>SNQJ01S0002359.1:340448-366241 GCA_010110895.2 Picea sitchensis
TGGATTTTGTTGTGGGGTTGCCGCTCACATCTCATAGACACAATGCCATTCTTGTGATAGTTGATAAGTTAACCAAGACTGCTCATTTTATTTCGATAAGAGACACTTACGATGTCACTGATGTGGCACGTGTGTTTGTAAGTGAGGTTATCCGTTTGCACAAGATACCTAAGAAGATCATTTCAGATAGGGACTCCAGATTTACTTCTAGGTTTTGGACAAGTTTGTAGTCAGTGCTGGGGACTCAGTTGAACTTAAGCACAACTTATCATCCTGAAGTAGATGGGAAAACTGAGAGAGTAAATCAAGTAATGGAAGACATGCTTAGGATGTATGTCATGGATAATCAAACCCATTGGGAGAAGCACCTACCTTTGGTAGAGTTCGCCTACAATAACAATTTTCATAGCTCCATCGGAATGCCACCCTATGAAGCTCTGTATGGAAGGCCATGCAGAACACCATTGAGTTGGGAAAGATTAGAAGACCGAGTAACAGTTGGGCCAGAATTGATTCAAGAGATGGAGGAACAGGTGATTTAGATTAGGTAGAGACTAAAGGAAGCATAGGATAGGCAGAAAATTTATGCGGATGCACACAGGACCAACTGAAGTTATAAAGTGGGAGATCAGGTTTTCATTCGTATTAGGTCTAATAAGAGTACAATTCGGTTCGGGAAGGGGACAAAGTTATCACCTCGATTTATAGGACCGTTCAAAATCTAAGAGAAAATTGGACCCGTTACCTATCGTCTCGTACTGCCACCCCACTTGCATAAAACTCATAATGTTTTTCATGTATCTGTTCTACGTCATTATGTTGCTGATGAATCACATAAACTAAATTGGAAGGAACTGCAGGTATCAGACGTGGGAACCCTCACAGTAGAACCGTTACGCATATTGGACCGTAGAGTCCGACAGCTCAGGAACCGTCTAGTAGACCAAGTTAAGGTCCAGTGGGACAAGTATAGTCCAGGATCTGCTACTTGGGAGGATGCCAAGACACTACGACGAGATTATCCTTCACTTTTTTGACCACCTCGAGAATATGTTTCTCGAAGGTTGGGTGTATGTAACACCACCTTTTGACTTAGATAGCCAGGATTACCTGAGGCCTACATACCTTTATTTTCTATTCACAAGTGAAACTATTAAATGATACACTTGAACTTTTAAGACATGTGAATCTTATGAATGTTTAAATGTATTTGGATAATGATGGATATGATGCGATATATTTTGAGAATGTAAATTTTATGAATGTTTAAATGTTATTGATGATGATGGATATGATGTGATCTACTATGTGAATGTAAATTCTATGAATGTCTAATTGTTATCAATGATGATGGATATGATGCAATATATTGTGTGAATGAGAATCCTATGAGGGTTTAAAAGATATTTGAATAATGTTGGATATGATGCAATCTATTATGTAAATAATAATTTTATGAATGGGTGTCGTTAATTGAATTATGGGATATTATGAGATCTATTTCTAACTTGAAAACTTTGATGTTAAAGTTGTTGGTACGCGGATACCGAATTGAAATTATGGTTGTTTGCAATTACATGATGACAATGCATAGAAATGTAAGAGTTTGTGTTACAAACTAATCTGCAGGTTATGGGCTATGAAATAGCCAAAGGATAACGATGATGAAAGTGGATGTCATGACCATTGGCCGAGAAACAATATGGTATGAATCTTTGTATGTGAAATTATATTAGTTTGGATGCATTGCTATGATATGTGGACCAATGCAGGATTTCAAGTGGTGAGACTGCCCAAAAATGAATAGACGATGAAAAAACTCCCAGCAACACGGTGCCACTGTATATTCCATTATAGGGTGTGGACCCTAGTTATGATTAGGAGGGGTGGAGGCATTTCCCATCGTGTATCCTCCGAAACCTGAAGTCATGGGAGGATGATGTTAGCTCACGCTCCCCTAGACGTGTGATGATGACTGTCAGTTTCCTGCTAGGGAAGCTTGGTCAAGATAGCGACACTTCAGCTTACGGGTTCTATTTGGAGTTAGGTCAATATAGTTGACACTCCAAGATAGTCCAGCATATGAAGGATATGATTGGAAGATGGAAGTAAGTTAGGGAGGAAGGATGAGTAGAAATAGTTGAGAGTGTATGGAGACTTGTCTTATGGTGGTATTGTTTTTCCTTCTGAAAAGAAAATGTATATGTATATGAATATTCATAATTATGTAACTAAACTACAATTGTCTAAATAACATTGTTGAGCTAAATAATTGTAATTAAATGATTTCGCAAACATTTGATTGGTTTATTTTCTTTTATAAAATGAATAGTCTTGTTGAATGGATTGGATGCATATGGAAATTACTATAGAGATGATAGTTATTGATATTAGTATGAACGAGACTTGTATGTACTAGCTACACATGCATTTCTTGCACATGTACACTAGTATGTATGAATTTCTTGGCTTACTTACTAATAATGTCGGTTATTTGTTAGGAATGTGTGAACCATGTTTCTTTTCCCTTGTATCATAAAATACTTTAACTTCAGGATGAAGTTTCCTGAAGGGTGGGTGTATGTAACAACCCTAGTTAAATAGTTGCTTAAGGTTTATCAAGTATAGTTAATTAAATAATTAACTGTCCTAATGTGTATTAGTTAAATAATGATTATTTATTAATAATATTAATTAATTAATTAATTAATGTTTAATATATGTTGATTAATTAACACATTTAAGGTTTGGGTAATGAATTAAAGGCTTAATAATATTTAATTTATTTATTAGAAAACTCAACGTATGAAGGATAAGGCATTGAATGGATGGATAGGGTATTGAATGGAGGGATAAGGTATTGAATGGAGGGATAAGGTGGGTGGCATTAAATGAAGGAGGACACGATGAATGGGGGGAGGATATGAGGGAGCAGAGGCATTCGGGAGAGGGACTTTGGAAAATTTGGGGGAAGAAAGCAACATTTGGAGATTAGGGACCGTATGTATTTGCTAGTTTGATATTTTCTGGTTTTGAGTTTGGGTGGACTGTTACAGGGGTGCATCGTTTGCTGGGAGTTTTGGGCTCGCGGACCAAGAATCCTCACGGAATCCTGGAGCTAGGGAGCCGGATAAGCTCTGTTCCTAGCTGGTAGGGAGGAAAGATTCGGTTTTGGGCAGAGTTTGGGCAGAGCAGCGAGGACAGACAGAGCTTGGAGGAATAACATCAATCAAAGGTATGTATTTTCATGATTACGTTGTGTTAGGTGATTGTCATTATGCTGTTGAATTTGCTTATATGCTAAATAATAAAATTGTTCATAAGTTGAAAGAAATTTTATGGTTAAACTTATGAATCTGATTAGACGTTGTTAGATTAGGATCTTACACACCCTGGTGCAAGCTCCCACACACAATCGTAGGTATACCCTCCAAGGAGCCAGAGTGAGTCTGGCCAACGTCGATTCCAGGTACCGTGAAGACTTTCCCCTTCACAGTCACCTTGTGTAAGACCCTAAGAAAATAGGCTACTAAGGCTACCACCAACAACAATGATGCCTGGGGGAACAATCGACAGTCCGATCTACATGCAAGGGCAGGGTATCTAGCCTGAAATCAGCTTGAGAGGCTTCCACTCATCACTGTGGGTATACCTTCAAGTGACCCCCGTAATACGTGAAATCTCTACACCGATATCAACAAAGCAAGGTGAGTAACTTTGTCAATCTCAATGCAACCTCAGGTTTGACCCTTGTGTGAGAAGGGCTTCCCAAGACAAAATGCTGCAAATGGAATTTGACACTCCTTATCACAAGATACTATTGTGTTTTTTGTGCTTTGGAGAGTGTGTCTCACTGCCTATTCCAAAGCTCTAGCCTATCTAATGTTGGTGTAAAAGAGCCCTAGAAAAAGTTACTAGTTGAATTTTAAAATTGCGGAATATTATTAAAGGTTGTTGTTACTCAAAAGGAGACGAAAATGAAACTGATGTTGTGTGAGACTCTGACCCAACAATGCATAAATAGGAATGAATGATACAAATTTTTGTTCGATGAATCCTATTTACAGGAGGGAAAGAGGAGTTTTCTGGAACTATGTGAACTACGATGTATGATCTTCTCTGAAATGTAATATCAAACAACCATGAACAATGCAAATTCCCTATTCATTCTCTTTCAATACTTGAATGCCAATATTTTCGAATAAAAAGTTGCTTAAAAAAAAGAAAGTGTCTTTAATTTTTATTAGGAACCAAGCAACAGGGATGGAACTAAGAAAAAGTAAGCAACCAACGAAAAAGAAATACACAACAAACACCCAAATCGATCTTTTAATGAGGACAAAAATAACAAACTGACAAGACCAGTCTCTTCAAATGCACATGGATAACAATTTTCCAAGTAATAAGCAACTGAAAAGGACAATTAATCTCAACTTTTAATCCAATCAAAGGCTCTCGACCAAACAAGCACTCAGATTTCATAATAAAAAATTATACCCTTGTTAAGAAAAGGTCAAGAGGTAAAAATTGAGAAAAAATGAACAAGAAGAACTTTCGATTTCCGAAAACTAATCATTCACAAGATTTGAAGTCAAGAAACATTCAATCACTGGCCAGAGAAGTTCTTTCCAGACACACCAACCAATCTGGGCATCTGAAGTCACAAAAGAATTAATCCAAAAAAATTTAAAAGTGAGTTCGCAGTCTGACAGTGGGGTACAGTGCGAGAATTACGGATTCTCGCAGGCTAGACACAGGGAGGGTGCGAGAAGTTCGCACTGAACTGAACACTGGGGTGCGAACCTCAGTTATTCTCGCAGGCTACAGAAAGGTGCAGTGCGAGAAGCTCTGTAATCAAGCAAATTTTGGAAAAATGACAGAACGTTTGAGGGAACTTCTGGATCCAAGGAGTCTGTGAGGATCTCCTCAAGACTCAAAGATTGATTGGGAATGAAAAAGGGTAGGTCAAGAGAAAATGGCCAAGAAAAAACCACCAAAATGGGTTGTATCCCCAGCAGAGTCGCCAATTTTGTTATCGGATAAATCTGTAGGTGCGGACACTAACAGATCTCCCTAGATCCACCTAGATATAGAACAAAATAGGACAGGACACGACTCTTTCCCTAAGTTGCAATCATTGAATCTACTACTAGGAAGGAATGAGTGACATACCTTTATATCGCTTCCTTAGGTCTCTGTTGTTCCCGCTTCGCTTTGGTGCTCTTGTGAAATCAGGTCCAAGACAACACAAACCAACCAAAGTGAAGATGGCAAAGTATATTCAATGTCAACCTATGCATATGATCAAGGAGTTATGCAATAAAATAAGAGTGATTTTATGGGAAAGGGACATGCCGCTGTATTATATTAAATGAAAGTAGAAGATACAACCGGATCGCCTTGATGTCGCAAGCTTCCTTTCAGTGACCCTTGGTTCCAACACACACACTTGCTCTACACTTGCATGAAGAAGATCCAATACAACTTGATAGACCAAATAGAGTCTTCAAGCTTCTATCCGAGCATATTCCTTCACACAATTCTTTCACCAATTCTTCATTCAATCTTGCTTAACCTTTTCCATGAGAAACCTTTCAATATATAGGAGAAGGAGAGATGGTTAAATGGATGAGGATGATCCCACTAAATCTGAGAAGTCAATAGGATGCCAACCATGTGAATGCCAACTCATTTTCTAGAAGTTTCCCTTCTAGAACCTTCGTGACCTCTTCTCTTTTCCAAGCTTTGAAACAGGTTCGCACCCTACCTATAGAGCAGACTGCGAATAGTTTGCACCCTAAGTTTGGGTTGCCTGCGAGAATGAAGGATTTTCGCACCCTGTAATATAGGCAGCCTGCAAACTCATCTTAAAAATGTGTTTTTTGGAAGGAGACATCAGTCACTTTTCTCAGGCAAAAGGTCCTTGTGGGAGCCTAAATACATCACTTGTAGAGACATCACCAGAGTGACCAAAATCATGTGTAACACTCGCCATAGGAAGTCCCTTTGGATGGTTCTTATTTTTTGTAGTATTCCTTTGGGGGTGGGAAAAACGGACATCATATAGGTTGGAATTGCTTGCAGAACCGTCTTGGTCAGTACCAGTCTCCCCACTAGGTTGAGGAATCTGTACGTCCAGTTTTTCACCCTCTCCTGTAGCTTATTGAGCACTCCTTCCCAAGTTGCCATTTTGTAAGCTCTGTCCGTCAGAGGGGTGCCCAAGTATTTAGTTGGGAGAGTTTGGCACTTAAAGCCCAAAATATTTGCCAGGTTCCTTTAGATTACAGGGTTGGTGTTGAAAAAGTAGATCATTGATTTGGAATGGTTGATCTTGGCTCCTGAGGCTTCCCCAAACTCTTCTAAGATCCTTTTGAACATTTTTTCTTCCTTGACCATCGGTATGGCATGGAGTAAGGTGTCATACATGAATTGTTGGTGTGTGGAAGTAGAGCAATTTTCGAAAGGTTTGAGGCCTGTTATTTCTCCTATTGTTGTTGCGCTTTTTATGCTTCGACTGAGACCTCCCATCATCAGGATGAATAGCAAGGGGGATAGCGGGTCTTCTTATYTGATGCCTCTAGTGGGCCAGAAGGGTTTGGCTGGGGCTCCATTTATCAGGAGCGAGAAACTTGTCATTGAGACTAGGCTGATAATCCAGTTGATCTAGTGTTGGGTGAAACCAAAGGCTTCTAGAGTCTTAACCATGTAGTGCCAGCTAATTTTGTCATAGGCTTTTGCTAGGTCAAGTTGTATTATCATCTCCCCTCTCCTCTGGATTTCCAAGGTGTGGATTAGCTCATGAGCATGGTTGATGTTGTCCATGATTTGTCGTCCTTCCACAAAACTCGTCTGTTCTTTTGAAATCAGTGTGGGTAAGAGGGGTTTCAATCTATTGGCTATGACTTTAGAGATTATCTTGTAAACCACATTGCATAAAGCTATGGGTCTGTAGCGATTAGGGGTCCTTGCTTCATTTTCTTTGGGGATTAGAGTAATCATTGTGGCATTTAACGCTTTTAGCATGGAGGCCAACCATCTAGAGTCCTCCACCACCCTATAAATATCATGTTTGACCACTTCCCAATAGACTTTGAAGAATTCCACTATGAAACCATCTGGACCTCGGGCTTTCCCGTTGGGCATCTCCTAGATCACTTAATCAATTTCCTCCTTAGCTATGGGTTTGTTTAGGTTGTTATTCTATTTCTCGATGACTAGATGGGGCATGCATTGCATTATCCTCTGGATGGCCTCTGTTCAGTCTTTGTTGGGTTCCTGGGCTATCCCATGGAAGTGACTTACCAGGGTATTTTCAATCTCCTTGTGGGATTCTTGCTCGATCCCATCCTGATCCTTAATTTTCAGGATTTTGTTGTGGGCTCTTCTAGCAATGGTTGTTCTATGAAAAAACTTGGTGTTCCTCTCTCCTTCCTTTAGCCATCTGATTCGGGACTTTTGGCACCATATAATTTCTTCCTGTTGGCATCTTCCTTCCCATTCCTGGGTCATTTGGATCTCTTCCCTTTTTCGGTCCTTTGTGTAGCCCTCCGTTATGTAAACTTCCTGGAGTCTTCTCATTCTATCTTCAATATTTTTCTTCTCTTGGTTTATGTTGCCAAAAATTTCCTTGTTCCACTCCCTGAGCTTATATTTGATGTGCTTTAGTTTCTTATAGAGTTTGAACATCTGTGTCCCTTGCTCCAGTTGTTTCTCCCGCCACCACTGGTTGATGTTCTTTTTGAAGGTGGGGTGTTCAATCCATAATTTCTCAAATCTGAATGGTCTATTCTTTGGGGTGGTTGGGAAGTTTGCTTCTAGTTGGACTGGCCAGTGATCATAACCCCCCCAGGGAAGGATGTTGCAATCTAAGGTTAACAACTACCTAATGATGGATTCTAACACCAAGAATCTATTGAGTCTTGTCACAACTTGATGTTTATTTATCTATTTATTGTTCCAAGTGAAGTGTCCGTTATTGGTTCTGATGTCCACCATCTTCGCTGCGTCTATGAACGTTGAGAATTCTTCCGCATCTCTATCCAATCTCCTGGTGCCTCCTATTTTTTTCTGCAAGTGATGTGATGATGTTGAAGTCCCTTGCTAGGATCCAGTCGAGGTTGCTAGAGTGGGTTTTTAGGTCTTCTTGGTCTAGAAGCATTCGTCTCTTTTCCTCTAGAATCTAGGGTCCATACGCATTAGTGCATAGAATCATCTCAGTATTCCCAATGAGTTGCATGTTAACCAAAAGTGTGTGCCTGGTAGCCTCGACTGTTATTAGGCTCATCACTTGTGAATTCCACAATGTGAGGATTCCTCCTTCCATCTGCTGTCCTTCGGTAGCCAACAAATTGTACTTGCTCCATTGTTTTTTGTTGATTGTTTCCATTATGTCTACAATGCATTTTGTCTCTTGGATGAAATAGAGGTCCGATTGTTCCTTCCTCAGTCTATTTCTAAGAATTCTCTACTTTCGTGGGTTGTTTAGGCCTCTTATATTCCATGTTATAATCTTCATTTAAACATGTGGGGGGGAGTTGGGAAAGAGCTTTTTGATCTTACCTGAGTTTATCAGTAGAGCTCCTAGTTCCTGTAGGGATACGTTGTTTGATTTCTTGCCTTTTTTCCTTCTCGTCTGCTTGGGTTAGAGTTGCGATTGTCCTTCATCTGCTTTGATTCCTAGGTGTCTTATCTCCCCGTGTGTGCGCTTGAGCCCTCTACATTTGATTTCCTCCCTTAGGAGGAACAGGTATTGGATGCGATCTAGTTGCTCTGCTGGTACATTGTCTACGCCCTGCCTTTTCCATTGCTTCAGTATGTTCGAGAGATCGATTCCTTCCCTTTCCACAATGTCTCTGAGATCAGGATCTTCTGTTCCTATCTCGCTTGGAGTCATTTCCGTGTCTCCGTCTGCCTCCTACATGGGGGTGGGGGTATCTCTGGTTTCTCTGTCCATAGGAGTTGCGCTACCCCCCTATCCCATCTCCTTCCTTGGGTTATCTGTATCCTCATTTGTTGCTTATTCCCTGGCTTCTTTATCTTTTGTCTTTTCCTTTCCTCCTTCCTCCTCTTTGTTGGTCTTGTCCCATCCTTTTGCTTTATTCCTGGCCTTCGGGTTTCTCCCTCTTGGGGTTTTACTTTGTTTCTTGTTAGCTCTGTTTCTGTGGTTTGGTTTTATAAACCCATCTTCGTCCTGCTGTAGTTTGGTGTTTTCCACTTCTTGTTTTTTATTGATAGGAGATTCTCTGATTAGGTGTCCATGTTCGTGACATCTTCTACATCCGAAGGGTATCTGCTCATATTCAATGTTTTGTATCCATTCCTCGTCCCTGAATTCCAGGCTTATGGCTTTTGGGAGTGCCCTCGACACATCCATCTCTATGCAGATTTTTGCATAGGAGGTGTATCGTCTTTTTAGGGTTGCTTATGATGTCTTCGCATATTTTCCCAGTTTGTTCCCTATTGCTTCAAAGGTGGAAGGTAGCCAGTAATCTAACAACAAGGAGTAAAGTCTTAGCCATACATGTACATTTTTGAAGGTTTCTTTTTCTGGGGAGAAGTTTTCCTTCCATGGTCGCATGTATAGTCCTGTTGAGGGGTGGAAGTATACCCCCCCTCAAAGATCTTATCCCTATCTTCTAGGTTCATGAAAACTGTTGTAAAGAAGCCTTTCGAGCTCGGTTGAAGATCCACTTCTTCGCTTGGCTTCCATTGATATTTAATCCAGTTGCACAACGTTATTTCTATGGGCCACAAACCCATAAACTTGCATATTAGTGCATGCGTCTTCATTTGGTCCATGTAGAGTTGCGTTTGAGGATCGTCCAATATTACCTTGGGTGTCATTGTTGTCTTTGGTTTACATGGGTTGCGCCCTTCTGCCCCATTAGGGCTCTTCATTTCTTGCGCAACATTCTGAGTTTCTTTGGCTTCTTTCCCCATGCCATCGCTTTTCCTCTGGTTTCTTTCCGGACTCTTTTTCGATACTGATCTCGAGGTGCTTGTCATTGGTGCCTTGAAACCTACGCCTCGTGGGCCTTTCCCTCTATCTACTACTACCTGCTTGTATGAGGGGGTTCCATTACCGCCCCCCTTGGTACTCATGTTGTCCTCTGTTGTGGCCACAACTACCAAACCCTAGCTTGCAGTTGCTCTAGTCGCCTCTCAACCTTAATGGTGACTCATAGAAATTGTTAAAGTTGAAATTCAATTGTAATACTTACCAATGTTATCAATGCATAACAATACTCTATTACTAATAACATTGATAAACATTTGAATTGTAGTTGTTGGAATAGTTATTATAATAGAAATGTTGGATTTAAATACAAATTCAAGTCATAACCATCATTGACTCAAGCGAGGATGGTATAAATATGCTCGGTCTTGGCTAAACTATCGAGGAATCATGGAAGACACCATTTTGCAGAATAAAGATACTATTAAAAAAAACGTAAGAATCAAAATTTAAGGAGAAAATGTGGTGTGATAAAAGGTTAGAGGAAAAAATAAAATTAAGGTATTATAAGGATGTAATCAACCATAATCTAGAAGATCAAAATTATCTATCTGTTTTGCCAAGTGTAAAGAAAAAAAATAAACATTACTAAGATAAGAACAAATTCTCACGAGCTCCATAGTGAAATTGGGCGTTGGTCAATTCCTAAAACGCCATGGGAGGAAAGAGTGTGTCACATTTGTGACACTAAGAAAGTTGAAGATGAAAAGCACTTTTTCTTAGATTGTCGAGCCTATACCCATATTAGATCTCATTTTCAAAATAGTTGTCACACTACCAACCTTCATAACCTCTTAACTCAACAAAAGTATGGTGATTTTGGAAAGCTTCTCTTAATGTTTTTCGAGTACATAAACAAAATTCTAAAGAATTGCAAGTAATCACTTATCCTTTTAAGGTCCGATAGACCAATTTGATCTTAGTAGACGTTAATCATCATCATCATTAAGAAATTTAAAAATAATTTTGAATTATATAAAAAATAAGACATTAATGAATTTATATATATTTAGAAAAAAATAATCATTTAATTTAAATTAAAATAATAATATAATATAAATTAACTAAATAATAAATAGATAAAAAAGAAAAAAGTAAAATAAATAACTAATATTACAATATAATTAAAATATAGTTATAATTAGGTAATGTCATGAAAAGATAGAGAGAAGAAATAATGAAAAATGAACGAAATAAAGTAATCAATAACTAATATTATAATAAAAAAAAATTCCAATAAAAAAAATCACTATATTTGATATTTAAGAGTTTGAATCAAAATATACATTCTATTTGATATTTAAGAGTTTGAATCAAAATATATATTCTATTGTCTCGTTCAAAGTAAAAAAACATAGATTCAAAACGAGTTTGAATCAAAATATAGAGTCTACTGTGTGACTATATAAGTACAATTTTCTTAAATTTTAAGAAAAAAAACAGTTGGCAATCTACTAAATAGAATAGGATTCAATGACCCTATATATTGTCGAATAAAACAAAAATAAAGTTTAAACTATTCATTCAATTTATTATTCTATGTCAAGAGAATATAGCAATGAGTTTGTTATTGATTTGACATTAATTTGTCTTATATTTTAAATTTATATATGTAATGTAATGTTTAACTTAATAAAACAAATATATATATTTTTGATATAACAAAAATATATATATTTGTTTTATTAAGTTAAACATTACATTACATATATAAATTTAAAATAACAAAAATATTTGTTTTTCTCATTTTTGATGGATTGATATATTCCAAGTCTTATTGTTGCCTTCACATATTTCAATATTTGAAAGTAATTACATAAACAATAAACTTGGTTATAAGTACCTAGTACCTTTTATATAAAAAAAAGTAAGAAAAAATGTAAAAATGTCATGTGTTCTCTCATTATTATTATCCATTTATTTCATTATTATTGCATTTATGTTTTTCTCTTATTATTAATACAAAGTGTACTACTAGATTATTACAAAATGATATACATATAATTATGTATATTCACATATGTGTAATTTTTTTTTAATAGTAATTTTGAATTTCTTTTTAAATGAAAATAAATTAGTATAGAGTTAAAGATGAACAACAAAATGATATAGGCAACTTAGATATATATATTTCCCTTTTAATAATGATTTTGAATTTTCTTTAATAAAGACAAATAATAATTATAGCAAATTGACTATGGTTTTATAGTAAATTGACAATTGTTGGGACACTCTAACTAATTCAATGATCTCATCTAGGTACACTCTATTTCCAAATTTACTTGGCAATGACTAAGCTGCCATGCAACCCTTGTTCTATATGCAACTAATTAGGAAATAATGAAAAACATATTTGAAAAATAATTAGGAATAAGGAAAGTATGAGAAATAATAAAAATATAATGTTATAAAAAATGAAGAATATACCAGTTTAATATCAACTAAAAAATACAAGAGGATGGACATAGACATGGAACTCAACAAACATAATTTAAAGTAGGGAGATAGACATTCTAAAAAAATTCCAGGAAAGGAATTTATTAAAAGAAAAAACAATGAGACGATAATGGAAGGAGGAGGTGATAAGATGCTAATAAAGTTATATCAACGATAAAGCTAGTGGATGATGTGTTATTTTTCCAGGAAAAAAATTGCTCAATTATATTATCATATAATTTTTTTACAACTCCCATCACATCCAAGTGAATCCAAATACATCACAGGTCTAAAGGATTCAAATACAAGCTTTACAAAAAGAAAAATATGTAAATCGTCAGTCCTCAGAAAGTTCAAAACTAGATTGTTCTGTCAATACAAGACCACTTCAACAAAAAAAAAACTATCTCCCAAAAGACTAAATAGGTACTAGATAACCAAGCAAAGGAACATGTCCACTCAAAACTGATTAATGGACTCTAATATGATGTCTGGGTCCTTCTGCTCCATTGATCCAATGATGATAGAATAAAATGCATGCAGTATCCTCCAATGCTCGCTTAGAAAGCTTGTCTGCTTCAACATTAAAGTCTTTGAAAATGTGTTGATAGCTAATAAATAGAAAATACTTTGATTCTAGTTTTCTATCCTTCCACTGTAGACACTTGAAGTCTGCCTTTGTTTAATAGCCAATCAATTACAACTTTTGAGTCTCCCAACACATGGATATGAGGATTTGACAGGTTATTTGCTAGCATGAGTGTAGCCCAAGCTCCCAAGAGTTCAACTCTTGTATTGGTTCCTCTGTCGCAGTTAAAGGTCCATTTGATCACAGTTGCTTCCAAAGTTTTTATAACTCCACCTGCACCACACAAGCTGTCATCTCTTTACGTTGCACCATCGAACCAAGCTAATGCTAAATCCCTTTGATAAGTAATCAATATATCTCGAGGAAGTATAACTTTCAGATAAGTGTTGGATCTGTTTAGTAGTGACAATGTTTTATATATCACGACCTGTAATGATGGACTGGAGTCTTCAAAAATATCTCTATTACGTTCATGCCAGATGTGCCAACATATGAGTGTTAATATCTGTGTAAGGGAAGACTTGTCCTCATACCAGTTTTTAATGCAATTAGAAAGACTGCTCCCAGTCCAATGACCCTTTAAGTTTAATTCATTTATAATATTATTCCAAACTGTTGATGCAAAAGGGTAGGATTTAAAGAGATGAAAAATAGTTTCTGATTCCATTTTACACAGTGGGCAACGCCCAGGTCCTTCCCAACCCCTTTTTTGCAATGAGTCCCATGTAAGTATTTTCCCTTCCAGAGCCAACCAGATGAACAATTTGATCTTCAATTGTACTTTCCATTTCCAAATGGATCTTCTCTAAGTCTCCATCTTCAACAAACATTTTGAATTAATGATGCTCAAATAGAAATTTTAAACTGATAGGATTCCAAAATCATCCCCACCTGTCCACATTAATTTATCTTCCTCGTCGTGTATAAGAGCTCATGAATCATTAAGCATACATCTATATTGTTCCCATTCCCTTGCAAGCTCACCGGATAGTCCCAAATCAATACTGCTCAACCAATAAGAGGATAATAATTGATCTTCTGAAAGTTTCCTGACCTGCACAAGAGTCTTGATATTATTTTGATATAAAACAGATAGTAAATTATTTGATAGGAAAGAGATATTTCCCAACCCCAATATCCGATCCTTTCCCAATGCGATATGTTGACCTGTCCTTGGATTCCACCTTAATCCATGAGTGATAAGATGAATAACTTTTAACAAGCCACTCCAAATTCTCGAGGCCCCATTATGCTGGAAAGAAGATGATTTGAGCCACGTTATCATCGACATATTGTGAAAATACTTGTCAAAAATAACTCTGTGCCAAATGCCCTCTCCATTAAGAAATCTCCAAAGAGTATTTGCGGCCAAAGATTTACTGAAATCAAAGATGTTTCTAATACCCCAACCTCCATATATTTTTGGTAGCGCAATCCGCTCCCAATTGCACAAATGCAACTGATGAGAATCACAATATCTTTTCCATAGAAATTATACATCAATTTCCTTAATGTATTCATGACTGTGCAGGGGACCACCGCAAGAGACAACCAATAAATTGGTTGGCTTTCCAATATTGCTTTCAAAAGCGTGAAACGTCCTCCTAAGGGCAGCCACCTATAGCACCAGTTACTGATCCTTTTTTCCACCTTTTTAATTAACTAGCCCCAATCTTCTATATGCTGTAATCTTGACTTAATAAAAAACCCTAGATATTTGAAACCCTGATCCAACTCTAAAAAATTGTATGGGAAGATATCTTTAAAAGGTAAAAGATCTAGATCTGACAATCCAGCTTGATGAAAGGTGCACTTTGTTTCGTTGATAGATAAGCCCGAGGACAAACAAAAACATTTTAACACCTTGTCAATTTCCCACCATTCATGCATATTAGTTGTAGTCATAATGACCACATCATCAACAAACAGAATATGAAGAATATTTATGGTCCTTCACACTTTCATACCTGACAATTTACCCTTGCTTTGAGTGTCTTTCAATAGGAGACTCAAACCTTCCATTACAAGGATGAATAAGAGAGGTGATAAAGGGCAACCTTGCCTTATTCCTCTACCGCTTTTAAAGAAATCAGTTGCCTCCCCATTAATTAGTACTGAATATGAAGTCCACACAACTCATTATCCAGTTTGTCAAGTTTAGACCCATACCAATCTGAAGGAGAACCATACGTAGCAAATCCCAGTTAATACAATCATATGCTTTTTGTAAATCCAATTTTAAAACCAGAGACTTACACTTCTTCTTTTTTATGTTATGAATGCACTCATGAACATTCTTGATGGCATCATGTATCTATCTCCCTTGGAGGAATCCCAGTTGCTCCTCCGACAACGATCTCGACAGTATCGGTTTAATCCGATTTGCTATAATCTTTGATATAATTTTATAACTAAGATTACATAGCGACATCGGTCTAAAGTCTCCAAAATGGTTAGGCTTATTTACTTTGGGGATTAAAGTAATGAAAGTTGAGTTTAAAGCTCATGGAATAAAACCTTTTAATCCTGATTCTTCTACTATTTCGAGGAGGTCCTCCCCTACAATATAAAAAAGATGCTTAAAAAACTCCACTGTTCATGATGGGTTATTAAAAGCATTTAAGTTTATAGCCATTGGAGTTGATAAGTTGTTTTTCAAATGAGATACTTTTTTTTTTTCCAATAGAAAATTCGCACAAAATTAATTAAATAAAAATTTATTTTACATCATCAGGGATCCTTGATCAATAAAGACTAATACTTCTAATCCACTTTGTCCCACATACTTTGTCCAAGTAAATGAGATACTTGGTGTCATTAGAATGCTCTACAATGATTGATTTAGTAAAGCAATTATAAAAGACATAGACTATATATTCTTTATGGTGAATTTGAGTAAAACGATCAATTTAATCAGTATAAAATTTTGATAAACATTTGAACAAAGCATAGAATTAATTTTATCTATAACACTTCTAAATAACTATTTAAATATAAAAAAATATTATATATAAAACAATTTTAAATAATATTTAACTATGCTTTGTGAAGTGGTTGTAGCTAAATTGGTTAGGGTGAGGAGTTTTCTCCTCCCCACCCAGGTTTGAGTCTCATCTATGCGACATGTTACTCTTCTTGACCATCCTATATTCTTCGAATTTCAAAGGGATTATTGTGAATGTAACGAACTTCATGTCGTAAACCACAAAGGAAAAGGGAAAATAAAAATAAATAAATAAATATATATATATATATATATATATATATTAAACATGACACAAAATATCATAAACACTACCTATAAAAACTCTTTCATGACTCTCTATCAACATTATTCTACCATACAAAATACCANCTTCTTGACCATCCTATATTCTTCGAATTTCAAAGGGATTATTGTGAATGTAACGAACTTCATGTCGTAAACCACAAAGGAAAAGGGAAAATAAAAATAAATAAATAAATAAATAAATATATATATATATATATATATATATATTAAACATGACACAAAATATCATAAACACTACCTATAAAAACTCTTTCATGACTCTCTATCAACATTATTCTACCATACAAAATACCAACTTTGTTACTTAAAATGTACTCACTTAAAACCTTAATTGTATCCACATCTCTATCATAATATTTTGTTAATGATAAATGAAAGTGTCATTACAAACATCATAACAATCTAAAACCTTCAAAGGATAAGCATGAAGTTATGCATCCCTTTCAAAATCATTGGTGCATGTGTAATGGCGTGGACATTATTGAAGCTAGCAATACAACAAATGTTCATTCTTTAAAAAACTTACAAGTGGGCACTCTATACTTTTATGGGTAAGATTCCTTGTCCTTGTCAATTATTCTTATGGAAATAAGAATTTTTTAATTGTAAATTTTTTTATATGATGAGTGTAAGGTTTACATTAGGTTTGTTTTTTTAATATATAACGAGTAAAGTTTATTTTTTTTCCTATATGTTATAAAATAAAATAATGTTAAAATTTCTAACATTGTGTTAATCAATTAAAAATATTTAGATGTATTTAAAGAGATAATAATAAATAAATAATATAGGGGTGGCAAGTGTGGGGAGATCATTTGTGATCTTCGAGGAAATACTGTAATATATTTTGCTTGGAGATTAGGCCAGATCTCCAATAACCCTGTCGAAGCATATGCCCTATGGTAAGGATTTAGGATAGCTAAAGAGAGAGGCTTCCAGAAAATCATCATTATTGCCAACTCCATGCTTGTTATCAGGGCCATCATCAAGCAATCTAATGTTGGGAACAATTTATTCAAAGGGATTATTCTCATATCACTAATCTTCTTGATGGATTTGATTATAGAAGAGTGTTTCACATATTAAGAGAGCACAACCATTTGGCGAACCATTGGACCAATCATGGCACAAATATTGGAGAAGGGGAAATATAAGTAAATGGTGCAAATGAGTATTGTTTTATACCATGATAGTATGATGGAGATAATGAACAATAGGGATAGGTGGTTTCGCATAAGGTTGATTAGCCATATGGCACGATGACCAGGACACTTCTTTAATTTGATAATAATTTCCCTCTTAAATGATGGCTTGTGCGAGGGTTGTTTTAATTGGAATTTGGTGGTAATTATGGAGTCAGAGTTCTGGTCTTTCTTTGGTTCTTAGTGTCTAGGAAGTAAGTGGTGGGTGTCAAAGCAGCGTCTGGAGTGTTCGATGTTGTGCTTTCAACCTTCGTTGGCCAAAACCCCTCCAGTTCATGGGTTTTTTCCTCCATTTCTCCCAGCCTTTCGTTTTTGGGTGTTTGCTTCTTTGCATTCGGGTTTTGTTGAACAAATTCCATTTGTTGGGTATAATGCAAGTGAAGGTGGTGAGTTTATGTTGGATGTTTGTGGGGGTGATGGAAATCCCTTCCTGCCTGCTAGTGTAATCCTTATGGGGGATAAGCACATTTTTATTTCGAGAATTAAGAGGTTTCAGTCTCGAGTCCTATACTCAATGTCTTTGGTCTCTATTTCGACTTTACTCCTACCTCGCAATATAGTTTTGAATGTTGGTGTTTTGGGGTTTATTCCCTATGTGGTTAATCTTTGGTATAGCATGACAAAAGTTTATTGGTGGGTTCACAATTATGTTGTGTCTCGGTCTTTGGATTTGGATGCTCTGGTGTTTGAATGAGACAATTTGAAGTTAGCAAATTTTGGTGTTTTTGTCTTGGTTTTTACATTTTACTATGTTCCTTTCTCTGTTGGTAGAGGGTGTATTATGGGATTTGCACTTGAAGTCAATCATAGCCACAACAGCCTCCTCAGACCAGAATTTGGGGGTGCTTTTACACACGCTTGTGTTTTTGTGTTAACTAGTGTTGTTAATCCAATCAATTGTGATTTGGAGCTTGATATAATAGATTATATGGGCACTTTGTTTGGTATCAAAATGGACCTTTCTTGGAGGGAAATTAGGCATATCCTCCGAGACCATGAAGAAATTTATGAAGCCAACTTTGCTACTCTTTAGTGATAAAAAATCAAGGTGGGGAATTTGGAACAAGTTTTTACTTAGCGTATCGAAAGTTTGGAATCCAAATGCCATTTTTTTAGAACTTTGGTCTTGCCTCAACACACTCAGACCATTTATATTAATCAATTGTCAGTTGTGTCTCACCATGGTATCACTAAGGAAGGACAAGGAGGACATTGAATCGCACCAATGGATTCTAAAGAAGAATCTCCACCTCAAAGTGGAGCACAGGGGGTCCTAGATTATGGCTCAAACAATAACTAATGTACTATAAAGTCATCCTTTTGATGGGGTTGTTTGTTAAGAAATATTGTTGTTAACCATTGTGGAATTTTCTTTGGCTTGTAAGCATGTTTTATAACTTTCTAGTAGTAAAAGAAATCTCGGCTATAAGCCATACTTTTGTATCAATCCAGCTGAATTTTTTCGTTTGCCTCAGCACAACTGTTATATAATATAAAGCTTCAGTCTCTTTAAAAAAAAATAATAATAAATAATATACTTCTTAATGATATGTTTAAGATCTATTGACTCGTTGTGTAATGTAAATACAATATTTATAATTAATTTATATGTTATTGTTTGATGTACAATTTGAGCATAAAATTTAAATGGCAGTTAATTTAGATGATGACTATAAGGAGTGTGTATTTTTAATAAATGTACACTTTCACTGTCTATCCACACCTTTATGTGTATACCTTTCTCCTCACTCTTGTCATCCTTGTAAGGATGGCAATAGGAGGAGAAAGTAGGCACGTGAAAGGGGGTGGGATGAAGGTGGACATTGCTTACAAATGCACGATGGAGTGGGAAGTGAAGGTGGGAATATGAGAGGGTGTGGGGATAGAAGTGGGCATTTGTTAAAATGCATACCATGCATGAGGGAGGGCAGGAGTGGCAAGTGAAAGTAGGAGCATGGGGGGGTGAGGATTAACATGTGAATCTGTTATAATTGCATCGTGGGGTGGGGTTGAAGGTGGGAATTTGGTACAAATACACACCATTCATGATAACAAAGGTAAGAGATTGAGGTGGGCACATGAGGTTTGGGTGGGTGATATTGACGTCGACACATGAGGGCAGAGTGGGTGATCAAGGTGGATACATGAAGTTAAGGGTGAGTGATCAAGGTGGGAAATTGTTAAAAAAAACTTCATGTATGTGGGGTCGAGGGTGAAGGTGGTCATTTGTTATAAATGCATGCCTTCATCTCCCACCGCAATATGAGGGCGAGGTGGGCATTTGTTACAAATTCCCATCATGTATGTGGGGTCAGGGGTGAAGGTGATCAATTGTTACAAATGCACACCTTCACCTACCACCCCCACATGAGGGCAAGGTGAAAAATCATGGTGGGCATTTGTTACAAATGTTCATCATGTATGTGGGGGTCAGGGGTGAAGATGTGTGTTTGTGCATGAGGGTGAGGGTGTGAGTGTGCATTTGTTAACACTTCACACCCCACACACACACCACTGTAAAAGGGTGAAGGTGTGCATTTGTGTATACACTTCACCCTTGTAGTCAAATGCACACTTACCTCACCTGCACTTGCTTCGACTGATGAGGTGTGCAAATGTGTATATGGATGAAGTGTGTACTCAAATGCACATATTCACCCCCTTGGGAGGGTTAGTGGCGGGGAGAGTGAAGGTATTCATTTATGTAATCTTTATCCCCTCCCACGTGAGGGCAGAGGTGGGGAGTGAAGGTGGGAATTTCTATATGGTAGGGGTTGAAGGTGCACCTTTACCCCCTCCCCTACATAAATGCACAATTTCACCCACCACCCTACACAAATAAACATCTTAAACCCCCACATAATCCTCTTCATGTAGGAGTGGGGGTGGAGCTTGATATTTATTACAAATACAAACTTTCACCCCCTTTCATAAGATCAAAATGATATAATTAAGTTGATATTACCTACCATGAAAGCAAAGCATATGAGAATAAACCTTAAGTTTTACAATTTAATCCCACACGTTTCCTCATTAGAGGTCATGGATTCAAATCCAAAGGTGGGTAGGGTATGTACATCTATATAGACGAAGGAGTCAAATCGATGTGCAAATAAAATCCCTTATCCCACAAATAAAAGAGTCTCATACATCAATTTAACATGTAACCAATTTATAACTTTAAACATCATTATTATTATTTGTTTAAAAAAATGAGAAAAATAAATTTAAAAAAGACATAAAATAATTATAATAATAATAATAATAACAAGTGATCAAACAATAAAACATATTTTTTCATACACCTATCAAAAACCCACCCACACACACACATATATATCCATTTTAATTTATTTAAAAATGTTATGTAATTTTATTTTTATTTTTTTTAATTTGAAAGGTTGGTGGTACTAAATTTGAATAGTCTGTCTTGAAATAACAAGGGTTGCATGGAAACCTTGGAGTCCTACTTAGAGTTAGTTAGGGGAAATACATGTTGAACAATGAAAGTCAATATAACTAAATGCACAAGTAATGAATATTTTTGTCAAAAGATAATAATTGAGGGTTGTTTGTTATTCAAATGTATAATGAACCGTAAGGCAAGTAATGGAACTATAATATTCATAGATATAATATAAATATAATAAATATATTATAAGTATAATAAATATAATATAAATATAATAATAAATAATATATTAGATGAAGTAAAATGTAATATAAATATAATAATGCATAATAATATTTATAATACAATTTTTATATTTAGATGTGGTGATTGAGGTGAAATTCATTGATTATGTAATTAATTCCTACATATTGAGAAGGCATTGAGGGAACAATAACACTTCAATTCTATCAACCAATTAGAAATGAGAAACACAAATATTTTATTATATCAAAATATATTTGTTTTCATATATTTTAAAACATTACATTTCATACACAAATTTATGGTAAAGACAAATTAATGTCACATCAAAAGCAAACTCAGTGACTATAGTCTGTGAAGCGGGGACTAATAAAATAAGTCTTGGGACTATCCATTGAAAAGGGAGTCGAACCTCTACCCATGACGATAACCGATCTTAAATCTAAAATTAGTTGGTTTTGATTTATAAATATAAAGTAAGTAATAAACAAATAAATAATGCATTATTGTGGAAATATAAATGCTTTCACCTTGGTGAGCATCTCATGGTATAGAAATGAGAAACACAAATATTTTTATTATATCCAAAAATATATATTTGTTTTCATATGTTAAACATTACATTGCATACACAAATTTATGGTAAAAGACAAATTAATGTCACATCAAAAGCAAACTCATTGCTATAGTCCCATGACAGGGACTAATAAAATAAGTGCGGACTATCCATTGAAAAGGGAGTCGAACCTCTACCCATGACGATAACCGATCTTAAATCTAAAATTAGTTGGTTTTGATTTATAAATATAAAGTAAGTAATAAACAAATAAATAATGCATTATTGTGGAAATATAAATAACACGCAGGCAGAGCATCTCATAGTATAGTAAAGGGACTTCATGACGTGACATGACAAGGCATGTGTATGTCCTTTTTCACTTGTATTGATGTGGTGTTTAAGTTTTACACGTCATAGGTTTTACACGCCATCATGGTAGTGATCATTGTATATGTGGCATTGATTTTAAAGAAAGTTAATTGATATGTTAAACTAACTATTGTTTTTCAATATCCACCATTGAGGGTTTGATTATGGTTTTTCAAAAATTTCAAGGACCAATGAATTGGCATGAAATTAATGTTCATCTTTATGTCTTGTGACATAAACATGGTTATACAATATAACTCAAATGGATGTTGATGAGCATTGTATAATCAATATGATATGGTGCTTTGGTAAGAGTTTGATCTCCTTATGGTGCAAACCCAAAACTACATTTCCACATACAAGTCCATAGGTTGAATTTCCAACAATAACATTGGTATCTTGTCCGACATCTAAGCAAGTACTTTTTGAAGTAGTAGAAGTTGTGGATTCGCAAGGTCATCATACGACAACTCCTTCAAATATGTCATCCTTTGCATAGGCAATCTTGAAAGACAATTGGGCTTACTGCTACCTCTTCTTCTATTTTGTCTATTCTCAACTATTCCAATAATGCTCTTGTAATATTTGTATAACTTCATTTCCCACATCTTTTCCTCAATGCATGAGATTTTTGTGGCATGGCTGGCCCCTATAATTATGTATGTTTTATTGAACAATATCATTATTGCTCTTTGTTGAGATTTCAGAGTAGATTCCTTAGTGGTATATTGGACCATTATTTAGACCTCAAATTTGTCCTCTTATGGGAAAATTAGTTCCCAACCAATGTCCCTCAATGTTTGAATCCTTGTACTCTACAAAATCGCGCCAAGATCTCATGTTTTCCTTCTTGTCTACTGAAGTTTCAAAGGTTTCGAGTCACTACATTGAGCATTGAGCATCGAAGGGGGATTGAAGGATAAAATTGACACTTCATATAGCGATGGTGTGATTATCTACTTCAGATATAGATTTAGGTTTAGACGATCACTTTGAGTTGTAATAAAGGATGAGTATTATTTATGCTTTTAGTTAGTTGTTTCCTGTTGATCCGGATTATTTTCGGCACTAAATGAGAGCAGAGATATAATAAAGAAATGTACAAAGATATATCAGATATATAATAATATAATAGAGATTTATTAGAGATATAACCATCAACACAAAGATACAATAATACACAATATCTATTAATGAGCGAAATGCACAAAACTGTAGAAATATAGAGTGAAAGACTCGCTAGAATGGTGGCAACTTATCTCTAAGAAGAGATGTGACGTCTACTCACATTCACAAGAAGATGATTATTACAATGAGGCTCCAAGGCCTTTTTAACATAAAAGAGATCCAAAACCCTAACCCCCGAAGATGAAAAGCCAACAGTTTTGTGCACCTCATTTTTGGGTAGTTTGGTGTATCAACTTCCCGGGGGCGTAACTTTGACATACGATCTTTGTTTGGGGCGCACGATAGCTTGTTGGAAAGGTATTGACGAGAAGATTCATTTTGGGGGATCAATTAGAGTGTTTGTCCAACGAAAAGGTTCACGATTGTAAAAAAAAACTTCATTTAGGCCCTCACTATGGCCCAAGAAGTTTAGGAACTGAAAAACTGCTAAAAATATTAAATTGCCAGAAGACTGTTTTGAGCCAGTTAAAATGGTGGCAACTTATGTATGAGAAGAGATGCGATGTCTACTCACATTCGCAAGAAGATGATTATTACAATGAGGCTCCAAGGCCTTTTTTGACATAAAGAAAATACAAAACCCTAACCCCGAAAAATGAAAAGCCAACAGTTTTGTGGACCTCAATTTTGGGTAGTTTGGTGTATCAACTTCCCAAGGGCGTAACTTTGACATACGATCTTCGTTTGGGGCGCACGATAGCTTGTTGGAAATGTAGTGACAAAGAGATTCATTTTGGGGGCTCAATTAGAGCCTTTATACATAAAAAAAAAAGGTTCACGATTGTAAAAAAACTTCATTTAGGCCCTCAATATGGCCCAAGAAGTTTAGGAACCGAAAAACTGCTAAAAATAGTAAATTGCGAGAAGACTGTTTTGAGCTAGTTGAAATAGATGGGTGGCCACTGATATCCACCTAGATCACCTATGCACCCAAGTTCTATGAATTGATGTAATCATGTTGTTGTTGCAACAACACGTTTTATTTCTGTATGGATTATTTTATTAGCAAATTTAAGCATTGTTGTTTACATAATTCTCAGTTTTATTGAATGCTCTACATTTTACTGAATCTCTTGTTTACTATTATGTTTAATATCTATTGTACACTCATGTTTATTAACCTTCAAATAAATACAAATTTGACAAAGCCTTGTTTGGGGTTCATTGTTATTTGTTAATATTGAGCTTGCCAAGCATTGGTCTAGAGAATTTATCACATTTGTGTGTGTGTGTGCCCTAGAGGAATGTGATGACTCGTGTGATAATGATGGTGATAATTGGTTTAAATTCGGTCCCCTTCCAAAATTACTCCAATTGCAGTGTAGGACAGATGTGCACACACAGACACATATTGTTAAGCCCTAATATTGGCTCATTACCCCTTAATTGGGGCATATTCCATTAGTTGTGATTATACCTCCTAGTTTCCTATATATACCAAGGAGACATTTTCATTTGGAGTCATCTTGTACTTGAACATTTATGTAAGGTAAAAGGAGGTTGCCCCCTCGAAGAGGCTTATTATATGAAATTATCTATTTTTCAAGGCGTTGAGTACTTATTTTGAGGTTTTTCTATGCTATATTGATATTTGGTTCTTAACATATGGTATCATAGCTCAAGTTGTTGGGGTTTCGCTGCTGCATCTGAGACACCTTGGAATTTTTGATATAACTTTTTTTCTACAACGTTTAAGAAGAAACGACTTGGAGGATATTTAGTAGACGGATCAAGGTACATTGGGTTAAAATTTCAGCTCCCAAGGCCTTATACTTTCGGAGATACAGCCTGTGCAAGATAGGGTTCTGGAATCATCCTGAACTGAGTCATTGCAAAATTTTCGCTATAATTTTCTGTAACGTTTCAGACCCTGAACTCTGGAGGATAATCACAGAAATTAGTAAGGTATTTATGGTAAAAATTTCATCTTCTGGGTCATCTTACATTTGTAGATACCCCCTGTGGAAGATAGGGTATCTGACTAGTCCTATTGACTAATCTCAAGAAGGTGTTCCAGGTAAAACAATCATAAATTCTTCCTAGAGTATCCAAATTGAGTGAAACTGGTTTCATTGGATAGTGGATAGTTTGTAGTATTTCTGGTACGAGTTTCAGAATTTTATAACAATTATTTTGTGCGGGGCACGCTATACAAGTGAGATCTCCTGGAAAGGCCAAAAATTAGCAAGTTGTGGGGAAGTTACCGTAAATTCCACTTGGCACATCCAATTTTGATCAGGGCTATGGAATTGCAGAGAAGAAATATCAGAGAACTACATAAAAGAAAGTTTCGTACCCAGAAGGGCCGAAACTTGGGAGATACAACAGAAGAAAGATTGTCTTGCAGAACCACCTCAAAATCAAGGTTCAAAAGTGATACTTGGCCAACATGCCACCCAAAAAGGGAATTTCTACACCAAATAAGCCTCTAGACAATCCTACTTGGACTCTTGATGAAGGTGAAGAAATGCGTAGGGACATAAATGAT
>SNQJ01S0002359.1:368510-400895 GCA_010110895.2 Picea sitchensis
CATCAACAACAAGTTCTCCAAATCTTAAAGGACAACCTTACCATGGCACAAAATCGCATGAAACAACAAGCAGATCAACATCGTAGTGAAAGAAGTTTTGAAGTAGGGGATTGGGTGTTTTTAAGACTACAACCATACAAACAAATGTCCCTCAAGCAAGCCAAGAAGGATAATATATTATCACCAAAGTACTATTTCCCTTATAAGGTGTTGCAAAAGATTGGTACTATGGCATACAAATTGGAGTTGCCTGCATCTTCACGAGTACACCTAGTTTTGCATGTTTCATGCTTAAATAAGGTTATAGGTGACAAGATCCTAGTTCAAACTATATTGCTAGAACTTGACGAGGAAGGAAAAATCATATTGGAGCCTGAAGCCATCATTGACACAAGAATTCGCCAGCTGAGGAATAGATCCATTTCAAATTATCTCACTAAATGGAGGAAACTACCAGTTGAAGATTCCAATTGGGAAGATGAGTCTTTTATACAGAAGCATCCAGAGTTACTCAAGCATTGCAGACAACACTTGTCTCAAGGGGAGGGGCATGTTAAGCCCTAATATTGGCTCATTACCCCTTAATTGGGGCATATTACATTAGTAATGTTATTTTATTTATGTCGGCTTTATTCCATTAGTTATAATTATACCTCCTAGTCTCCTATATATACCAAGGAGACATTTTCATTTGGAGTCATCTTGTACTTGAACATTTATGTGGGGTAAAAGGAGGTTGCCCCCTCGAAGAGGCTTATTATCTGAAATTATCTCTTTGTCAAGGCATTGAGTACTTATTTTGAGGTTTTTCTATGCTATATTGATATTTGGTTCTTAACACATATTCGGGCAAGTTTACAAGTGTGGTTACCAATTGGGTCTAGCCTGATTAGTTGTGGGATAGAGGGTTATCCTCCCCAACAAGGTTCTATTTAAGTAAGTGACATGCTGAGTTCATCCTCGTAATAAGGGGAAGTGCAAGGGACAAACCTATGCACAAGAACGATATGGCCAAAGTTCTTGACGATCCCAACCAAGGGATTTCTTGTACTTTTCCATTCTTTGGAAACATTGGTACCCCCTTGATGGCCACTTTGAACATTGTTGGGTTGAATGTTGGGATATCGGTTTGGTTGTGGACCACTTTGAATGTCCCAAATGCTCTTGATGCTTCTCAGATAAGCACCTTATGTCATGGGCATCGTATGGATTTTTATCCTTTAACTTATGTATCTGCAAAGTATACTCCTTCTCCTTCTCCCTCTTATGGTAAAAGTCTTTCTACCAGTAACCAGAAGTCTAAAAGGAATAGGAAGAGGAAGAGTAAGAACAACAAGTCACCAAACTCTACCAGTCACATTAAAGACGTCCCACCAGCCGCTGCTAGTTGTGTTGGAGGAACGAGTCCAGTCTCTGCAAGTCATATTGGTGTCCAGTTACCAACCTCTGCTAGTCATGTTGGAGTTATGTTAAAAAGCTTTGTGAGTCATGCTGAAGACCAGTTACCAACCTATGCTAGTCATGATGGGAGCGCGAAACCAATCTCTGCTAGTCATGTTGGAGTTATGTCAACAACCTCTGTGAGTCATGTTGAAGATGAGCAACCAACCTTTGTAAGTCATGCTGGGAGCAAAAGTCCAGTCAATGCAAGTCATACTAGCATTATTTTACTATCCTCTATGAGTCACATTGGAGATCTGCAACCAATTGTTGTTAGTCATGTTGGGGGCAATCGACCAGTCATTTCAAGTCATGTTGGGGGCACGAGTCTAGTCACTACCATTTATACTCAACAAAATTCACCGACCTCTACGAGTCATGTTGGAGACCAACACTCGACCTCTATGAGTCATGGTGGGGGCATTGATACTATTGAGAAGCCTAAAAGAATAGGACACAAGCCCCAAGTTCCCTTGTAAAATTTTCAATGGAGATCATCTTGCTCATTTGTGACCTATTATTACCATGGTATAAAGAGTGTGGTCCTTGTCTGAAGGCCCTTCTAGTTCTGAGTCATCTTTGGTTTCCCAACAATCTATTCAATCAATGATTGAGGATTGAGGAAGTGGTCACGTCGATGCAATCTTCGGTCGATATCACTCTTGTTTTGGGGGTGATGCATCTCTTAACCATGTTGTCTCACATCCTTTTCAACCAGTGGTTGACGAGGTAGTCTCGTCGATGTAATCTTCGATCGATCCCACTCTTCTATTGGAGAGTGATAGGTCTACCAAATTGATCTCACCGATGCAATATTTGGATGATCACACTCTTCTTTCAGGGAGTGATGCATCTTTCAACTATGTCTTTAGCATTTCCATTTCAGTACCTTTTGAACAAGGGCACAATCCACTCTCTTCGAGTACGCTCCCTCCAAGTTTTGGGATGGTTTCCTTTGATTGGAATGATCTTGTTGAGCCTCGCCTTCCTTCTTTTGCACCTTTCCAAATAAGGGTTAAAGTTAATCCAACGAGCATTTACTGATGTATTGTAGATGAAGGATCCTCTACAAGTACTTTATGCTCCTCGACTTGGCAAGCTTTGGGTTCTCCCAAGCCTGTGTCAGCTACCAATGAGTTGTTGGATTTCGATAAAAGACCTGGTGAATGTTTGGGTATTATTCCTCAATTGTCTATCATGTTAGGTGGGAAGATTAACCTATTCGATCTGTTAGTGGGACCAGGCCCTTTAGACTTCAATATGCTTCTTGGGAGTGATTATTTTTATGCTGTGAATGTTGCAGTGTCTACATTTTTTTGTGTGATGCATTTCCCTCACAACAAAAGTATTTTCATTTTTGATCAACTTTCATCTGATAATCACCATCCTAGTTCGACTTTAACTGAAGTTTCCCCTTTGTATGTTCCTAGTGTTCGAGTCGACTCTTCCTCGCCTTGGGTGAATTATGAGTCATCTTATCCTCAGTGTTTGATTGCTCCTTAGAAGGATCCTTTACAATTGGCCTTCTTGAGACAAGGTCTCGACAATTGATCAGGTATTGTATCCAATGGGGGTATGTGAGATTTTTCTTTCCCCTTTTGGCCCGAGTAATCTGGCGCTTCCTCTCGAGTCTAACCTTATTGTTGGTGAGACCTCGAGCCCTGGTATTTGTGTGTTATTGAGTCCTGGTTTATTGGATGTTGAATTTCCTTCAGATGAGGCTATCCTTGAAGTTATGATTATGAATCCTCGACCTCTTCTTGAACTGGAAACTTTACTAGTTGGTTACCAATGAAACCCTTGGCTTGAGCCTAGCAATGGGCTCTACCTGGAGAGGTAATATGAATAAGCTGCAAGGTTGTGCGATACTTAGTACGTATTGTACTTTAAGGTTTCTTGTTTTCAAGTTCTGTATTCCTAGCACATGTTATTATCATAGGTTTCTATATTGGACTTATTAACTTATGGGTGAGTGTTGTTGGTATTATTTACAGGAATTCAAAGACTTTTTCTTTGGTACCTTTTTGTTCCATGTTGATCCATTTTGACAGGTAATGATCTCGAAACTAGCATTTTTCCCCTTCATGCATTTTTGCATTATATGTTTCTTGTTTCATTTTGCCTTACGATCGACCCCACTGAATTACGATATAGAACCATCTTTGTTGTTTAGAAGTGTTGTAATTCACGTGGTAGAGCCTATTGTTCATGGGTTCCCTAGTTAGAACCTTGTTAGCATTTTGGCACCCATGCTGAAATACTTTCATAGGCTCAGGAGCCATGTTTAGTCCCACCATGACTTTGTGTTGAAGCCTCATATCTTATTCTCATTCTTATTTTAAATAATACACTGTGGAGCTCCCTCATTTATGTGTTGAGTTGTACTTTCATTGCATATTAATCGCTCATGATTTTCAGGCCTAATGTCGGGTTTAGCTTGTCGTTATATAGCCTATTGTATATGCATTCTCGAAAAGTTACCAACCTTGCAATACTAGCCTTTGTGACTTGACACATGTATCCCTAGAGGAATCTTTCCCCCAAGTGTCCATATGCTGCACATGCTTTCCTTGCATTGAGCATGGGTATTTTCCTTGCATTGAGCATGGGTATTTTCCTTGCATTTGGAACTGGTTTGCTTGCCCACGACACTCGTTTCCTCCACTGTACTATCACATTATTTTATTCTTTTTTCAAGCTTCATAATATGAAAAAGACAAAAAATAAAAATAAAAAATGAAAAAAAGAAGGATGGGAACGAGTCTCGTTTTTTTTTATATGGCATCTACTTGTGTTTCCCTTGAACAAAACATAATCTAATGAGTCATTTACCTCATTATTTTGGTTTAGTATGGCTTTAGGAGGCTCTTTTTCTCATTTTATCTTGAGCATAATCTCCTCTGGTTGGTTATTCTTCCGGTCATATGGAGCGTTTGTTGATGCCTCCTGTATCACAAACGTATCCCAACTTATGGTCAATGTTGCCCAAGTCACTTTTTGTGTTGTGTTTTTGTTCTAGTGAAGTCAGCCTGTATCGGCCATTCTGTAGAAACCTTTGACTTTTCAAGTCAACCTTCCCATGTTAGTCAAGTATTGCTCAATATCATAAGTGTCTTTGTCTCTCACTCGCGCTAATGTAGAAGGTCCTTATTGATTTCTTGTTGGCGGGTCTTCTCTTATTGGCTATGACACATTGCTATGAGATTACGACCCAAAGTCCCACACTGAGCCTATTTACATCATTGATAGGTAACATCATGAAAAATCATCATTGGTCGTTGACTGAGTGGTTTCCCTTGTGTTTGATGTCAACAACCATGATCACACATAAGGATTAGTGTGGTACCTTGGTTTCCATTTGACCCCATTGGTGGATTCCTCGTCTTTGTTAGTATTCTCCATTATTGGTTACTATTTAGAGAGTCTCTGCCATGTGCTATTCCATCTGGTACATGCCGGAGTTGTACCTCGGTGTGGTCCTTTTAATCTTTTCATCTAATTCCTTCCAAATATTTGGCCTTATGCTACTCCTTGTGCTGGATGATGGAGGATGCCTTAATGCCTTCCTTCCAATGGATCTATTCCTATCGACTTCAACACATCTTTCTCTGGGATAGGGATCTAGAGTTATTTTTAGTACCTTGAGGCTTGCATTCATCAGTGGCACATTCCCTCGCTATTGACAGTGGGAATACATCAATGTCCCATGCTTGATAGATTCTATCAGGTGTTCAACATCAACTCCTTTATTCACTCTTATTAGATTGTACTAGGTACCTTGACACCCATTATCATCATCGATGGGTTGTCTCATGTTTCTTAACGGTATACATCAATGACCAATAATCAAATGATGTCTCACTGTGTTCGACTCTAACACATTTATTCACATAGTGTAGACTCATACCACGACAAATTGTTTTGAATACTTCGAGTGAAGTACGAGCATCACATCTTTTGTGCTCCTACCCGATTTGTATTGATTGTACCACCTTCTTCGACATTGGTACTTGCAAAGGATCAGTTTGTTCACTCCAATGGTTCCCAATATCATCTATTTGATTATGAGACATAGCTCCACTGTGTATCCATTCGTGGCTATGATCTACATTTTTGCATGGATCCACTATGTATTTTCTCATGGCCATGATTGCTACTTATATATATCACATGGATCCATTATGTATAGTTTTTGTAGCCATTGACATTAGTTATGCTTTCATTACTCATGGATCTGCAATGTACCTAATTTGGCAGCCATGCTTACATTACACTCAAGCATGGAAATGCCCAACTTGAGAAGAGACTATCTTACTTGTTTCTATCGTAGGTATTGTTCTGGGACTGGTCTTCAACTACTCATACCCGATGGCCCCTCCACAGTCTCATGAATATTTGTAATGTATTTTGGCCATCAGTTTCTCTTTTGACCTCACACATTAGGGGGCATCTGTTATAACGTCATTTGACACCACATATGCTCATGATGACTCATTGGTCTCAGTTACATCCCTTTCCCTGCTTGCAGGAGAAACATCCCCCTTTTCCTCCCAAAAAATATCCTAAAAAATCCCATTTTGATTGATGTACGTGACTCTCCTTAAAGCAACTCACATACATACATGACTTTCTAGTTAACAACTCGTGTACATGTTTAATTGGATAAAAAAAATAATAAATCCCAATATTTTGGGCGGATTTCCCCAGGTTCTCGACCTCACGTAGCCCGTTCATAACTACTCCAACTATCAAAAGGGAATATAAAAGATAGCCCTGGGATGGAGGAAAAATGATATCAAAGAGATGCAACCTTATGCTGGCAGTTTCCTTATAGCCTTGCAAGCCCCTGTTTCCCTATTTTTTTGAGATTGTCACCCCCCCCGAAAACCCTTGTTGTCAATATTTTTGTTTCATTTTATCTCATTAGGAAGAAGTCCATTGCTTCCTTGGACCCGCTGAAACACATAACTACAGAGGTAGTAGTTGTCATCTGATCCGAAATCGGATCCAGAAGCCTGACAGGGCTTGAAAAATGCTCAAAAATGAAAGTGCTCAGAATCCGACGAAACCTATGCCATTGCGTCTGTCTTGTCTTCCTGATTTTGGTGGTATATTTACTTTGTCAAACGGAGTCCATATGGAGAAGATATCACATTCTGTTCGAAAAGTCAAACAGGCAAAAAAATTGCTGACTGTGCAGTCCGTACGGATGCTGACGTGGCATGTCCGTACAGACGACACGTGGTAGGTCTGTACAGGGGACACGTGGCAGCCTCGGGTAGTGACACATGGCAGGCAGTTTTGGACATTTCAGCGTACGGATGGGCCTATTCGGAGGTGACACGTGTCACCACTGGAAGGGTGGCACGTGGCACAGATGACGTCAGCATCTGATGTGGCGATCGTAGGATGACGTGGCTCGAATGACGTGGCAGGTGACAGAGCGTACGACAGCGACACGTGGTAGATGACTTGGACGAATCGTTTGCTGACACGTGGCGTTTATTTGGAAAGTGATTGGGTGCCACATGGCCCAATCACGGGCTGCCACGTGGCACCCCGGTTTTGGTCTATTTGGTTTAATAATCAAAATTTTTATGGGTCCGTGGGGTTCGACCCCTGGACCTCTCCCCATCGTGTAGCGCCTTTATCAAGTTAGCCCTACCATCAGACCACCGTGTATTGCTTTTTATATATAGGGGATTAAATTTATTTAAGTTTAACGTATTGCATATTAACGCGGGGGGTCGGGCCGGGGCTTAGCCCCAGCCCGTGGTCCTTTGTAATATGACATGTGACCTATGGTAACAACGGTGCACGCGGGGTTTACATAGCATGTGGTCCTATGTATTTGACACGAGACCAGGAGCCGAGTGCAGAGGGGGCCAGCGCATAGCCCAAGGGCTAGCGCTCGGCCACATGGAGCTGCATATGACCAACCAAAGGGGCGCGCATGCGGATGGAGGGGCTAAGCCCAATTATAACCATATATTATAGTTAGAAAGTGGGTTTTCTAACCACTTTTTGATTTTTTAATTGTAATTAAGCTTTGTTAATGGTTTTTGGGAGTTATTGGGTAGTTTTGGAGCCTAACTTCTTGGAGGAAGTTGGAGATGAGAAACTACCTTCCCAACTATATAACCAAGGCCTGTTTGAGGCCATGGGGACAACTTTGAGGGCATTCAGAGCAGAATAATGCCGAGGAGAAGCCAAGCCAAAGCCATTTTGGAGCAGAGAAGCTTTTGAGGAGGAGACGTTGTCGGATCATTTCTAGGAGCTCCGGACGTCTGTTTTGCGTGTCGTTTTCTTTGCATGGTTCTAGAGATCTGGAAGAACATGACCAGATCAGTCTTGTAGCCATTTGGCATTGCAGTGATGTACTTTTGAGCTTTCGAACAGAAATAAAGAAGCCTCCCTCACAGAGAAAAGGCCCGGAGACGTAGGCAAAGTTGTGCCGAACTCCGTTATCAATCTACGTGTTATGGTTTGTTGTCTTTTATTGCATTTCAGATCTGCATATGTGTATATGGCTGTTATAATTCCTCTTCTTTCCTCATTCTTCACTAAGTTTTCTCAAATGGTTAAATAACGCATGCAAAATTAAAACTCAACCATAAGTTATTAAAAGATCCCGACGGATCATCATCTCATGCCTTCGGTGGAGGAACTTGGAGCCTGGTTCTAGGATCGTGTCGCAATGGTTACAGGTTGTAACCAACCCCTTTTGTTGTTATCAATAAAATAACTCTCATTCTCATCCACTTTTCTTTGTTGATTTGTGTTTTTTATGAGATTGTGTGTATCTTATTTTGAGTCGAACATAGAAAGTACATTGATTATATTTATTTAGTTAGCGGATAACTACTTTCTTGCAGTTGCATACTTCTTTGTTTGTGGGACTTTCAGAAAATCGTTGCGAAGGAGTTCTGGAGCGGAATCCCTCATGCGAGATCGACTTCAAATGATAGGTTCCAGGTATGTTCTCTTTCCTTTCTTTTGAAAGTTAGTTACTCTAGGTAGTTACTTTTAATTAATTACTTGATTAAAGTTTGAGAGAAGTCTTTTAAGGTAATTCTTTATTGTGACCATGACCCAAAGCCATAAAACTTAGATTTTCATAACAATATTACCTAGAAAAAAAGTTTATAAGTATTGTAGGTGAGGTGAAAGTTGGAAATGAATGACATTTCCAATATGAATGTAATTAATATCCCTTTATTATATTATAACCACAAAAATCAACCTTGCAATCTAATATAAACTATAATGTTGCTTTTTTAAAACATAGTTTCTTTTTTTCATTAGTTTATAAGGAAATAATTGGTTACTATGTCATTAGACTAATTTGAAAATTTCATCTTGCTACTAATGTAGTTGTTAAAGTTGTGAACTTTTCCAATGCATAATCCAATTTTCATCTAATATTTAATATTTAATGCATGATGTAGCATGCTTAAACGATCAAAAACATATGACCAATTGATATCCTCTAATATTTAATGCATGCTCTAACATGCTAAAACCACCAAAAACATATGACCAATTGATATTTGAACATAATTCAAGTTTACTACATCTACATGATATGGGCTTGGACATACATTTTAGTGATGTTATGTTTCATGCAGTAAATAACTTAGCAATTTTCACCACAAGGATACCATCACTTTGAACCCATCCTAAAGGAGGGACAACCCACCTAATGTGTGCATATAGAACATCATCCTAAAGGAGGGACAATCTACCTAATGTGTGCATATAGAACATCATCCTAAAGGAGGGACAACCTACCTAATGTATGCATATAGAACATTTATGAAAAACATATTTAAACATAATTCAATTTTACTACATCTACATGATATGGGCTTGGACATACATTTTAGTGATGTATGTTTTGTGCAGTAAACAACTTAGCAATTTTCACCACAAGGATGCCATCACTTTGAACCCATTCTAAAGGAGGGACAACCTACCTAATGTGTCCATATATAACATTTCTGAAAAACACTGCAAAATAAACAAATATCTCACAATTTCTCTTTATTAATGACATCATAAGTGTTCCTATTCTCACCATAAGGATACCATCACTTTGAACCCATTCTAAAGGAGGGACAACCTACCTAATGTGTGCATATAGAACATTTTTGAAAAACACTGCAAAATAAACAAATATCTCACAATTTCTCTTTATTAATGACATCATAAGTGTTCCTATTCTCACCACAAGGATACCATCCTAAAGGAGAGACAACCTACCTAATGTGTGCATATAGAACATTTCTGAAAAACACTGCAAAATAAAAAAATATCTCACAATTTCTCTTTATTAATGACATCATAAGTGTTCCTAAGACATATTGTGCAAATTTTGAAAATTAGCTCTGGTTTTGAAAAAAATTCAAAACGAGAAGCAATCTAGCCAAGATCAATAAATAGTATTTTACAAGTAGCTTATCCATTGGACATTGTTCCAAAACACTTACCTTGGATCTATATTTCCAAGTATTTCTCTGATTATGACTTCATTAGTGTTCCCTATTTTTGTTTTTTTGTTTACATGTAACATCCCGTCCCATCTTTAAGTATTTAAGTAAGAGTGAGGATGTTGGTACCTTACCAACTCCAATTAGCCCATTAGAAACAAACATGCCATAAGTAGGACTTGAACATGCACAAAGAGCATAACTTCTCCTCTTAACTACCCAAGCTAAAACCAATTGAGAGTGACCTTTTACATCTATTTTGCAAATTCTACAAATTAACTCTCGATTTTTTAGGGTGGGGGTGAGGGAAATAATAGACCAAACTTATCATGTTATGTTATCTTATATAACATAACATAATAAGTTTGGTTTATCATTCCCCCCAACCCCCACTCCCACCCCCAAAAACCGAGAGTTAATTTGTAGAATTTGCAAAATAGATGTAAATGTCATTCTCAATTGGTTTTAGCTTGGGTAGTTAAGAGGAGAAGTTATCTCCCCATCCCCATCCCCACCCTCACCCTCACCCTCATATATTATAAGTTTTCTCTATTATTCCCCCACCCCCACCCTCACCCTCATTCTAAGTTTTGTCTATTATTCTCCCCACCCTCACCCTCATATATTATAAGTTTTCTCTATTATTTTCGCACCCCCACCCTCACCCTCAAATATGAGAGTGGGGATGGGGGGATAATAGAGAAAACTTATGAGAGGATAACAACTTCTCCTCTTAACTACCCAAGCTAAAATCAATTGAGAATGACCTTTACATCTATTTTTCAAATTCTACAAATTAACTCTCAGTTTTTTTAAAAAAGTAAGAAGAATACATCTAATTTTTTTTAATAAAATGTATTATTAAATTAATAAAAAACATCTTATAATAAATTGTATGTGTCTAAGTGTAGCATGAACATAATAACTAATATCGATAAAATGAATTACATGATTTTAGGTTTCAACTAGAATTCTCACGATAGTGTAAATTTCTAGAAAAGTTAATTTTATCCCTCTTGAAGAGTGTTAAACAATGATTCATAAACTGTTATGGATATTTCACTCGACAGTTTGTCGCAACAAATCTAATAAAATACTAAAATTTTTACTGTGAAGGTTAACTTCTTTTAGATCTTAGATTCTTTAATTACAGATTTTTCGCTTAAGATGTATGAAATATTTGAAAAATAAATAAATAGAGAACATAAATAAATACACACACACTATCCACAAATGAACACAAGATATAACATGGGAAATCCAATACATGAGAAAACCTAGCTAGAAGGTGAGGCTACTCTACTCTCTTTTCTTCAAATGCAAGTACAAAGAAAAAGACACTCTCTATGGAGTTGTCTTTGACACTGTGGCCTATATGGCTGTTACAAAATCTTCCTCCTTTGTTTGTACTCACAAAATACCACTCTCAGTTGTTTTGCTTAGCTATGGAACAAGATACACTGCAAAAGAATGGAACCTCTTCTCTCCCTCGCGGCTCGATATTTAACATAGCTCGATAGCCATCTAGGGGTAGGGTTTTGACTTCCTCAACTCTCAATTGTGATAAGGTCTTGGAACTTCTATAACCTTTTTGAAAGTCCATACATGGCTAGCCCCATATGCGTGACTAATGATGGCTGACGTGGCATCCACTCATACCATGGTGGTCAACAAGATAGGTCAACTTGCAGGAGGTATTACTTTAGCATACGAGCTCTAATTTACACAATTTTATCACCGTTGGAAAGGTATTGATGTATAGAATAGTGCCACAGGGTCCGAATTATCGCTAGGGAAGTTATTACCCCCAAAAAACCGTTTTATGCCTCAAAATGGCTCTGGAATATTTCAAACCACAATTTTCCAAACTAGGACCTGCCATTAAAATTACCTTGCAAGTTGATTCCTCCAATTGTTTCCACTTTGAAAGCATCGAGATAGATGAAAAATATAATGATCCAATCCAGATTATAGGGAGGATTTTGGTCCCTAGAAGATTTACTGAGTGAGGTGAGGAAATTTTTCCTCTACCTTCTCTCTGAGTACCACTTTGCTTTGTCTGGAAGTTGTCATTTCAACCTAATCTTCGAAAGGTCATGCTACCCTTGTCTTGTAGTTATGGACCTGTTATGGAAAACTATGTCCTCTGCCAACTTTGCCTGAGCATTTGGTGCTAAGTCCTCTATGGAAGGTAGGACTTGCTCCTCCCCCTGATCCAACATGGAAGGCTCATAAAGTTTGAGATTCTACACATTCACTAATGAGTAAATGCGCATGTATGGGGGTAGACTGAGTTTGTAAGCGTTATCTCCCACCTTCTCTAATATCGCGAAAGGTCCACATCGCAGAGCCTTGATACTATTACTAGGACCATGTAGTATTTCCTCATTCAATTGTAACCAAACTGTGTCTCCCACTTTGAATGACTTCTCGGTTATGTGTTGATCATTTCTAGCCTTGTATTTTTCCTGTGACTTTTTCATCATCTCTTGCACCTGCAAATGGATATGCCTAATCTTCTCAACAATTTTTTCTACTCTTAATTCATCACATGTAAGGTCCTAACCCACTCCTCTTTGTTGACCATATATAACATCAAAGGGTGAAGGTGGCAAATATCCAAATCAAGTTTCAAAAGGTGACTTACCATTAGAATGTGAATTTCTCTATTATAAGAGCGTTGTATGTAGATCGGATTTTCATACAAGGTCTTCAAATGCTTCTTATTGTAACCCCTCAAAAGTTGCACCAAAGCCCCGTCCATCTATTTGTGGATGGAATGTTATGTTGTAGATATCTTCAACTTAGATTCCATCTTCTCCCATGATGTAGTCCAAAATGCATTGAGAAATCCAGTATCCCTATATGAGATGATGCTCCTTAGTATCCTAAAGTGCACCCAAACCTATTCATAAAACATGTTGGTTGCTTTTTGTCCTTTGATGTTTTTTTTACAAGGCATGATAATGCACATCTTGTTGAACCTGTCAACTACCACATATAGATAGTCATGTCGCTTTATGGTTGTTGGTAAACCTCCCACAAAATGCATGGAAACTGTATACCAAGGTCAAGTGGGTACAAGTAAGGGATGGTGTAGACCTTGCTTCTTGTTATTGGGCTTGCTGGTACAATAAAGTATACATCCTCTAATATATTGTACTACATCTTCTTGCATTATGGGTCAGTACACATACCTTTGTAAGTTGGAAACTGTCTTCCCAACACCAAAATTCCCTTCAACCTTGGAGGTGTGAGCCTCTCTAATGAGTTGCAATTGTTCACCTTTAGGGACATAGAGCTTGTCGAGCTTGTAGAGTAACCCATTTTGGAAATGATAGTCGGTCTTGTCGTCACCTTCTTCTATATGAACTTGGCCCTGCAACTGTTGAAACACCTCCTTGAAGTCCTCATCTTTTATGTATGCCTCTCTATATGCATCATGGGTAAAAGGCTCCACATGCACCAAAGTTCCCAAAGTTGCAATCTTGGATGTGGGTGGCCTTGAAAGCATGTATGCCAACCTATTTGTGTTTCCCTTCTTATACTTTATGACTAGATGAAATTGTTATAAAAACCCCATCCGGTTGTAATGTTTGGTTTGTTGTAGCTTACTTTGGGAATGCAAATACTATAGTGGTTGGTGGTTTGTGTGGATGATGGTCTCCTTGCCCATCAAATAGTGTTTCCACTTCTTGACAAATTGAACTAGGACATAGAGTTCCTTGTCATAGGTGGGGTAGTTGAGGACTGCCCCATGGAATATTTAAGAATGATAACATACAAGCCTTCCTCCTTGTATCAAAAATTCTCCCATGGAATACCCACTTGCATCTATCTCCACTTCAAAAGGCTTTTGCAAGTTTGGTTATGCAAAACTGGTGCTTGACTGATCTTTCTTTTTAGCTCATTGAAAGCCTTATGTTGATTATTCCCCCATTGGAAACTCTTGCCACTCATTGTTATGGCGTGGAGTGGTGTAACTACTATTGAAAATGAATCTATGAACTTCCACAAGTACTGTGTTGCCCCAACAAAGCTCCTAACTTAAGTGATAGTTGTAAGAACTTGCCATTTCATGATGGCCTCCATCTTTGCAGGATCTATCTTGAGTTCCCCTCCATCGATTACATACCTTAGATACACTAAATACCGCTGAACAAAATCACATTTCTTGAGGTTAGCTAACAACTCGTGCTTCTTTAGAGTCTCTAACACCTAAACCAGTATATCATCCAAATAGACTATAACAAATAAATCTAGATATGGTTGTAATACATCATTCATCAATCTCATAAATGTAGTTGCTGAATTACATAAACCAAATGGAATAACCAACCATTCATACAAACCTTGCCTTGTCTTGAAGGTGGTATTCTAGGTGTCTTTTTACTTGACATGTACCTGGTGGTATCCTGATTTGAGATCCAACTCTGTGAAATATTTTACGTGTTGCAACTAATATAACAGATCATCGATCTCGACTAGAGGGTATCGATTTTTTAGTGTAATCTTATTCGATGCTTCGTAGTTGATACACATTCTCCAAGTCCCATCCTTCTTTGGTACAATTATGATAGGTGATCCACAAGGTGAGGTGCTTGGTCGAATCACACCCTATTCCAACAATTGCTAAAGTTGCTTCTTCGCTTCATTTGCTTCCAGAATAGATTGTCTATAAAGCCCAATATTTGGCAATGGGGAGTCTGACAATAACTGTATTTCATGCTCCATTTCCCTCTTGGGTGGTATCCCTTCAGGCTCTTGGATCGTTCCTTTGCATTCATGTAGAAACTCCTTCAATTGATGTTTCTTCTCTTTAGTACACCCCTCCAAGGATGCCTTTACTATTATCGAATCATCATTAGATTGATTTTCTCTTAAGAAAAGTAAAACATATTTATTACTAGAACTAATCAACTTCTTGGCTTGGTTGGCACTTACCAGTCATATCTTTGGCTTGCCTTTATGCACATTGATGATGTGGGACTTCCCATCCTTGATTAGGCGGTATTGGTTGGCTTTCCACATGAAGATTGCATCCCTCTTATACATGTAGGGGCTCCCAAACACTACACCACACACGTCCAGGGGTACTACATCCAACATCACTTCATCAATAAATTTTGCACTTACAACAAATTTTATCTTACACTGTTTCATTACCTCGATATATGCATCCTTGTTTACCCAATTCAGTGGGTAGGAGCTAGGATAATCGTGAACCTCCAATCCAAGCTTGTTGACCATATTCATTGCTACGAGGTTATCCTGTGAACCAAAGTCGAATAAAGCACCTATCTTGGTCTTCTTGACCTGAATCTTGACGTGGAAGAGCTTGGTCATCTCCTTCTCTTCCTGGTGATAAAGGCTGCTTTGCTCTCTTTTCTTCAAATGCAAGTACAAAGAACGAGACACTCTCTATGGAGTTTCCTTTGACACCGTGGCCTATATGGATGCTACAAAATCCTCCTCCTCCTTTGCTATACTCATAAAATACCACTCTTAGTTGTTTTTCTCAGCTATGGAACAAGATATAATGCAAAAGAATGGAACCTCTTCTCCTCCCGACAGTTTGTTATTTAACATAGCCCGATAGACATCTAGGGGTAAGGTTTTGACTTCCTCAACCCTAAATTGTGATAAGGTCTTTTACATTCTATAATATTATTGAAATTCCATACATGGCTAACCCCATATGCATGAGTAATGGGAGGCGACGACATCCACTCGTACCATGGTAGTCAACATGGTAGGTCAACTTGTGAGAGACATAAATTTTGCATACAAGCTCTGATTGATGAGATTTTTGCACCGATGAAAAGGTATTGATGTGTAGAATAACATCACGGGATCCCAGATATAGCTAGGAAATTTTTTACCCCCAAAAATGTCATTTGATGCCTCAAAATGGCTCTGAAAGGTTTCAAACCCCAATTTTCTAAACTGGGACCTGGCATTAAAATGAATTTCCAAGCTGATTACTCCAATTTTTTCCACTCTAGAAGCATCAAGATAGATGGAAAATAATATAATGATCCAATACAAATCAAGCAACTTAGTCATGTCAAGAATACTATGCAACATAATATATTCATAATACATATTAATACATCTTATTTATTTTCCCTAAAGAGCTTATGAATTAATGTTGGCATTGGTATGGTAAGAAAAATTTGTTTCCCATTCACCTATGGAATTTGTTGTTCTGAAATGGATCCAAGCCAAGAATGGTTGTAAGAGTCGGTACCTACGAGATTAATTCAACAATTTATTAAGGTTAAGTAAAATATGTAAAACAATGCAAATGTAAAATGAATGAGACAAAAGAGATAAAGACAAAAAAATCAATAGAAGATAAAAATAAAGTAGGAGAGATGGCTGAGGAATGGGAAATGAAGGATCATGCATGTTTGCATTTCCCATTACCCCGCGACTCTCCCTATTTCTTATTGCATTTTTATTCTCAAAGAGTCTTTCTTTTGGCCATGAGAGGAAGAGGCATAGAGAGCCATGGAATCATTATAACCAAAGATTGCTAGAATGAAACACTAAGCCCCCATTCAAAGTTGGTTTTCCCATTTGGGTTTCTAGGGTAAAATTACTATGTTTATTGTGATTTAATTGTTGTGTGAATTCGTTGTGGTGTGTTATGGTTTAGTTGCTTGTTTTAGTTTTAAATTACTGTGAGGGTTTCCATTACAATAAATCCTCAAGCAACATTGTTGTTTATTGAATTGATGAACTTATCTCAATTAATTGCTTTGAATGTAATACATAGAAATCCCATAACCATCATAGGATGAGCTCCCATTGTAACCAAATGCAATAGATTTATACTCTAAGCTTAGTCAATGTTTGTCCATGGCTTGATTTGACTGCCATTTGGTTGATATGGTTTTTAAATTCAGGTTTAAATCAATTCTTGTTCCATGTCTAGTGAAATATAACAACTAGTAGAATCGAACCATCCATCTTATCCCTCAAATTAGATGAATGACTATAGAAATAGAGTTGTTGCACTATTGTAGAGGGTTGCTAATTTTGTTTTTCTAAACTTATTGATTGTTGGAGAAAACACAATGTATTCCATCTAGTCGATTTATTCCTTATTGGTTGACTTCACATTTTCCTTGTTGATTCTTTATATACATGGTTGATTCCTCATCTAACTAGGTTGATCCCTTGCTTGAGCATGTGTTATTACCCATAGGTCACACGAACATTCAATTGCAGTAGATGAGGCCATGCACGACCACGTGATATTTTCTGGTGGCTTAGCGATTTGGAGAAGTGAAGTAGTGGATCACTCAACCCTAGATCTCATCTAACCTTCACATTTGGACAACGATTAAGAACAATTGTATATGATTATTATTATGTCATTGTTAGGTATGTTTCCATTAAGCCAAACTTATTGCTAAAGCATTCTTTATCTTCATTCCAGTTGGAGTGTTATAATTTGTTTGGTGTTAGTGGAGCTTCTTTTCCATGACAAACCATGAAGGAATAAAGAGGTTTCAACTGGGTACAAAGAAAAGCAGAGGGGAAGTGATTCCTATAGAATTTTTGCACATACCATATTGTTTGTATTCCCAACCATCACAAATGAAATGCTCGAACCATGACATTTCTCTTGTTCTTGTGATTACTTCTATGGTGTTGTACGTACTCGTCTCCTATGTGGCTTCGACCCTCTAGATTCTCCTCTCCTGAACCTCTAATCATAAGGCTATGATGCCTTCTTCATAGGCTAACAGGATGGAAGCTCTGATACCACTGAAATATCCCTGAGTGTGGATCTATCTCTGGATGTTGTCTCTAGGGTTTGCGCAACTATCTTTGTTGTTGTAATGGTGGTGTGTTTGCAATGTAGGGTTTCTAACTGATGTTTATGTATAATATGGAACCATATAAGCATGCACAATGCTCAGGCAATAGGAGCCTTAGTTCTTATTTTATTAATTGAAGTAATGACAGAATAATGAAATGCGAAAATGACAACAACTCTTCAGTGGATCTTTATAGATCAGATCGACACTGGAATACACACATCAATATATTCTTATAACTGAAATAAATAAGCAAGGAACCTGATCCGGATGATATGCTCCAAATGTGGAAGATGTTTGGATGACTGTTGTCGGACTAAAAAAAACACGAAAATGTTGCAACTGCTGCATGCACTGGCAAACTCGCCCTGGGAGCTCTGGTGCTCTTCTTTTATTAACTGATCCGGATGATATGCTCCAAATGTGGAAGATGTATGGATGACTGCTACCGGACTACAAAAAGACACACAAAAAATGCTTCAATTGCTACATGCACTGGAAAACTCGTCCTGGGAGCTCTGGTGGTCAGAATGGCGTGAAATCTGTCTTTGAGGGGTCAACCTAGTGCCTGCACAAATCGCCCTGCTTAAGAAAGACTGAAACTTCTCTGTCGGACTCCACACAAACCCGAACGGATTTGCTGCTAAGTGCGCCCGAACTGCTGCTGTAGGGGGTCGTGTTGATGGTTTTTGCCGTCAGAATAGGTCAGAAACGATCTTAATGGAAGCGCCCTGCCTCCTACTGATCCCTGTTGGAAGGAGTCTGAGTATGTCAGAGAGGTTGGGCAGATGCGACCTACTCTAGTGATGAAAACCCTCAAATCCTCAGCGTTGCAAGTCAACAATGCGCTGGATACATACGCAAACTCTGGATGGCTCTATGAGCTTACTTTGAAGTGCAATAGAAGATCTGGATGATCTCCTCAACAGACTAGGGAGTGTATTTCAACTCCAAACCCTGTCATAGTGAGTGGTTTTGTCCAGAACACCACCAAACAATCCAATGAAGTCGCTTGACCTCCTCTGGACTCTGATTTCCAAATCTGTATATGCATGATGAGCAATTAGGTCAGATCTCAACTTTAATACCTCCAATGATCTAATTGTGATTTAACCCTGACTGAGAGTTGCGCTTTACCCCAAGTCGTATTTGGGTTTTTTCTTTAATCCTTTTCGACCCCCTTTTCCATCTAATTCTTCGTTGTCTTAGGATAAAGTGGATTTTCCTAAGTTTGGGTCGAATATCCTCCTTATTTCTCCTCTTTCCCTGACGATAAACTGACTATAGCCTACGAGAAAGTATAGACTACTCAGTGACCTCTGTCTAGGCTATTCAGGAAGATGGGGACATCACAACTACCACGATCATTGCAGACTTGAACCCCATGTACCACATCTTGACTCGTCAAGTACTTGGGGGCAAATATTCCAAATGGATCATCATTCTCCAAGAATTCGATCTTGAGTTTTCCAAATCCAAGGCTAAGAAATCCTTGGTTTTTTGTGGAATTAATTTCCGATCTTCCCCATAATGATGAGAATATTGAGCCCAATGATTCTCTCCCTGATGAATCCCTATTCCTCATTAGTACATCCGATCCCTGGTATGGAAATATTCTTCTCTATCTCCAAACCCAATGTTTTCATCCTAACATTTTACGTGATGAACGATGTCACATTAGACACCACTCAAAACACTACCTTATCATTGGTGATACCTTGTACCACCATGGCATTGATACTCTCTTACAACATTTCTTAACCCATGAAGAAGTTGAACAAGTTTTAAATGACTGTCACGTTGGATCTTATGACAGTCATCTTTTTGGGATGGCTACAACCTAAAAAGTTTTACGTGCCAGTTATTTTTGGCCTTCCATATGCAAAGATTGCATTGAGGCTGTTAAAAAATGCCCACCCTATCAGATCTTTCAGAATAAAGCACGTACCCACCCTAATCCACTTCATCCCATTGTCGTTGTTGGCCCCTTTGCAAAATGGGGCATCGATTTTATGCAATGTAAACCTACCTCAACCGTGGGGCATAGTTATATCATCTTTGTCGTCGATTATTTCACTAATTGGGTCAAGGCTATGCCTACATTTCTTAACGATGGACACACTGCAACACTTTTTGTGTTTAACCACATCATCGCTTGATTCAGTGTCCCACAAGCTATCGTAACTGATCATGGATCCCATTTCCAGAACTAGATGATGGGTGAATTGCACACCAAGTTAGGTTTTCGCCATGAAAACTCATCCCCCTACTACCGTCAGGCGAATGGAAAATTTGAGGCCATCAACAAAGTCCTAAAAACCATGCTTCAATGAATGGTGGGAGTGAACAAAACTTCTTGGCACTTGCATCTCTTCTCCGCACTCTGGGCTTATCGAACTTAAGTTAAAACCACAATTGTATTTACACTCTTCAAGTTGGTATACGTGATAGAAGTGGTATTACTGATTGAATGTGAGATCCCGTCGTTGAAACTCGACGTAAAAATCCTACCCCATACTTCTGTCAAAGAGGAATGATTCTTATATCTAACCAAGTTGGATGAAACTCGTCGTGATGTTGCTCTCATAAATGAGACGTATCAAAAATGCATGAAAATTCAATACGATAAGTCCATCCAACCTCGCACTTTCGCAGAAGGAGAACTAGTCCTAGTCTATGATCAAGATCATGACAAACTGGGGGCAGGAAAGTTAGAACCCATGTGGCACATGCCATACATCATAAAACACGTACTACATAGAGGCGCCTACGAGTTAGTAGATTGCGATGGGATATCTCTCGGTGAGCCCCGAAATGGGATTTAACTCAAGAAGTACTATGCATAGAATATCTCGCATGTGTGCTTTGTACATTACTGTACTATATACTTTTGATTTGGTGTGTCTTTTTTTTTTGCGTGTGCGAGTTTTGTCTCAGCTGCTTATACTTTTCTTTGTGATTGAATGTGCAGATGACATCATCCTTTCCCATCTATTTCGAGTTTGTGGATGGCGCTAGTGGACATACCCAAAACATCACTTCTGCAACTTGGGTCATCTACCACTCTGGCGAGTTAGTGAGTTCAGAAGGAATTTGCCTCGGATCTGCGACCAATAACATTGCAAAATATCATACCGTCATCGTACTTTTAACTGAAGCTTGTTCTCTAGGTATATCTCAATTGATTATCAACCTTGATTCTCAACTCATGGTCCATCAACTGAATCGTGAGTAAGTTGTTCACAACTCAACTTTACTACGTCTCCATCTGATGGTTCGCCGTCTCGAAAGAGCTTCTGAATTTCTTAAGTACAAACATATATCGAGAGAACTCAATATGATCACGGATTCGTTAGCAAATTACATGTTGGATTGGTATATTGTGCATAGATAAAACATTTGGAACATAAAGCATATGTATAAATACATCACATAAAACAAAACAAAAAATACAAACATAAGTAGCCACAGAAAAACTCGTTTATATATATAAGCTTGATAGAAAAAGTTTTTTTCAAAATACATCATACAAAAGTACATAACAGGGCAAAATATGGGCCCTCATGCCCATAGTATCATCATAAATACTACAAAATGACCGGGGACTATAATTGTCACCCTGTATCACGTTGTGCTCTGCATAACACACTACCGCCCTTGCCACCCATCGTAGCAAATAATTGAGGCCTTCAGAGACCCCAACTGTATGTCACTGAAGGTGTAGAGGCACATCTCGCCTCCTTAAGGGAGGAACACACATCGTTAAGCCCCAAAGGTTCCTCTCCACCTCTCGGAGTCCTCCCGCTACGACATCATGCTCTGCTGCCACTTGTGCATCTCCGCAATGCCCTAATGCTGACATCTCTACCGGATGTGACACACCTCTGTTTGCATGATGAAAATAAAATGGTTTATATCCCTCGTTGAACAACAAAAAACATATAAAATAACAAAAATAGTGTTACAAGGTTATGATATTTAGTACCTAATGTGTCCCACTGTATACCCTCAGGAAGTACCAAGTCCGCACTACCCTTGAAATCTACCCCAACATATGGGAAGTCCTCGATCACCACCAACTTCCTCCTCCATCATGGGAAGAAGTCGGTAGTGAACGGAAAATCCTAGGGATCATTCCCCAACCTGGGGGAGAGACTAGCCCACCTCTCCATGCGAGGCTCGATCACATGGCATGCTATCATTTCAACCCGTGGTTGCATCTGGGGAATCCTCTCTAGGAAAAACGAGACTAAGAAAGAACCATATCTGAACTATTTTTGCCTGCAAGTTCTACATTTGGATATCTGCTCTTTAACATTCCTCAAGAACCCTGCACTCTAGTTGAACAACCTAGGTTCCAAGCATTGAATGGCGTAAGAAATTTGAGACTTTAAAGCGAGATGGGAACTAGTGCTCCCCGCCAACTTGGTGATAACGAATAAGACGGATCGAAGATATAGATCCCTCACATCTTTTATAATGATCCTTCCTCCTACCAACCGTGACCCTGGTATGCAGTATTTGACAACATATGCCTCGGTCGGTCGCGGAGTAGCTCGGTGTTCGGACAAAAGAATGGGTGCTCCCAACCTCGAGAGCCCCATCAAAAAGTATACATCATCCATCTCGATCTCAAGCATATGTGGTCCTATTCAAAATTCTTTCTCACTGTCATCCCATAGCCTGATCAAATATTCAAGCAACAACACTTCTTTCCTCATGCTCTAAAGTTTGAAGTACTTGAGCAAGCCGCAATTGCCTAAGGCCACCTCGCTTGAGGGGATTGAAGAGCATGGATGTCATCAAACTCGTGCTCGTGTTCTTTCCACTCAATCATGGTAAGCTATGAATGAAACCTGCAAATACATCAATTAATCATCATTAGCTAAATCCTCAATGAAAGAAATTGCCTCTTTTTAGCCTAAAAATCAAAGAATTTTTGAATTATGTGCCTAGCGCTCCCTTAAAGAAGCAAACAAATCTCTAGTGCACCCTCAACGCACACACCAGGGCATTCAAATCACGATCAACGCTCCCCTCGATGCCTTGAGGGAGTGTTGATCCAATTCGATGCTCTAGGGCTTCTCAAGGAGCCTAAGCACCTAAACTAAAGGTTGAAATGTAGCAAAAATACATGCAAAAGAATGAGGAGGAGGAAACAACCAACCTGATTCGAATGATTTTGAAAATGGTTTCCCACAACCCTCGCAATCAACACTCGAAAAAATGCTCCAAAAGAGGTAAAAACTCAAAGGGGAGAATAAAATAGTAAAAAGGAAAGGTAAAAAATGTTTTTTTCCCTAATTTGATATTTGTTTTGGTCATTTCTTCTTATTATAAAGTTAATTTTTGGGTTTTTTTAATCATTTTTTGAGAAATTACTAATGTCTTGTGCCCAAAACAACTTGATTTTACAGGAATTCGAGCAAAATCTTTCACCAAAAGGAATGATGTATTTCAAGATTTTGAAGTTGGCATTCTGAAAGGAACCAAGATCACTTGGAAATATTTTCATGTTTAGAGAGTCTGAAAAGAGCTTAAAGGAGACTCCAGGGTGTTCCTTTTTCGTATAGCCGTTATGAGTCTGAAAAAGTGATAAAATTATACTCAGTTACATTCTAATGTAATTTTTAGCGTGAGAAATTGGCATTCTATATCAAAATCTTAACTGTATTGGCATTAGAATGTAAAAGTATACTCAACATCAAAACATCTATTCACATGGCTAGATTCGTACTGCATCGGGATTGGGACGAAGACCCTGGGTTGGGCATTCATTCTGATATCTGCTTTGCTCAGGTTGCGAAGAAAGTCATTTGAGCATGTTGATACTTATGTTGTCACATATATCCATGTTTTGTTGGTCTATGAATATGTTTTATCATCTCGTTGCTCCACTATGTATTTTGCGTGGCTACGATCAGTTCATGTCATAGAAGTATGTATTGACATTGTATCTTTGGTGGCCATACCCTTAGTCAATATCATCATGGATCCACAGTGTATTTATTGGCGGCCATATGTTGAGTCATTTATAGTCTGAGCATAGGTATACCTGCCTCGAGAATGGAACACATATTAACATTATTTAATAGTTGTTTGCAACTTCTATGAGGTTCCTCGACTCCATACCCTTTCTTCGAAGAATCTACAAAGTGTTTCGGCCATCAACTTTCATTTTCTAACTTCACACTTTGGGGGGAAATCTGTTATACATCAAATTTCCTCACTTCGACAATGTCAATTTCTCATTGTCGTAAGTGTCGCACTTTTTTCGCAAGTGTCGTAAGTGTCACATTCTCATCACGTAAGTGTAACATCACGAACGACACCATGAAAAAACTTCATACAACCCCTAAAACATGTTAGAAGAAGAAGCCCTCTCATCAGACAATTAGAACAAAGGTTTTTCTATGATAATTGGTCATCTTAACAACTTTTGGGAAGATCAGTGCTCCCCTGCTCATATACAGGGAGCACTAGCGCTCTTTGTATATCTAGCAGAGAGTGTTGTAGTGCTTTGTTGCCCATTGGAAGGGAGCACCGAATTGGTTGAGCAAATCTTGGAAGAAATACCTTTTTCTTCTAAAGACATCTATGGATGGATTGAGTTGGTTTGGCTCGAATATAACCCCTAGGCTGCATCTAAGGTAGATATCACAACTGATGGAGCCATATCCTCAATTAATCCCAAATATAACCAAGGTGGTTGAGCCTCTCAAAGCTTATAAATGGAGGCATTCTCATGGTGAACACATAGGAAAATAATCAGAAAAGCATTGTTATTCTGATCGTGGATATTTCGAGAAAGGGGCTGGACGAGGAGGACTTGGAGAGGCTGTTGCAATGTCATCTGAAGATTGTAAGTGTCTCTTTAAAGTTCTCATCAATATACTTGGCCTATTTCCTTCTAGTATGTGTTTACATGTACTTGTCTATGCTTGTTTTAATCTTCAGAGATGGATCAATTTTTTCTAATCCATTAGATTAGGAGATATTTGTTTGTCTCTTGTTATCCATTGCAGGTATTGTTCAGAAATCGCGGATTGGAGCATCTTGGAGAAAATTCGAAAGTGAGATCCATCATACTATCCCTCTTACTCTCTTTTTCGATGGATAATGTTAATCTATAGGAATGTTAGTGTCCAAAGGTAGTTTTTTGTCTTGGTAGAGGGGTTTGTACTCCAAAGGAAAATTCACCTGTCCATAGGGGGATTATTCCGTAATAGAGGGCACTCACTCTTCAGGAGCTCCTTAACAATCTAGTAGTACAAATATAGGGGTACCACAAGGTTCATCTTGGACAACAGAGACTATGTCTCCCTACCAGTATTCAATTGTGTCGTTGCCTTTCTTGGCAACGTTAGACTTACCTAATTTGTCACAGTTGACGAATGACCCTATTTCCCATGACCCTTTATGGCCAACAATACCTTCCAAGCTTCCATCCGATATCCCAAAGTTTGACGGAAAGCCATGAGAGAACCCCTCCATGCAAATCATGACATACCACTTATGGTGCTCATTCAACTTGTTGATGGATGAAAGTCTGAGGCTTCATCTTTTCTAGAGATCACGTACCGGAGATGCCGCAAAATGGTACATTGAATTAAAAGGAAAATTCTTTAAAAGCTTCAATGACTTGATAATGGAATTCTTAACGCATTACCAATTTCCTATACGGTATGAGATAGGAACAAAGCTCTCGACTTCACTATGTCAAGATAATGCCACTCACATTTTCGATCATATACATGAGTGGAGACGAAGACATAGGCTGATCAAGACCCAGGTTTCAGACAAAATCCTAATGGAGTGGTTCACAAAGTCCCTCCTACCACCCATTTGTCGAGTCACAGTTATGGTCGGGGTGACCACCGGGGAATGGGTCATTCTGTGTGCCCAACAATTAGATTGGATTTATTCGTAGTTGAGTACATTTTATGACACTATCCCAAATTATCCTAGGCTGTCAACAAATCCAAGGAAGCCAACCTTAGGACCCCATGCCAATGATGTGGTTGGTTTTGTATCCCATACCTATGTAAACTAATTAGTTGATCATATGGGTCAGATGGATATTATGTTAGCTTTTGGTACTAGTGCTCAAACTGTTGTGGTCCCTAATCAAACCTACGAGGTGAATTCGATACAGTCCATGTAACCAAATAATCCTCAACAACCTGGAGGAAATAAGAAAAGGAACAAGAAAAATAATTCCAACACTGAGAAAGGGATTGCGGCCACCCAGAATACATAGGAGGGGGGAAATAAATAAAATAAGAAGAGTCAGTTTCCCTGCATGAATTGTGGGGAGGACCACCCTATTGATCATTGTCCTCGAAAGGATGAGGTCCATAGATTTTTGGCACAATAGAAGGCCCCCCAACAACCTGTTGTTTTAACCCATCCTTTCCCTCCTCAACCTCAACACATGGTTGCAACAAATCCTTCCCCTCCACAAGGGGGCATGGTAGGTACCCCTCACCATGAGGGGTCTTCCTCAAATGATAGCATTTTTATGTGTGACCATATGGTTAATTTGCAGACTCGGGCCAAAAACTATCACATTTATGAGCCTTCCCATGCTATTCCAGAAGCAACAAATTCTTCCTAACCTAGTGGGCCTCTTCATATTGAGAAGCCATCTTTTGACGCACCGCTTCACCTCCTAAAGGAAGTTCTTCGAAGCATGATGCATAATCCCAACACATGGGCCGTCCACAACTACAATATTGTTGAAGACTTGGCCCATGCATCTTGTGCCATTTTTTCTTTTAAAGTTATCCAAAGCTTCCCAACACAACATACATCCTTGTTGTCAACCGTATGTGGGGTTGATCCCTCAGATTTAAGTTTTATAACCTTCAATTCTACTCAGGTTACTCATAGGCTCTCCCATCAAGTTTCCTTCCAGATCAAGGTAAAAATAACATGGATAAACATCTTCCGAACTATGGTTGATGAAGGAGCCTCTACTTGCATGATTTATATTTATTGTTGGAAGGCCATTGGCTCTCCCAAGATCGACACATCTACCACGCTATTGAAATCATTCGATGGACACATGTTCCAACCTCATGGAGTAATCACTGCCTTACCCATTGAGTTAGGTTGCAAGACTGTCTTTTTTGTCATGGAGGTCGTCGATGCACCTCTTGAGTATAATTTATTACTTGGGAATACTTGGTTCTACGAGATGACTACAGTTTTCTCGTCGGTCTTTAGGGTCTTACGCTTCCCTCATCAAGGGAAAATAGGGACAATCGATCAACTTGCGTTCTGCACCCTAGACCTTGGATCCAATGTGGGGTCAAATGTACCCTTTGTCGGTGACACTCAACATTATTATATACATGTTGGTGCGGGGATGTTCAAATATCCTTCACTTATGGGTATATCCCCCCTTCCTCCACATTCTCCTACTGTAACTATCACTCCTATCAACATGATTTCATCGTTTTCTAGTGGACCCCTTGGGTATGTTGATCCTTGGGTGGTACCTCATTCTTAGAATGTTGAATCATATGGAGCATCCATGTCACTCACCGTGATTGAGATTCTCAAACCGAAAATCCGATCAACACCAGTTGAGATTGGTCAACAACTCCATCGTCATATGGAGTGTGATCTACCTACTCCGCCTGAACAGGTTCTTGACTATTTGCATTCACATGATTTCCTAGATTTTGAGTTGCCTTCCGAAGAGGCCATCCTGGAAGTCATGGCTTCCATAGAAAAGGCAAAGGACAAGGTGATGCATCGATCATATTTTCCTAATTTTGAATCAATGAGAGTTAACATGATGATTCATGATCCAGGACTGGGAGAATTGGCTAGGACATCCAATATACCTCCCACTCTTGTCACTTTTCCACCTCAGATATCTTTTTCAGAACTTGCCACCGAAATTTCTACTTCCCATTACATCGAATATTTTTATTTTGTACCTCCTTCATGTCTTGATGGATCCCATCAAGGAGTTGTCATAGTTCACAAAACCACTCATGATGAGTATTTTCATTCGTAGAGATTCATTCCTATGTAGAATGGCCTAGACATGGTAAGCCATATGATGCCAACATTAGCTCATGCATTTATCAATTATGAAAAAGATCCTTGGCATGAGCCTGACCATGGGCTCTACTTGGCATAATCCATCAGATGAATAGTGCCTTGTACATAGGTGTGTGGTGTGAGTGCTTTTTGTTTTTCATATATCATATAAAAAAAAAATCCAAAAATGTTTTCTTTTTTGAGATTTCACTATGCATTTTGACCCCCAGAATCTAGTTTACATGTGTTGATAGGATTACATGGATTTTTTTACGAAGATGGAAACTTCCACTGAACTTGAGGTATGTATTCTTAAAACTGGCATATATGGATACGTTTTTCCCTTCATCCACAATTTTCATTATTAGCCATCCATTTTTCCATCACAATGCCTTAGGTTCAATCCCGAGGGGTTGCGACATTAGACACTCCATTTTGCACATCATAACTTGTTCAGTAGTGCCTACCCTTCATTGGTGCCATACTTAGCACCCAAATTTCAATTCAATGCCCATGATACGATTTCCCGTCGGCCCGGGAGCCCTCCTTTAGCCCCGCCATGACTTGATGATTGAACCTCATTCTTCTCTCTTCATCTATGTTCTGGCCACATCCCGTGGGGATTCCCAAAAATATTTTTATTGTTGCTTAATGGTTGCCTATGCATTTTTTTCTTTCGTCATGCCTCCCGCTGACGCACTGTTGTTTGCCCATATCCCACTTACCACTATTGTAGTAGCCTTTACCATCCACCTCTTGCATTATTTGACCTCTGTCTTTCATACAACTACCCAGGGATAATAACATATGCTAAGAGTGGATCTCACTTTCCTGTACCATTGACATTCATTTTGCTTAGGTCGGTTCCATGCAGTTGGAACATAGGAGCATGTTGTTAAGCCACTCGTTCTCTTCCACCGAGTATGCTTTTATCTCTTTTTTTTTTCCAGATTCCGATTCATGAAGGACACCAAAAGGAACATAATTAACATGTACTTGCATCATTATTTCATGCTCATTAAACTGGATACCGACATACTTCTATTCTCTTCCATGCTTTCGTCAATCGGAAGGAGGAAAACATATACAAATAAAAATAAAAAGAGTGGGATTTTTTCACCATTGGTCTATTCTCCAAATGGAAGCGTCGATTCAATTCATGGAAACTGTTTGAGTCCTCATCATACATTTGCCCTTGAATATGGCACCTGTTTGAGTCCTCATCATACATTTGAGTTTTATCTTTCCTAGGAGCCTCTTGAGTAATATGAATTAGAGATACTCCTCTGATTAGTTACTCTTCCTGTCATCATAGAGAGTGCTTCAATGGCTCCCACATTGTTGCACTATATTCATCCAACTCTTGTGTCTCACTACCAAGTCACCATTGTTTCGTGCTATATGTTCAAGGGAAGTTTAATCCTAAGCCGACCATCTGTTGTTTTTTTTACTTTCCGAGTCATCCATCCCCATGTTAGTTATACTTAGTGATACCCTCTCTTCACATCATCTCTCGGTGTATTTTTCGTGTCCATTGATGGGGGATACATCTAGGCCCTCCTTTGATGGATCTCTTCCTATCAACTTCAACACATTATCTAGGAGAGGGATCTAGGAACCAACTTGTACCTTGGATCTTGCAGTTCTCAGTGGCAGGCCTCCTCTAGATCGACAATGGGTTTACACCATTGACTCTTGATCAATTGATTCTACAAGTGTTCGACACCAGCATCTCTATTCACACTCTGTAGATTGTAGGAGGTACCTTGGGGTCCATATTCATCATCAATGGGTCCCCTCACATCTATTAACGATATTCATCAATGGTCGGTAATCATACAGTTTCTACCTTGCTTGACATCAACTCATTTATTCGCATGTTGTATATTCGTACCATCGAGTTTTGGGATGAAGAACTTGGGTTTGGGGACACATCACTCCTTTACAACATCCCCTCCCAAGTTGCAATGGAGTATATCACTTGTATACGAGTACTTTGAAGATTATGGGGGCACTCTTCTTAGTGCTCGTTGTCTTCTTGATATCTATATGCTATGTCATAGATCCACATTGTATTTGCTAGTGGTTATGATTGTGTTCATGACATAGATCCACATTGTATTTTCTCGTGGCTACGATCTTATTGATGACATGGATCCACTGTGTATTCTTTCATGGCCATGGTCTAGCATTTCATATCATGGATCCGTAGTGTATTTTTTGGCGGCCATGCTCATTCATATTCTGAGTATTTCTACCTAGGGAACGATCTATATATGATCTCATCCTTTGTGTTTGATCACATGACTTCTTTGACTTCCGAACCTCCTTTGCTCTCTCCTCACGCTGCCTCACATGGATACTTGTTTTTTATAATGTGTTTTGACCATCCATTCCTTTCTTGACCCCACACATTAGAGGGCATCTGTTATAGCCTTAATTTCCACCCTATGGGCCAAAAGGGAGTTCACAAGAAGATGAAAGCCAAAATACATGTTTTATTTGAGATTTGAGCCCTTTTTGGAGGTCATCACAGGTCTAATAGGGACAACAAGAGATGATCATCACACATCAACAATAGTGCAACAAGCGATGATCTGTCAAACCTTCTAGATTTGTGGAGTTACAAAGAGATAGTCGAGGGATGAGTTTTATATTCATGGCATGAGCCTAGGAAATCACAACATTCAAGTCTCTAGTGGTCTCTAGAAGATCTAGAAGCTCTCCTAAGCCTCTTCAAAGGATCTATATAATAAAAGCAAGTCTCGAGCAAGAGGAGGAATAATTGGTGGTGTTATGTTGTCCATTTGCAGAGGAGCTTTTCCTATTCACAACAACTAGAAATCAGAGTGCCTAGCGTGATCAAGAAGCCGAGGATAAGCAAGGAGTAAGGAGCCAAAGGAGAATTGCATCATCATTCAAGGTACAAGCTTGATGTAATTTCTTTATGTTAATTAATAGATCATTGGTTTCACCCCAAATTGTTTGTGTTTTAATCATGAATGGTTCGGATTTGATCTTATGATTAATAGATCAAGTTAGATCTAAATAGAAGTAGTGATTTTTAACACTAGGAGAAAAAGGAGATTGGTGTTTTTTGTTGCTTGTGTGTAGGAAGCAAGCTGCAGGAGTTGGAGTTGCATTTCAGGAGCTTCAACAACCATGATACACAAGGACAACCTTCAAAGTTAAGGCATGCTAATCTATCCTCTCTTGGTATAATATAAATTGCTTGTTTTAGATCTAGGAAGACCAAAGAAATCGAGCTCTTTCTGTCTAGGATCAATAAGCAGATCCTAAGGAGATCTTGCCATTCACCCTATGAGATTTTATCCCATAACAATCGCTGCCAAAACTTTGAAGAGAACTTTGCAAATCTCAGAATGGGTAAATGAAACAAAGAGAGGTTGGAAGATTTGAGGGCCAAAAATCCTCAAATTCAAGGAGAGAACCAATACTTATTCGAGAAAGTCCAAACGTTATTTGTATTGTCTTATTTCTCTAGGGTTTATTTTCTTCCACCCCATATTATGATGGATGCAATATTTTCTTATCTACAACTCCTCCTTATTATTGGGTTTTTCCATTACAAATTAAATAAAAACACATGTATACTTCCAAAGATGTTATGTTCTTGTGGCAACACTCTTGGTAATTTTCTTAATAAACAAATATAAAAAATAATTAGAGATAATAAAAATATGATGAATATATAAAGACCTAAGAAATATGAATATAAATAGTTAAATTATAATGATTAAAAATTCATAAGAGATGATGAAAATCTTTCGAATCATGTTGAATACATAAAGGACCCATTAATAGGAAGTTTCAATTATGTAAATATTTGTAATTTGTCTAATTATTTATTAAATTACAAAAATAATTATTATAATATATTTTTTGGATTTAAATTGTATATTAATATTTATATTTGTTTTTATGCCGATATTTAGAAATTTTAAAATTAGTTTTGAATAAAAAAATTTAAAAAAATGTTAGTAAAATTAAATAATTTTAAAAGGAAATAAATTTTAAAAAATATTAAAATATAATTATAAAATATAATATTACTGAAAAAAGTAAATTTAATTAAATAATAAATGAATAACATTGAAATATTAATTATACATTAAAAAAGTAAACGAATAACTAATATTATAATATAATTAAAATATGATTCTAATTGAAAAGGAAAGGAAAAATTTAAAATGAATAGTTAGTATTAAAATATGATTGTAACTAAAATATGATTCTAATTAGATAAAGAAAATGTTATGCCATGTAATGATAGAGATGAAATAATGAAAAATATAAGAAAGAAAGAAAAATTAATAACTAATATTATAATAGGATTTAAAAAATATTATTTAAAGGTATGAAAATAAAATATACATTTAATTCTTTTGTTTAAACTCAAGAGATGTAAAACAAGGCAGCGAGGCTGCGCGTACTGCCTCCTCAGTCTGTCACGAAAACTTGACCATAAATTATTAAATATAAATATAAATATAAATTCAACTTACCCTTACCCAGTCTGTCATGTCATTGAGTTAATTCTGATCTTG
>SNQJ01S0002359.1:409086-449230 GCA_010110895.2 Picea sitchensis
CATGGATGTAGCAATGAGTTTCTTGGGCAATGCGGTGACGAATAAAATTATGGGTGCTTCCACTATCAACCAGAATGATGACCTTCCGATGCTTGATGTAACAGATTAGCTTGAGGGTTTGGGGAGCAGAGAAGCCAGTGAGAGAATTGAGGGAAATGATCGGTTCTACTTTGGGAGGTTCTAAGGGAGGGGTTATGTCGGGGGTTTCAGGTGACTTAGACACAAGGGAAGTTTCAACATCCTCTTCTGAAATATCTGTTGGAGTCATTTTTGAGAACAATGCCAATATAGTAATAGAGAACCAATGATGATATGGGGAACTATGTCGACACCTAAAGGAAATGATCGACGAAGTTGTTAACAACTCTACTGAAAGGATATGATAGTATCAACGAATATATTGATAACTCTGCCAAAATGGTAGGATGAGGACTGACGAAGTTGTGGAAAATTTCACCGAAACAAAGAAGTAATGAACGATGGTGATGTTAATAACTCCATCGAAACGAAGAAGTAATGTTGGCGTTAATCCTAATAAATCTATCGATGAACCCTCGACTTAAAAAAATAACTAAGTATTTTGGTGAAAAACCGTGTGGGAGACCAAGGTTCGAGAGAGAAGTGCCCAGAAGAGCTAGGTCTTGGTCGAGGCTTAGGCCATGCTTATGCCAAAGGGATCTATTATAACCTTTAGGATTAATAAAATATAAATATTACAGAGCAAGCCCAACATGGGAAAATCTGGTTCCTAAGGTTTGAGTGAGGGGATATTCTAGTGCGTAACAAGGGGAGCTAGGGTAATGAGGGTTTCTCTCAGTCGAGTGAAGCAAGGTTAGGGCACAAATGGGAGATATGAAAAATAATCGAAGATTTAGGTTTTTTTTAGTTAGGGCATTGTGAGAGGCAAGTGGAAGAGAATCGAGTGATTAGGAGAGGTGGGTTATACGAAATATCCACTCCCTATGGTTTCCATTTTAAATTAAATCATGAACCGAAAACAAAACGATGATAGACTAAGTGTCCAACTGGGGAAAGGGGAAGAGGGACCTACCTGGTAGTTGATGGACAAGTGGAAGTTGGAGTTCAGTGGCTTATCATTGAATGCTCAATGCTTCCCTTCCTACTCGATGACAATGAGATATTAAATAATAAGGCGGGGTGGGGCATTTTTTTATAGAAATTTTTAGCACAAAATTCGAGGTATTGGCGGGAAACAAAGGAAATGTGTTGAAATTACAACTTGTCTCATTGGAGGTGAATTCCCAACAATGAAGGATGTTGGGAATTCCTCCAGTTCTACCAGAGAAGATAATTGGAAGTGCGTCGATAACCAATTCTATGTATAAGAAGAGTTGTTGCAAAGTGCTTTTGTTGAAGGGTCGTGTACTGGTGAGGGTCAAAGGAAAGTATCCCGTATACCAGAGGACGTAAGAGGAAGGCGACCAAAGTGTATCAAAAGACTTATGAACAAATGTTTCAACTTTGAACTTGTAAAAATTTAGTATGCAACCCTTACAATGCATACTAGAGACATTGGGAGGAAGTCCACCAATGTGTACCGAGGATAATCATGCGAAGTTTGTCGATATTTGTCGGAATATCGACAAAGTTCATGGGAACTTCTATGATATGATAGAACTTGTTTCTTAGAAATGTTCTAGTGTCAAACCAGAAAACAAACAAAACTTTCAAGATAAAACAATTTCATCAAAGGGGCATGGGTAGACTTTAACGAAGATCAAGGAGACAAGCATTCTTCTTAGAAAGTTAAGAGGGTCTCAAGGAAAAAAGGAGGGTCCCATTTTATTGGTTAAAATTGACTTTACAAGTAATAATATAAGAAAAAGGGAAGGTTTTGATGCTTGGCACAACAATTGGCGACACACTGGGCAAATCCATGAATCACTACAAAAGGTATCTAAAAACGAGACTTTGGAGAATGGAAACACTTGTGATACATGACCCAAGGGAGAATGAGTAGGTCCCATAGTTTTCCAAAGTGCATATTGATGAGACAAGTTTGAATGATGCAAGGGATAAGTTATATCCAATCCCAAAGCAGATTGATTACCATACTATACTCTTTTAAACCGAAATACTTCAGGAAGGCAATGGAAGTACTTCAAGGAAATGATGCATCAAGAATGTTGAGAATACAAGCTGATGGTGTGTTTCTCTGGTGTCGCTCCACTGCCAACGAGCGTCCATAGCCCCAATGGAGTCACCTTGGTGTCACAAGCCTTGCTCCGCTGCCAACAAGTGTCCATAGAATCTCGACAGAGATACTTGCATGTCCAACATGAGATGGAATGCATTTCCCCCAATCCTTTATCTTTATAATATTTTTCTCTTAAATTTAGAGAGAGAGAGATGTGGATGGGGGGGATTCTAGTTTTCCTTTAAAGGCATGCAGGATGACATTTGTGAAAGTGAGATCTACCAACTTGATTATAGATGAGCTAACTCCTTGAGCAACATACCTTGAGTACTACATATGCCTTTCTAAAGTAGTTTCTATTTAATTTTAGACAAACACAAAACCTGCCCTTGGATATGACCATTATCTCACTCTTGCTACATTTAAGAATACAATGCTCGTCTATTAATGAAATATGTTCCTCTACTGGATCTGACTTGAATTAATGCACAACAATGTTACATAGAGAGAGGGAAGTTGCGTCTAGAAACCAAAATGTAGATTTCCAAGATTTTGATACCAATGTGTCACATATTAAAAGTTATTTAGATCGAAGAAACCAAATTATCTAAGAAGGCCAAGGAAAGAACTTTGAAAGAGAGAAAAGGAAAACTAACTAGAATAAAAAACAAATGAAAGTGGAAGGCATAAAATGAAGCAAGTAATGTGCAAAAGTAAAGCAAAACAAAGGCAGGAAATCAAAGATGACAAAGCCAATTATTTTATTATGTACAAAGGGAAGCTACATCAAAGGTTAGCTAATGTAATGCTTAAGAATTTTTCCATCGACAGGGAGGAGGTCTACATCCCCTTCAATATTTTTCAATCGGTAGGTATCTAGGTCAATGTTCTCTTTAATTATGAAAGGACCCAACCACAATTGTTGAAACTTTGAGTGTTTTCCTTATTCTTTGTGTGGCTTGTCCAACTTGAGGACCAGGTTGCCAACCTGAAAGTATTTTTCATTGGCATACTTTTTGTCAAACCAACATTTAATAGTCTATTGGTGAGCTTCAATTTTTTTTTAGCTTTGGCGCGACGCTCTTCTAGTTTTATCAAGGTGTTGATGTGCTTTTTGATGATAGGGAATTCTCTCCCACGTGATTGTTGGGTGAGATGAAGGGAAGGAAAATATATATTCGAAGGGAGCATGGCTTCCTTCCCATAAATAAGAAAATATGGAGAGGTCCCTATGGATGCTTTAGGAGTAACGTGGTCAACCCAGAGGGTGTTGGCTAATGCATTGTGCCAATTCCTCTGCTAGTCAACTACAGTTCGTTTACAGATACATATCATATTTTTGTTTCTGGATTCATCTAGGCCATTTCCCTAGGGTAATAGTTGGATGCATATTTTAAAATAATCCCCTTCTCTAGAAAAACTCAGTCAATTTCAACGATGAAAAGTATGTAGCATTATCAAACAGAATAGGAGAGGGTACTCCAAACCTGGTCATAATGTGGTGTTCTAGAAAATTGATTACCACTTCATCATTTACCTTAGTTAATGGTATAGCTTCTATCCAACGGGTGAAATAATTTGTGGGGGTTATAATGTACCTGTGTTTCTTAGACGAGTGAGGGTTAATCTCACCGATTATGTCTAGTCCCCACTAGTCGAAAGGCTCTTCAATAATGATAGGTTGAAGTGGAACAAATGCCTCGCTCTCTATTCTGAATGACTTCTAGAAGATGTCGTATCTATGGGAGTAAGAATGGGTGTCCTTGTTTCTCAATACATCGGAGTAGAACTCCATCATAATTACTTATAAATAAGATATTGTGAACCAAATGATATTGTGCAGAATTAAACCTTAGTGCCCTTCTTTGTTTGTCATTGAAATGATCAGGAGCAGTGCCATGTTGACGATAGTGTTTGAGATCATTATATGATGAATTATTGATTAATGGAACATAAGGAGATTTTTGTGTATAGAGGGTAGGTTCCTCTTTCCATCCTTCTTCTTCTTGATCCTCAGAATCCATGGCCTCAATTGCTAACTTACATAGGGATTGACCTTTAACAATAGTTGTTGTTTAAACTCGAGGTCATATTCCTGTAAATAGGTCATCCAATTGCCTCGTCTCTCACCTAGTTCTCTCTGCATAAAGAGAGATCTAACCTCTGGGTGAGGGACGATCACCTTGGTGTGACTTTTCAATATATAAGGTATAAACTATTTAATAGCTTTGTGGAAAAAAAAATCCTACTTGTCCACCGATGGATAATTCAGTTCAACGCCTCGTAGTCCAGTTCTCATAAATGCTATGGGGCATTCATTCCCTTGCTTATATTTTTGAGTGAGCATTGTTGCAAGAGAATGATATGAAGAGAAAGTGTACAACAAAAAGTCTTTAGTGAAATATGGGATTTGAAGAGTAGGTGCAGCCTTGATATTCTCAAAGGCCTCCTTTTCAACATATGTCCATTTGAATTGAACGTCCTTCTTTATCATCTGTTAAAGGGGTTTAACCATGTCAACAAAATTGGGAACAAATCTTCTTACGAAATTGATTTTCCTAAAAAATGACTACATACACTTTTTACTATGTGGGGGTGGGATTGACATGATGGCTTTGGTTTGTTTTGGGTCAACATAAATCCTATACTTAGAAATAATATGCCCCAATAGTTTACCTTCTAAAAAAACAAATATGATTTTCTTGGGGTTTAGAGAAATACCATATTTTCTACACCTTTCAAAAATCTGTTTCAGATGTTGCTGGTGATCAACTCTTTGCTCGGAATTAACTGTAACATCATCAAGGTAAATCATCATGTTGTGACCAATCATACTTTTAAACACTATATTCATTTCCCTATGAAAAGTAGCACCAACATTGATTAAGCCAAATGGCATCCTATGATATGAAAATGTTCCCCACTTTGTTATGAAAGTGGTCTTTAAATGGTCCATTTATCCTACAAGAATGTGGTTATAGTTAGAGAACCCCTCCAAAAGAGATAACAATTGGGAACCCAAGACGAGTTGTAAGATTTGTTCCATCAAGGGAACGTGGTAATTGTCCTTGTTAGAGGCTCGATTTAAATTCCTAAAATCAACACATAGTCTCATCTCCCCTGACTTCTTCCCGACAGGTACCATATTGGACACCCACATAGAATGGCAAACTATAAAGATGATACGGGCATCCAAAACTTTCTTTAACTCCTTTTGAATCAACGGTTCAAGAGTCAGATGTATCTTCCTTAATTTCTGCTGAAACGGTTTGACACCCTCTTTGATAGGAATGATGTGTTAAATAATGTGGGTATCATATGTGTTCGAGTCTTCATAAGTCTAAGCAAATACATCTTGATCCTTTTGAAACAATTGTGTGAATGTGTGTTTCCTTGCCTCCGAACAACAAGTGTCTAAATTGATGAACTTGGGATGTTCAAGAGTGCCTAGATTCACCAGAGCATGCATCATAGTGGAGCTATTCATATTTTGATTCATAGGCTTTCTAAAATTGGTCTACAAATCTAACAACTTTCAAGTGATAACACACTCCTCGAGATGCAGTTAGTTTTTATCTTGCTTGCTTCATCCCGATAGTCCCAAATATTTTGTTGGTGAACTTCATCATCTATCATTGAACCTTGGAATACATCGACGTTGGCAAGGAGATATATAATATGAGGATCATCATTGAATACTCTCCAGTTTGTGATTTTGTCCAATATGGAAGGCCTGAAAAGGATTTCAACAATGAAACCGTTATTCAACGGTGTGAATCTAGATGCTGCATTGGATAAAGTACCTGCAACAACATTTCGGGAATGAGGTATAAAAGTGATATTAAATTCATCAAAATAATTAATCAAGTTCCATACCTCATGCCGATAACCTTTTAAATGTGGAGAAAGGAAGTGAATAATGTTTCTTACATGTCTGACAATTATCTCCAAATCACCAACAACTCGAAGGCATTTTACCTTAAGGTTGATGGCCTTCTTCGGGTCTTGGACAAAGGCTTCATATTCGACTATATTATCGGTGCATTTAGATTCTAATTGATAAGATATAAGAGTCTTATGTTTATCACGATCAATGATAATGCATCATGCCCCGACTAGGAGCCATAAAAAAACAAAGTCCAAATGATAATGTCTAAGATTGAGTTAGTAAAGAAAAAGTTGTCTACTTCTACTATAGTACAATCATTAGCTTCATTTCGAGTGCATTGAAGGAGTTCATATTGTATATCTGTTTGAATCGAATATGGTTGCGTTTCATAGCAACCATGGTCAATATTTAAAAAGAAATTTCCCAAAGCAGTATCAGAGAAATTGATGGGCTCATTCTTACCTTCAAGTTATTCCATCGTATGTTTCATATGAGCCTGACTGTTCACCCGGTTCTGATTTGGATTACCCTTATATGGAAATCATAAGTGGGTCTAGTCTGTAGAGAAATATCCTTGTAGTTTTGCAGACCAATCCCTATTGAGCAATAAACCATAACCTTCGGGGAATAAAAAACAACAATATCAATGATCTGATGGATGCTAGGGTTAGAAGATATTTTAATCATAACATATTTGAGCTCACCTCTTACCATAAAATATGATATATCTAAATATATGATTTATTACTACTCTTTTATTTGACATCAGTGATTCTTTGGAAAATCGAGTAAGGCATGATATTTGATGAACACCAGAGTTCGTTAAACAATTATGCACATTGAAATTAAAAATTTCAAATGTAAGTATAAAGGGCGATACTTGGGACCTCGAATGTGATTCTATACTGGTTACATTTATGACATATTAAGTTTCAACTTTTCTTTTTGCCTTTGTTTAAACAACTTTAGAAGTGTTGTCTGTTGCAACAATGGTCTTCTTTTGAGGATCGATGGAGTTAAATGTGTCATTAGATCACGTTGATGGGGAAGTTATCATATATAATATAGGGATGATGTTGGCTTTGGTATTCTTTAGATCTTCAATAACGTTATATTCCAAAGGGTGAGTTTCAAGTTTGGTTGGTGTTTTTCTTGTTGGTGAAGTGCTAGGTTTATTGTTAACTGTTGTTGGGTTTGAAGTGCTTGATTTATTGTTGTTTGTTGGGTTTCGAAGTGATTGGTTTCTAAGTAGGAGTAGGAGGAATTATTTTCATAGGAGCAATGATAGTTTTTTAGGGTAGGGGAGTGTTGGGCACTTCCCCTTTGCTGCACAGATTGTAACCTTTGGGTGCAACTTTAGTGACCTATGTATCCCCCACAAAAACCTCTTCAATTTGTTCCTCATCAGAATCTATACACCAGTTCCATAGAAACATGGATGATTCTTGACTGGTATCCTCGATGGTTTCTTCATTTTCCAAGTCCTCGGCCTGATCATCGTCTGTTTCTTATTGATCTAACAACTAGTTAATGACTAAGGTCATGGAGTTGATCCATTGAGGACAAGTTTTCTAAAAATAGTTTTGCTGGTGATATGAATAGAAATTGTCCATGCCAAAATCATCCATATTTAAAGTAATACTCAGGGTTTCTCGTGGCTTTGGCGGGTTATCATTCTTCTTAAAGAATGGACGAAAAGATTTCAATTTTGAAGACCTTTCACTGACGCTTTTCTTAAGGTCAACTTTTTTGTTGGATACCTTTTTCACTAGCTTAACCACACTGTCTAGATCCTTGGGTTCTTTCTCAGAAGGTTTGGTCAAGCGAAAGGGTTTATTTTCAGCTACTTTGGTCTCTTCAGATGTAGGGTGGTTGCCTAAAGAAAGCAGTTCTTTCTCAACCTATTTAGCTTCCTTGAAATTCTGGGCCAATGTAGTTTTGTTAGAACATTTAACGAACATGCCTATAGAGGGAAGCAATGTTGAAGTATAGTATTCTATAACCAAGGGTTCTAGGGGATTATTTTCAATAGTGAATTTTTTGAGGATAGTAGTGAAGCGTTGGTTGAAGTCCCTAATTTTTCCCTTCTTTTCCATTTCTAAGGCCACTACTTCCTTGAATAAGGCCACGTGAGTCTCCTCATCCTCAAACTTTCTGATGAAGGATTTTTCAAAATCATTCCATCTAGCAGGTTAAAATACCGTGTGGATTCCTTGTTCTCAAAGGTGTAGGGACATATCCTACAAACCACCTCTTCATAACAAATGTCAAGGAGTTAGGTGGCTAGAAATAAATTATTCATGTGGGCTTCAGGTGAACCAACTTTGTCTGGGTCGAACTTAAGAAGAATATTTTATGTATGTTTGGGTAGTTCATGCAAGGGTATGAGTAAATTTAAATTTCCTTGGGACATCCACGGTTGGATCAAATTCCAATTTTCACCCATTCTATATTCTGTATCAGATCCAAAATGTTCACCGTCAAAGTTGTGTTCGGAAGCGGGAGGAGTAGGACCAGGGGGTGTTGGAGGAACTTGGTCCAAGGGTACATGTATTTCATGCAGAGTAGTTTCAATCAAATCCTATTCAAAGTCAATAAGAATGTTTGCATCATTCTAAATTCCTCTTACGTGGGTAGCTCTGCTCCTAGGTAACTTTGAATTTGTGGGACTGGCCAAGCAACTTGGCGTAAGAGCGAGTGATGCATTGAGTTTCAAAAAAGATTCGTTAGGAACGAGATAACAAGATTAAGGATAGTTTTTGGGGCTTGCAGTTGATCCAGGTGGATATCGGTGGCCACCCACCTATTCAAATGGCTTGAAAAACAATTTTCCACCTTGGCAGTTTTTCGACAGTTTTTTCGGGTTCCAAAATTTCGGGGCTGTTTTGAGGCCCTAAACTACGTTTTTTGGGGATTTGGGGCCCAAGTGATTAAAAAAATCACTAATCTGGGCCAATAGAAAATTGTTCTTCTCGATTAGACCTTTCCAACGGGCTATCGTGCGCCTAAAACGAAGATCGTATGTAAAAGTTACGACCCCGAGAAGTTGATGTACTAACTTACCCAAACGGGGCCCATGCGACTTTTGACGCTTCATCTCCTAGGGTTAGGTTTTTGGATGTGTAGGGTTTTTGGCATTCCCGTTTATTGTAAAAATTCCTTTCAGAGCCTCATTTTAAGGATCTTCTGGCGAATGAGCACAACCGTCACATCTCTTCTCAGAGATAAGCCACCACCATTCCAACAAGCTTTTTTTCCGCTGCATTTTACAGTTTCAACTTATTTCCTTATTGAATAGAAAACTAGTTTTACTATATCTCTGTTATTCTATGTTAAGCATATTTTAATAATCTGTATTCATTTCGTTCTGCTCACCAAATCTAGATCAATGGTATCATAGCGGTCTGCTCCTTATCATCTTAATGCATGTCTCCAACGAGGTCAAGGTACACAGTATTGGGTCTCGAGCTTGTTTCTCTTGAGGACAAAATATTTCGCACACCCAAGCGAACTCTCATGGCAGGAGAAAATAAAGATGACGAGACATGAGATCTTTTCAAAATGTTCCTTGAGGAAGCCCTGATGCAACAAATGAACAAGATGATGGATAGTTTCATGCAAATCCTTCGGCGGCTACCAACATGCAACACATCTTCCTCAAACGGAGGTGTCGTCCCCTTCAAGGTACAAATCAACTTCGATATTCCTATATTTGAAGGTTAGATAGATGCAGATGTTGTACACAAGTGGTTGAATCTAATGGAAGGGTATTTTTCTATCTATAACTTTTCGAATATAGAAAATATCACTTTTGCGCTCCTCAAAGTCGTTCCCCATGTCAAAGATTGGTGGGAAACTTTCTGTGAAAAAAAGGAAACATAGGAACCCTTATTATTTTACAGTCACGACCACCTAGGAATTCTTCAGGGATGTTATTAAGGAACAATACTACCCTATCAAAAGTTATGACAACTTGTATACCAAATGGACCAGACTGCGGAAAGAAAGAGACCAAGCAGTGCCAGAGTTCACAAATATCTTGCATACCTTGCGCACCAAGCTGGGTATCAAATATTCAGAGCGAAATCTGGTGCTCAAGTTTCACAGTGCTCTGCATAGATACATCCAGAATGAAATGGATTTTTTGGACATTTCTTCCTTGGGCGCAACCTACTGATATGCCTTCAAAATCGAGAAGAAGCTCAAACAACAGACACGACAATTGGGCTTGGGAACCCCTCACAGCAAAAGCCAGGAAAGGGCATCCCCAACCCATAGAATAAAGGACAGATAAAATGTGGATAGTATCGGGACAACCAGTCCAAGTCGCAAGCAAAGGACACCAGAAAGACCAAGAAAGATATCGGGAAGTGGTGCGACTTCCATAAGAGCCCTTGGCATAACATTGCTGATTGTCGCTCAAAGAAGTCGTTGGTGGCCGAAGTGAAAGCCTCTGAATCAGATGCAGGTTCTAAATCTGAGTCAGAACTAGAAAGGGGTAGATGGATAATTGATGCAGAACCCAGTTCCATCGTTGCTACCACCAAGCTCTAGCATGGTGAACCAGATGAGCCAGAAGAAGGAGAGCACCTCTTCCATTCACAGATGTGGGTAAAAGGCACCCTGCTACACTTCAACGTTGATAGCAGTAGCCACAATATCCTCATCTCAGCAGAGGTCATCAAGTGGCTAGCCCTACCGACAACGCCACACCCACAACTCTACACCATTGGATGGCTCCGCCAAGGAAGCGATCTCCACATCAACCAACAGTGTCGAATGTCGTACGACATCAAGCCCTTCAAAGACAAGGTATTATGTGATGTTGCTCATCTCAAATTTTGTAATGTTCTTTCAGGCCAAACTTATTTATGGAAACGTCATTATGTATATGAGTCTAGGCCTCACAATGTTATTATTACTTTGAACAAGAAATTGTATAGGATACCCGAGACAGTCCCTCCTAGTGTTATTTCCTTGATCTCTTCCAAGCAATGCAGGAAGGTCATCTCTCAGATCGGGAAATTTTTCTTCTTCATGATTCACTCTCAGAGTGAGCGAAAGATCACATCCACATCTAGGGCCTCTGCGATCGATCTATCCACACAACAAAATCAAGTGGATAATGTCATGGAAGAATACTCATATATATTCTCCTCTCCTACCGGGGTACCTCTGCACTGCCAAGTCAAGCATCCCATCGATCTGACCCTAGGCACACCGCTACCCAATGGGCCAGTATACCACCGCTCTCTGTTATAAAACGAGGAGATCAAGAGGCAAATCCAAGAAATGCTCCACAAGGGGCACATCCATCCCAGATCATCACCTTGTGGGAGACCAATCATGTTGGTGTAGAAGAAAGATGGGACCTGGCGACTCTGCATTGATTACCAGGCCCTGAACAAAATCACAGTCTAAAACCGGTAGCTAATTCCCCTAATAGATGGCCTCCTTGATCAACTCATGGGGGCCAAATACTTTAGTAATATTGATCTGAAGTCTAGATACCACCAGGTCCCAAAAGAATAGACAGATGTATGGAATACTTCCTTCAACTCAAAAGAAGGTCTTTTTGAATGGTTGGTCATGCCCTTTGGTTTGACAAATGCTCCAACAACTTTTATGAGGATGATGGATGATATCCTACAACCTTTCACCAATACTTTTGTAGTGGTGTATCTGGATTACATCCTCATCTACAACAATACTTAGGCGGGACACTTGTAGCATATTCAATAGGTTCTGCACACCCTGCAATAACACARACTATATGAAAACTTGGAAAAATGCTCCTTCGGCATGGACATGGTCCATTACTTATGCTACATCGTTGATGAACATGGTGTGCATGTGGATCTAGCAAAGATACAGGTCATCCATGACTGGCTAGCCCCAACCACACTCAYTGAACTTTGGAGCTTCTTGGGCCTCGCCAAATTCTATCGCAGGTTCGTGTTGTGATTCTCTCATATCGSATGGGCCCTCATCCAAGTAACCAGGGGTGGYGGTAAGGAAAAATTTGTGTGAGGCCTATCCCAAAAACAATTCTTCAATGAATTAAAGAAGTGTTTGTGCTCATCCCCAGTCCTTTCATTATTGAACCTGCAACATCCCTTTAAGATCAAGACAAATGCTTCAGACTATGTTGTGGGCATCGTTCTCACTCAACAAGGCCACCCTATGGCATATCATAGTGAGACACTATCATATGTTGTCCGTAAGTAAACTACTTACGATAAATAAATGTACTCCATTGTGCAAGCCTGCCACTAGTGGAGACGCTACATTCTTGGGAAGGAGACAGTCATCCACACTGATCACAAGCCACTACAATTCATATAGACCCAAAGAAAATTGCAGAATGACCACCATTAGAAGTAGTCAACATACTTACAACAGTTCCACCTCAACATCAAGTATAAAACAAGAAGTACCAACTGAGTTGTTGATTTCCTCAGTCGACCTCCAATTGCAACACTCACCACAGAGCTAGACTCTTGCAGCCACGAGACCTCCAGATGGACCCACCTCTAAGAGATAAACCACAAATTCTCCACCACCTACCAAATGTTGGGCACCAACTCGGTGGTTGCTAATTTCCATCTTCAGGACGAGATGTTGTGCCCTATGGGCCATATTTGTATTCCATCAAGCGAGCGCACAAAGCTGATTTGGGAAGCTCACTATAGTTGGATGGCAGGACAATTTGGCGTCGAAAAGACAATGGCAGTGCTGCATAAACATTTCTACTTGACGAAAATTCGACAGGATGTTGGCAAGTATATCAGGTCCTGCACCACCTGCACTATTTCCAAACTGACCACTAAGAAATAGGGCCTGTACACCCCTCTTCCTACTCCTAACAGGCTGTGGGAATCCATCTCAATAGACTACATGTCGGGCCTCCCGTCCGCCAAGAGGGGAAATGACTGTGTTTNCACCACCTGCACTATTTCCAAACTGACCACTAAGAAATAGGGCCTGTACACCCCTCTTCCTACTCCTAACAGGCTGTGGGAATCCATCTCAATAGACTACATGTCGGGCCTCCCGTCCGCCAAGAGGGGAAATGACTGTGTTTTTGTGGTTGTTGATCGCTTTTCCAAGATGACGATTCTAGCCACTTGCAAGAAGAACATCATAGCATAAGACATTACCAAGCTCTTCTTTGAACGAGTATGGGTACATTTTGGGATCCCACAAACCATTATCTCAGACTGTGATAGTCAGTTCCTTAGCACATTCTGGTAGAGCCTCTGGTCATTGCTGGATATCAAGCTCACCAAATCTGCCTTCCACCCCCAAACAGATCGCCAAACCGAGGTCGTCAATTGGATGGTCGTACATATCCTACACATGTACACTTCAAAACACCCCTGCACATGGGATGAGAGTCTTCCCTATGTCCAACATAGTTACAAATGATCCCTGCATAGCTCAACTGGCCATAACCCCTTTCAGGTGGGGTTGGGATTCCAACCATTGGGCCCCATGGATGTTGCACTACCCCTGGCGACCACCTCAGACGACTCATACCCTGTTCCACCAAAAGCTGACAAATCCACTCGGCTCATTGGGTGGATCTAGCACATCTGCCAACAGGTTCAAGATATTCTACATAAGTCTAATGCCAAGTACAAGAAGCGCCATGATCAACATCGGGTGCCACATAAGTTTTAGGTGGGCGACAAAGTTTGGTTACACTTCCAGAAAGAACGCCTTAAAGGTCCCCATCGGAAGCTTTTCCCACTCCGTCATGGGTCGTACACCATCAACAAGGCTGTGGGTGACAATTATTTTGAGCTCAACATTCCCCCTTTCCTTGGCCTACACCCAATCTTCAACGTGGCTCTCCTTTGGCCATATTTCCCACCATTATTGGACACCTCAGAGATAGAAGAGCAGTTGACACCAACAAATCTCAACCCTAACTGCATGCAACAAGCATACAATGATCATATTGTGTACACACATATCAAGGGAACTTGACAACAAAGGATCCAACTTTATCAAGTTGTCAAAGTAGGACAGCTCTTGCACTAAGGCAAGTGGCGCACCTGGGGCCAAATTCAACAGAAATTTCCTCATCTGATGGGGGAACTCAATGAAATGGAGACCATTTCTTCCTAAGGAGGGAGGATTGATCAAGGTGGATATCGGTGGCCACCCACCTATTCCACTGGCTCGAAAAACAATTTTCCACCCTTGTAGTTTTTCGGGTTCCAAACTTTCGAGGCCGTTTTGAGGCCCTAAATGACATTTTTTTGGGATTTGGGGCCCAAGTGACTGCTACAGGAAATAAATTGGGCCAATACAAAATCATTCTTCTCGGTTATACCTTTCCAACGGGCTATTGTGCACCTAAAACATAGATCGTATGCAAAAGTTACGACCCCAGGAAGTTGATGTACTAACTTACCCAAACGGGGCCCACATGACTTTTGGCGCTTCATCTCCTAGGGTTAGGTTTTTGGATGTCTAGGGTTTTTGGCATTCATGTTTATTGTAAAAAGGCCTTTAGAGCCTCATTGTAAGGATCTTCTGGCGAATGAGCGAATTTCTCACATCTCTTCTCAGAGATAAGCCACCACCATTCCAACAAGCTTGTTTTCTGCTGCATTTTATAGCTTCAACTTATTTCCTTATTGAATAGAAAACCAGTTTTACTGTATCTCTGTTATTCTATGTTAAGCATATTTTAATAATCTATATTCATTTTGTTTTTCTCATAAAATCTGGATCAACAGTAGCACTTTTAAACGTAGGATTTGAATATTCAAAGGTAATTTTTTATTTGGAAGAGATATGTGGCAAGCATTGTTGGACATTAATATTATCAGAGGAATAGCCGTATGTTTGTCGTGGATTTATGCTAGCCATGCAAATCAATCCTTCCTTCTAGCGACAATTCTATTGATGCAAAATAATTTTCTTTCAACAACAAGGGATACTCCCCGGTACATGGTGCCAATTAGACTATGCACTATTTGTTTTAGGAGACCCATTTGGATTTTGGCCCGACTGCCATAACTGGGTTTGAGGGGTGATTGGATGGTTGTGAATGCGATGGAAATGAAAATGAAATCTAACTAAATGCATAAATAAAATCTAATCTATCCTATCCTGGCTAGGGGCATCTACTGTAACCAAACGAGTAGCTATAAATGAAACTAATCCCTACAAATAACTTCTTCCAGTTAGTTGTTAAGAAGCAACAAGGTTAGACAACGCATGCATGCAAATATCATAATGAGATTAGTCTAGGTCATAAAATTACATACATAAGAAACTCATCATCTTTGGACAAAACATAAGAAAGAATAAGCAAAGTTGCAATAGTGATTTTGATCTTCATAAGAACAATCTATAGGCGAAAGGATATTCTTACAACACATGTAAAAAACACACAGTTTGTTGAAAGTAGTTTAAAACAAGCAACCATCTACAATAGTTCTTCTCTCTTACAAAATTATCCCCAAGGGCTTCTCAATATTAATTCTCAAAAGAGTTTGTGAATGTACAATGCTTGAAGATCCCCATCAAAATGGCCCTCTTGCTTTACTTATAGTAGTTTAAGTAACTATTGAAAGTGTCTTCTTGAATTCTGCAAGAAGCAGTTACAAGTCCCTTCAACTTCCCCTTCTCAATTGTTGTTGATAGGTGTTAGAATTGGACGAAGCTGAGGGCGATTGGAAAAAGAAAAAATAGAGGGTAGTTGGGAGAAAATTCAAATTTTCTATTTTGTCTTATTCATGTGTGTGTCTTTATCCCTAACATAGGCTGCCTAGACTTGGTACTATCCCTCAATCGATATGACTATGCGGTACAAGAGTTCCTCGAGGGAAGCTGCGTGGGATGTTGAATTGTCGGTAAGAGTATTCATATCCATTTTCACGTTGACCATGAATACTTGGATCATATTCTGAACCTTGGCCGGTCGAACAAGATGTTATTTCGTTAATTCCAATTTCACCTTAGTGGTTTCTTGAGTGCCTTCCTGTCTCTTGTTCATGTTTTGTTGGATTTCGTCAAAACACTCCTCCTCCGTCTTTTTTTTCCCTAGTTTTTCAATGGGATGTAGATGCCCCTTGTGTTTCTTTTTGTAGCTTCAGGAGGTATTACCACTAGAGGAAAAGGTGTCAGGAATGTGGCAATTTTCGTTGGCACCATTTTTTACCTTCGTTTCAGTGAAATTGGCCTAGAAATGAGGCTAGGACCTCATGGGAAAGTTGATGGGCTTAATGGGTTTGTGTGGGGGTGCCACACCCACAAAGAAGACTAAAATATTCTAATTAATTTTTGAGTTTAGGAAGGGATCCTAAACTCACTCATTGGACTCCTATATAAAGGAGAGGTGTCATTGTGACATTATATCATCGTAGTGGAAGAATGGATTTAGCATAAGCTAGTCTTCACTTGTGCTAGGAGGCTTGGTGATTTCAGGAAAGGGAAATTCTGCTAGGGTGGAAAATCTGGCGTAAGATTGAAGACTCTCTAATTTTTTTTTTGGAAGGGAAAGGCACACCTCGCATGTGGGAGAGAGAGACAAACTTATAAGGAAGACATTGTACGAAGTGGAGCGAGTTGTACGATGTGTTCATACATTTTTTCGCATATATGCAGGTTGCAGTGGGAACAATCGCGTACGTATGCGGATTGTTGTAGGAACAATCATGTACATCCATACAAGCTCTTCTAGGCATGGGAAAGTCCATACAAGATGATGACAGGTGACCTCAACAGGTTGTACAAGTGGTTTGTAGCATATTTGTGGGCATATACTATTTCCAGGATATTGTTGAGGTTTGGTTTTCTGATTTGTATGGTTATTGGAGAACCGGGTTGTTCTTAGTTTTGGTGACTTTGGAGGAAAAAGTTGTCCTCAAATTTTGGTAATATTGTATTGGCTGGGAGGGTTGGATTTACTATCGGGATTTTTGATGATAAAAATATTACAGAACTGAATTTGTGTTTCATATGTGTGATGATTCATCTATGATCTTTTGTGTTTCCGCAGCATATGTTTTCAGTTAATAATTTTCAGTGTAGAATTGTTCAGTGATAATAGCTAGGGAGTTACTATTGGTTCACTAGAAAGCAGATTCTCGGATTTGAAAATTAGTCACATAGAGTTGCATGTGAAAAATGACATGGTATTAGAGCTTGGGATTTGAAGAGAAGGGGATAATCTTAAGACACTTTGTTGGCTACAACACTGGAAGAGTGTTGTACTTGTTCTTGTTCTTGTTCCAGGTAGGTCAAGAGGGTGAATACATTGAAGCTTGAGGACATGTTGAAAGGGGCGACCAAATTCCAGGCTTGGAAGGAAAGGGTTCTCCTTATGTTGGAAGAGAATGACCTCAAGGAGTATGTTGAGGATGTGGTTCCTAGCCCAACTGATCCAATAGATTTGGCATTTCACAAGAAGAGGAAAGTGAGACAAACATGCATTTCTAGAGTCTATGAAGGACCACTTGATTCCTCATATTGTTGAGAAAGCAACTACCAAGGATATGTATGATTCTTTGGTGGGTCTATACCAAAAAAAGAATACCGACATGATGATACACTTGAAACATCAACTTTATATTGTCAGGATGATCGATGGAGACATAATTGTCAGTTACCTTATCAAGATTACTCAGATCTGATATCATCTCACAACCATTGGTGAGACAGTGGAGGATGATGAGTTGGTGAATGTAGCCTTGAGAGGTCTTCCTAGGTCTTGGGAATCATTTGTGAAAGGGATATGTGCACGAGACAAGTTATGATACTTTGACAGATTATGGAAATATTGTATCCAGGAGGAGACCTGATTAACATTCAATGATGATATGGATGGTATGGTAAAGAGTAACAATGATGAGAACTAGGCCCTTGTAGCCCACACCAGAAATGGTAGAAGAGGTTCTCTAGATAGAAGAGGTCCGTCAGGGAGATATGATTCTCCCGAGAAAGAAGCATCTCCAGATCTGAGACAAAATAAGGATCTTAGTAAGATCATATGTTACGAGTGCCATGAATTTGGTCATTATGCTTCACAGTGTCCACACGGGAGGGGAAGAGGAATAAGGTAGTAGGCATCAACAACAAAGGTTGATGAGGTTGCAGACAGGTTCCAGAGGGAGATCTTGTTGGTCTTCTGCCTTTCAGGTACTGTCTCCAGTAGGGAGAGATGGTTGGTGGATAGTGGACCATCTTTCCATATGAGAGGTGCTAGAGAGTTGTTTGGCACTCTCATAGAGACTGGATCAAACTTATGTTTGGAGCTTGGTACGAGAGCCAATCATTCAGTACTGTATCGTTTCGATTGGAGTCACGAGAGATACTGAGGGTTTCGAATGTGTTGTGGGTGCTAGAACTCAGGAGGAGTGTCCTCTCAGTCTCAGAGATTGAGAGGAAGGGCTATCATGTGTTTTTTCGAGATGGACATGTATTGCTTGTGCCCAAACAATCTACCTTCAAATCAACAATGGTTCTTGGAGTTGGAGAGATAAACCTATATTGGTTGATGTTATAGTCCAAAAGGCCACCACTATGCATTTTTTACCCTGGCTCTCTCATACAAACATCTGCATATCACTTTTACTAAGTTTCTTACTAAAAAGTCCCATTTTTAAAAAGTGTACGCGACCTGACCTACATTCAACACATGTACATATGCGACCCGATTAATTTCCAACCTATGTTTACTCATAAAAGTTGCAAAAAAATAAAAATTATGCACTTCTCGATGGGGTTTACGGGCTATGTTGGGTTGCACAACCATTTTTACATCTTGTAGCCCTTCTCAGAACCGAATAACCATCTAATTTCCATATAAAAAGGGCACTTGAGTGGGGGGGGGGTCATTTCACAAGATATAATGAAGAAGAAAAGAAACTCTGCCCAAATTTCTCCTTCTCTCTCTCTCTCTCTGAGTTTATGCATTCAATTCTGAGTATCCATCCTCAACTTTCGCAGTCCCTCATCCTTCTTATGCAATCCATCAAACTTCTTAGTTTGGTATTTTGATTGTGAGGATTTGTTTATATGATTAATGCACTTGGAGTCTCATTGGAGGAACCCAAGCGAGGTTTGTGGAGCGATGTCGACAAGATTTTGGTTGTAATTCACCTTCTTGTTATTAATAAAAGAGAGCTTTGCTTTTCCAAATTCAGATGTCTTTTTGCTTATGCTTGTAATTTATCTCATGAGTATTTGGACATATAAATGATCTCAATGATTACATATATGTTGTTGTAGATTACTTTCTGAGTTGTTACAGGTCAACTTTGGGAGGAGACCTGCAATCTGGTAGAAAATAGCGGAGAAAGGGGATCTAATACAAACGAAAGGATACAAGGTGCCTACCTTAATCTGATTCCTCTTTTCCTTAGCAATCATTAAACCTAGTTGAATTTGGAAAGAATATGTTAGTTTCTATCTTTTAAGGAGTCATTGCTCTGCCTAGCCATTAGACCCTGATTAAGGGAATTTTCCCTAAAGCATAATTGGTGATTCCACTAGGGAGTCTCCTTAGGGTCTATTTAGGAGATCTTCTTTTAGTTTGATTTCTTATTTTTTTGTGTACTTTCTGAGTCTATCTGAGTCTCTGGTCACCTTCTAGGTGTTTACTAGGTTACCTAGGCTAGGTTTCAAGTCAGAATATTTTCAGACCTGTACGCGATCTGTTGTTTGCTCAGACCACGTACATACACGTTCTTACTTAACACATATCACGTACATATGCAGGCTCTCGAAACACAACATGCATGAGTATCATGGACCTCTGTTGACTACTATTTGATAGCGTTTTAGCCTTTGTTTGTCTATAAGATTTCAAGATAATCCCTATTGTATGGTCTTATTTGTCTCTCTATTTTTCTCAAAGTTTGAAGGTTTGTCTACAAGATTTAGGTTCTCCTCTGGATTATTTTGAATTCCTACCCTCTGGAAGTGATTCGGGATATTTTCGTCAGGTGACTTATTAAAGAACTGTATTAAATGAGCATAAACTAAAGTACACCATACAGAAGGAAAAACTCAAAAGGAAAGAGACATAATCATACAATATGAACACAAATAACTTGATAATGAAGTTCGTCCCTATTGGACTATGTCTCCGGGTCCTGCTCTCAAATGGATAGGTCTTTTTATTAACTCCACAAAAGAATTGGGAAAAATACATAAGTATACCTCATTTTGGAGATAAGCTACATAAGCTTTGCTTAGATTAGAAAACTAACTCCACCACTGCGTTCGTGGCATTGTTTTACCTAAAAATAACTGTCTCCACGCCTCGATCCAAGTCAGACACTTTCTGGCCCAAGAGGCACCCTTACCTCAGTTTGCATGCCACTGCTCCTGCAATAAATGACTGGACAGATATCGAAATTCGTGCCTAGCCTCGAAAACTGTGCAAAAATCTGTACTGTACGGATGTGCTTGGTCTGCCTCCTTCGTGCTCTTGTGTTTCAAATACTGAACCAGAGTGCACTTCTTATACCAAAATCCGGGCGGTTATGCCATAAAGAGGAGGTTTGGTGTATTGGTTGTGGTGGCTAAGTTTAGGCGGTGGTTAAGCGGAGGTCCCAAGGTCGAATCCCATGGGCCTTCCCTTTTAGTGTGTTTAAAAAAAAAAAAAACCGAACCGACGCTAAATTTGGAGGGTCGCTTAGCGGATGGCTAGACTTGGCAGGCAGTTGGAATATACCCCAAAATTGACGGAACCGTTACACTATTTCTGGCATATAGTTAGTGGTCGCTAATTATGGTGGATATGCCATATGTGGCAGGACCTCCGCCAGATTTGGCGGGGTCCTGCCATTTATATATATATTTTTAAATTCGCTCGTTGAGCATCCTTGTGCATTTCAGGAGTGCCACGTGGTGCCTTCCTATTGGTCCACATAGTATCCTTTTATTTGACCATATGTATGATGATGTCACCTCCCTGTCACCTAGGGACACGTGTCCCTTCCTGGGTGGTTGCAGGTGGCGTCACCTAGGGGTGCCATGTGGCACTTTTTTACTCGTCCACATGGTGCCCTAAAAAGTCTAAATCTGAGTGACACATGGCAAACTCTGGTGCTTCCACGTGGCATGCTGATGTCATCATGACATGTGTCACCCTATGTGCTTTCCACGTAGGTTGTACAAATGCTGACATCATCCGTACTGATGTTGACGTTAGCAGTACAAATGATGACTTATCCTTGCTGATTGGGCTAGGTTGACCAAAACTTTGACCGCTTATATCTTTCGATCTGTAACTTCGTTTGATGAGCCGTTTGCGTCGTTAGAAATATTGCGACGTGCTCTTTGTGATCATTCCATTTTAATTGAGTTTTGGGAAATTTGAATTTTTGACCTTTTGTTGTCTGCTGAAGCCATTCTGAGTTGCTTCTGTGCATTCTCAGTTGTTCTTAGCCATCTCTTGATCCTTTTTGGATCACCCGTTCCCACTAAGAGATTTTTGGACCACAAAAATCTTTCATTAATCAATTGGTAAGTGAGGGAAGAGTTCCCTCACCTTATCTTTCTTAATCCATTTTGCCTTGCTTGGATGTGTGTCCTTTAAGCCTACCTGAAGATAATCAACATCACCCCTGCGTGAAGTCCTTGTCCTTCTGTCCAGGATGATATCTTCCTGTAACTCATCTAAGTACTTAGGTGAAAACTCATCAACTGAAGGTATTGAAACTTCCTCATCCTGATCGATGATCATGGGAGGCTAAAAAAGTTTCAAGTTCTCTACGTTCACAACTGAGTAGATCTGCATATAAGGTGGAAGATCTAAACGAAAATCATTAGTGTTGCTTTTCTCCAAAATAGTGAAGGGTCCATATCAGATGGGCTTGAGCTTCTTGACTTCACCCTTCAATCGTTCCTTGTTGATGTGAAGCCATACCCGGTCTCCAACCTGGAACTGATGATCAACCATGTGCTTGTCATGCCGATATTTATACTATGCTTGAATTTTCTCCAACTGTTCCATGACTGCCTGGTGTATCTGTTGAATCCTATGAATGAACTTGTGAGCTATGTCCTCTATTTTTTCTTAATTCACATTGACATCTCTCCCATACATCAAGTCCAAAGGAACCCTTGGTAGGTACCCAAAACATGTCTGAAAAGGTGAACTTTGAGAGGATGAATGTAAAGCTTGATTATAAGAATGTTGTACATAGGGTATATGTTCATCCCATAACTTAGGATGCTTATTGTAGTAGCCTCGAAGCAAAAGTACCACTATTATTTTTACCACCTCTGTCTGTCCATTGGTCTGTGGATGAAAAACAATGCTCCTCTTCAATTTGGTGTCCATCATTCTCCACAAGCTAGTCCAAAAATCCCCAAGGAATCAAGTATCTCGATTCAAGACAATGGACGTGGGTAACCCAAAGTGAACCAAAACATACTGAAAGAAGAGATTAGCAGTATGCTCAATAGTGATCTGCTTTTTACATGGCATCAAGATACACATCTTGCTGAACCTATCCACTACGACATACAAATAATCATGACCCCCTTTGGTCATGGGTAAACCCCCTACAAAATCCATGGAAATTCTTTCCCATGGATGGGATGGAATAGGAAGTGGTGAGTATAGCCCCAATTTTCTATTACTGGGCTTACAAGTAGAACACATCACACACCCCTTTACATATTTAGTTACAATTGCTTTCATTTGAGTCCAATAACAAAACCTATGCAAATGAGCCATAGTTTTTCCTACCCCAAAATGCCTAGACACAAGAGAAGTATGAGCTTCTCGTATCACATGGACTCGTTCACTTGTAGGAATACATAGCTTCCCAAGATGATAGAGTAAGTTTTCCTGCAGATAATAGTTCTCTACCTTGTTACTCGTACCCTTCTTGTATTTGATTACCAAATGAAATTGTTGTAGAAAACCCATCCATTTGTAGTGCCGAGATTGTTGCAGTTTGGTCTATGCTTGAAGATACTATAAGGGCTGGTGATCTGTATGTATGATGGTTTCCTTCCCTAACAAGTAATGCTTCCATTTCTTTACGCTTTGAACTAATGAATACAACTCTTTATCATATGTATGATAGTTAACAACAACTTTTTTAAAAGTCTCATAGTGGTAACATATAGGCTTACGATATTGCATCAATATTGCACCCATGGTGTATCCGCTGACATCTGTCTCGATCTCAAAATGCTGTTGAAGATTCGACAGTGCTAATACTTGTGTGGTAATGATATTCTTCATCAAAATGTTGAAAGATTTTTGTTTCTTTCCTTCTCACTGAAAAGTATTCTTCACATTGGTTAAGGCATGCAAAGGAGATGATATAAAGGAGAAGTTGGGAATGAATCTCCTCCAATACTGGACTACACCCAAGAAGCTCTGTATCTCGGTCACACTTTTTGGCTTAGTCCATTTCACAATTACTTCAATTTTGGAAGGATCAATCTTCAATTGTCCTCCTCCCATGATATGACCTAAGTATACAAGTGCAGTCTTGCCAAATTCACATTTAGACATTTTCACATACAAATTTTCCCTTTGCAAAGTATCCAATACTTGTTTTACATGCCTTACATGTTCATCCCAAGTCCGACTGAAAACAAGAATGTTGTCTAAATATACAATCACAAAGTCATCCAGGAAAGGCCTGAATACATCATTCATCACACAAATGAAAGTTGTTGGAGCATTGCAAAGCCCAAATGACATAACTAACCACTCAAACAATCCTTGTTTGGTTTCAAAGGTAGTCTTCCATGCATCATGTTCTGTAACCCTGATTTGATGATATCCACTATGCAAATCCAACTTAGTGAAATAAACATCATTCTTCAACTGATCAAGTAAATCATCTATGCGAGGAAGAGGGATCGATTTTTCACTGTGATTTTATTTAAAGCCCGGTAATCAACACACATTCGCCATGTGCCATCTTTCTTTGCCACCATCACAATCAAAGAACCAAAAGGAGATGAATTGGGCCTGATGACTCCTTGATCCCATCACAATCAAAGAACCAAAAGGAGATGAATTGGGCCCGATGACTCCTTGATCCAATAAGACCTGTACCTGCTTCTTGATCTCTGTGATCTCCACAACTAACATCCTATACATGCCCACATTAGGAAGAGGAGAAACTTGTTGAAGATGTATCACATGTTGGATTTCCTCTTAGGAGGTAATCCATATGGTTCCGGAAAAATATTCCTTTATGAGATGGATCACACCCTTGAAAGCGCCGGATGTCCCGACATCTTTCTCTCTAACGGCACTCATGAGTACATATCTCTTATTAGTGGTTGCGAGTCTTTTCATTTGTGCTGGTTGTGGAGCCTAATTATCTTCCCTCGATTCAGAGGTCCTTGCTTTCAGCCGCGGTTTATACCCCCATGAAGTATTTACAATCTCTAGAAGTAAGTATGTACACTCTTCCATCGGGGAGTGCAGAGGGGGTACCGCTGGTCCGTAGTCCGGGGCAAGCGGGCTCTATGAGGGTTCACGGGGTTGCCAAAAATTGCCCATAAAAGCATATTGTAATTCTTCATTGAAATCTGGACCGGCTTCATTATAAGGTCATAGATCTAACGGTAGAGATTATGTTAGGTTTTTCCTAGAAGGCAACCCTCTTTAGAGGGAAATGCATTGCCATGTACGAGGGTGAATATTGTATTCGAGAGGAGACCGTGGAGAGAAAGAAGAGGAAGTTAGCCGGTTTTGGTCGTAGGTTGTATCCCTTCATTTATCGGATAATAATAAAGGAAGGACCGCACTTCTCCTGGTGGACGAAGCCCACACCGGGTGAACCACGTGAATCTGTGCCTCTCTTGCATTGTGTGTCTTCTGTGTTCTTTGTTTATGCATTTGTTTTATTTTATCTCACGGGTCCCTCGCTTTTCTAACAACCGGCATCGAATGAAGGAACCTCGCAGGAAAAGAGGGTTCCCTCGGGTTCGAGTGGGAGCAATGTCGAAGATGGAAAGTTTAGGTCGAAATTTAACGCCAAAACTACCAGCTATGGAAGATGCAGATGGAAGACTATTTATATCGAAGGATCTATTCCTACCATTGAGTGGAGTAGCAAAGAAGCCGGCCACCATGAAGGATCTAAGAATGGGAGATTCTTGACAGAAGGCTCTAGGAACGATACGGTTCGGCAAAGATCGGTGGTTTCTAACATTTCTGGGAAAGAAAAGACAACTAAGGTTTTGATGGATGCGCGCAATAAATTGTATGAAAAACCCTAAGATTGAATAAGGTATTTCTAATGAAGAGATTATTTTAATATGAAGATGTCAGAAAATGGGTCTATGGTGCATCATTTAAATGATTTTAACACGGTTACTAATCAACCAAGTTCCTCCGTAAAAGTGGACTTTGATGATGGTGGTTAGGGCTCTTCTAATCTTGTGCTCTCATTAGTTTAAAGTCGGGAATGGCTTGGTCATGTATCAGAAGTAACTCTGCCTCCGGGTTCAAATACTTCTTTTAAAATTTGATGATGTTATTATTGTTATCCTTATTAGTGCGGAGGAAATGTGGATGGAAAAGAACAGTGAAATTTCATCGTGGAAATGCATTGAACATGGAGGAGCAGGGGAAGACAAAGGATAGAGGAAAGGCCTGTGAAACCATGGAAATTCTAGGAAGGGCGTATCCAAATCCGTGACTTTGGAAAGATAGAGTGTTGGAATCATGGGAAGAAAGGACATTTGAAGAAAGATCACAGAGTCTTGGAAGAAACAAAGAGATGGACAGCTGTGAGAGAAATCGTGAAGCAAATGTACTGTGATGTGTTACAAGATGCTTTGATTCTCTTCAGAGATACTATTTCTCAATCTTGGGTAGTAGATTCAAGAACTTCATTTCCCATACTAACCCTCGGACATGGGAAACATTTCTAGATTATGTTTAAGGTGTTTTTGGACAGGTTCAATTGGGTGATACTAGACCATGCAAAATTGTTGGAAATGGGAAACAAAATAAAGAAACTAAATGGAAACCAATGGTTGTTGAAAGAGTATACCATGTTCCGGATGAAAGTAAAATCTGATTTCAACAGTAGTTGGTAAGAAGGTTGTATATCCATATTTTACGATAAGACGTGGAAGGTCATCAAAGGATCATTGGTGATACGGAAGGAGAGAAGGTAGGTACATTGTATCTATGTATTGCATTTCAATATTGAATTTTCTATATCTTTAGCTTCTCACAGATGATTTCAACACTATGGAATCATAGCCCGAGACACATGAGTGAGTAGGGTATGCATATCCTTCACAAGATAAATTTGTTGTCAGATCTTAACCAAATTGATTTTGACTTCTGTGAGCATTGTGTTTATGGAAACAAAAGAGAGCTTCCATTTCTTTATCGAAAAGAAAGAAGAATGAAAGGTTAGAGCTTGTGCATACAGATGTATGGGGACCAGCTCGTATCATCTCTTGGTGGCTCATTATTATGTTACTTTATTGATGATGCAACTAGAAAACTTGGGTTTATTTCATCGACAAAAATCTGATGGTTTTTGATACTTTTAAGAAATGGAAAGCTTTAGGCTGAGAATGAGACAGAAAAGTTTGAAGTGTCTCGATCAGATAATGGAGGTGAATACTCCATTAAAGGAGTTTGATGATCATCGCTCATACCATAGATTCAGAGAGAAGACAGCTCCAATTAACACCACAAGAAAAATGGTGTCGAAAGGATGAACAGGACAATCATGGAGCTGCAAGTAAGGAGCATGAGATTGCATGTTGGTTTTCCTTACAGTACTGGCAGATCAGCTATAGATAATCATTGCTTACTTAATAAAACAGAGGACCTTCAAGCTCTTTGGATGGTAGAATTCCGTGAGAGGAATGGACAGAAAAAGGTAACCATTCTTTGAAAACTTTTCGTTGTGGTGTTACCTGTCTATATTGATAAAGAAAAATAGAACAAAGCTTGGAGGCAAAAATCCAAGAAATGTACCTTTATTGGATATAGGTGGTGTTAATGATTTTGGTTATCGCTTATGGGATTAAGTGAAAATAACAAAATCATTAGGAGTAGAGATGTCATATTCAATGAGAAGGTCATGTACAAAGATCGCTTGCAGGGAAAGAAACAGGAAATGTAGTAAACAAGAATACACAAGCAGGCTTGATGTGAGATCAATCGGAAAAAGGAATTCCAAAGTGAAACCTGAAAATCAAAATGTACAACGACCAAATGTACAACAACATGAGCAATGTGTACCTCAAACACTCCGCGTTGTTAGAAGATCTACCAAAGGTATACCCCTCAATGATACTCTCCTTCATTATATTATTTATTATTGTCTAATTCTAGTGGAACCATGATGTTATGAAGAGGCAATGCGTGTAGACACCAAAAAGAAGTGGAGCAAGGCATGAAAGAAGAAATGGATTCCTTGGAAAACTTTAATTTGGGACTTGGTTCAGCTTGCCCCCGGAAAAGAGAATGCGTAATACTGGTTTCTAAGGTTGGAAGGAAGAAGATGGAGGAGAAAAACGGCACAAGGCTAGACTTGTTGTAAAGGCTTGCACAAAGAAAGGTATAGATTTGGATGAAATATTTTCTCCTCGTTGTTAAAATGACTTCAATTAGAACTATTTTAAGTCTTGTGGCGAGGAAGACGGTATCTTGAACAATTGGATGTAAAACAACTTTTCTCCATGGGGATTTGGAGGAAGAGATTTATATGCGTGCCAGCCTACTGTGGGTATGAGGCTGCTGAAGGAGATTTTGGTATGCGTGTTGAAGAAGAGCTTATATGGCCTAAAGCAAGCTCCAAGGCAATGGTGCATTTGAAGTTTGACAGTTTATGACGTAACGTGGCTATAGTAGATGTCATTCCCATCAATCATCAGGTTTATTTTAAAGGCTAGAAAATGGAAGCTTTATTATCTGCTATTGTATGTAGATACTTGTTGTGGCTCCATTATGCAGTGGATATAAATAAACAAGAAGAAATTAGCCACCACTTATGATGAAGGATTTTGGTGGTACAAAGAAAATCCTTGGTATGAGAATCACAAGAGACAGGAAAATCGCGAACCGACATTGTCTCAAGAGTACACAGAGACAGTGTTGAGAGGTTTAGAATGCACTCCAAAACCAGCTTAGTACACCTTTGGCCAACCATTTCAAATTAATCTACAGATGTGTCCTAAGACACAAGAGGAGATAGAATACGTGTACAAGGTCCCTTATTCATCGGTAATTGCAGCTTGATGTATGCAATGATATTGCACAAGACCCTCAGAGTATTGCACATGCAAGTGGAGTTGTGAGAAGGTATAAGGAACATCCAAAGAACATTGGGAGGCAGAAAGTGGGACTTAGGTATTTGAGAGGTACTACTACACATGCATTATGTTTTGGAGGTTCGTGAAGACTCCTTTCTACTGTGGATATGTTGATTCATATATGGCAGTGATAAAGATGTACAGGAGGAGCACCACAGGTATGTTTTACTATAGGTGGAACAAAAAAAAAGTTGGATTTCGAAACTGCAAAAGGTTGCTGCACTTTCACCAACAGAGGCGTAGTATGTTGCTGCTATAGAGGCTAGTAAAGAGGATGATTTGGTTACAAAGGTTTATGGAGGAATTGGGAAAGAAGCGTGAGAACAATGTTGTAATCATCAGGATAGTTAGAGTGCCATTCAATTCTGCAAAGAGCTCAACCTTCCATTCTAAGACTAAGCATATACAACGTATGTACCATTTCATATGATCTACTTTGGAAGATGGACAATTGAAGCCGAAAAAGATACACACACTAGCCAAAAAACTCGCAGACATGTTAACAAAGGAGTAACCAAGGAGAAACCGAGTTCTTTCTCAGTTTCATTGGTCTTCAAGAATGAAGATGAAGATGAGAAATTTGCCAGTCCAAGAAGGTTCAAAGTTCAAAGTCTAGCATATACAAAAGCGGTGGAGCTGTTGAGATCAATATCCAAGTGGAGATTGTTGGTTGTGGAGCTCGATTATCTTCCCATTCAGAGGTCCTTGCTTTCGGCCGTGTTTATACCCCATGAAGTATTTACACCTCTTTAAGTATGTACACTCTTCCATCGCTGGGAGTGCAGAGGGGGGTACCCTCCCCTCTGCGGGGTCCGGGGGGTCTGTGGGCAAAGCCCCCGAAGCAAAAATTGCCTTATAAAAGTATATTGTAATTTCATTGTAAATCTAGACCGTTCATTATAAGGTCGCAGATCTAACGGTAGAGATTATGTTAGGGTTTTTCGCCCTAGAAGGCAACCCTCTTTTATGAGGGAAATGTATTCCGGCTATGTACGAGGGTGAATATTGTATTATGAGAGAGCAGACTGTGAGAGAAAGAAGAGGAAGTTACAGCGGGTTTTGCTATAGTTTGTATCCCTTCATTTGCTGGATAATAATAAAATAAGGACCTGGCAATTTCTCTGGTGGACGTAGCCCACACTGGGTGAACCACGTAAATATGTGTCTCTCTTGTATTGTGTGTATTCTGTGTTCTTTGTTTCTGCATTTGTTTTATTTTTTTGCTCCGCGGTCCTGTTTTTCTAACAATTTGCCCTGCACTAACAAGTGTTGTATTTACCCTCATGATGTGAGCTCTAACAATGTATTCCACTTCCCCTTTAGTAAGGTGGTATTTTTTCTCATGATGAAATAAGACTTCTTTTCTATCATAAAGATAAGGACTCCCCAACACCATGCCACATATATCAAGCGATACAACATCCAAATCCACTTCATCAATCAACTTGGAAGCATCAGAAAATCTGACCCTACATTGTTTGGTGACATTAAGTTTTGCTTTATCACATACCCAACCAAGAGGGTAAGGATTTGGATGTGGTTTCATTACAAGACCCATATTCTTGACAAGTGCTTCAAATATTAAGTTTACTTTGGAAACCAGATCAAATAATGTATCTATCTTAGTATGTTTAGATACAACTCGTATATGAAATAACTCATTCCTCTTTCGTTCATCAATATGAGATTCATCATTGGAACTTGAACTAGCATGAATATAATATTTACTTTGTACTCCAGTCGCTGTGATCTTTCCTTCATCTCCTGATTCAGAAGCAAGATCTTGCTACACTGTAGCAATAGTCTTTGTCTTCCCCTTTTCACCAAACTGTTTCAGTTTCTTTTTTGGATGTAGTTTCCTACAATGTTCTTCATCATGACCGCTCCTCTTGCAATGAGTGCAAGATGGTTTTCCTCCTTCTCTCGTCACTGTAGCAGTCTTCTTGTCCTTCCTTTTAAACTCATTGAAAGTATTTTGTGGGAAATTGGAAGGTTTCTTCATGGGATCTTCTCGAACATGTTTCCCCTTGTTCTCAAGGTGAGTGGCTTGCACAAAAAGCTCGTCAATACTAGTAGGGTTAAGCAAGAGAAAAGTATGACGAATATAATTGTGAAGTGCATCAATATACTTCATTAAAGTTTCATAAGAATCCAAAGGAATATTCAATGCTAGAGATTTCTTCCTAAATTATTCTGTGAAACTTTGTACAGTCTGACCTTTACTCTACCTTAACATTTTCCATTCCATCATTGCTTTATGAAAATACCCTAATGGATAGAACTACTTCCTTATCTATGATTTAAATTCTGACCATGAGGAAAGAAGATTACCACACTTACTTCTATCCTGTAGCTTGTTATCCCACCATACGAGAGCAGTGCCTTCCAACTGAAGAGAATCCAGTTGCACCTTAACTTCCTCTTCGTCAATATGCTGAACACAACAATATACTTCAACCTGTCGGATACAATTGTCTAACTTTTCAAGATTAACATCTCCATTAAACATAAGTAAAGAAAACTTTACATCAAGCTTTAATAATGGTTTCTTAAAAGAGGCTTTATGGCTAGAATGCTGAGAGTGATGAGAATGCTCAGAGGAAGAAGAACTAGAACTTGAAGTCGAAGATGGAGGCTCGGGAGGATCTCCTCCATCCCCTTGATTTACCGAAGCATCATCATCTGGATGTGCTTCCTTTTTCTTCCCTTTCTTCTTCATCCTCTTCTCTTAATCTCCGTACATTCGTTCAACCATTTCTGACATGCGATAAAATACCATGTGAAGGTTTTTCTCATGTTCATCACGCTTGTACTCTTCTACCATCTTCTTCCTTTGGGATGCACAACCAACTTCGGGATTGAATGTCTTAATATTTCCTTCACCCTGCTTATTCTTGGCCCTAGTAAGCATTCATACTCAACAATTCAAGTCAAAAATGAATGCTCTGATACCAACATGATCCTGGATCTTTTCGTCAGGTGACTTATTAAAGAACTGTATTAAATGAGCATAAACTAAAGTACACCATAAAGAAAGAAAAACTCAAAAGGAAAGAGACATAATCATACAATATGAACACAAATAAATTGATAACAGAGTTCGTCCCTAGTGGACTACGTCTCCGGGTCCTACTCTCAAATGGATAGGTCTTTTTATTAATTCCACAAAAGAATTGGGAAAAATACATAAGTATACCTCATTCTAGAGTTAAGATACAAAAGATTTGATCAGATCAGAAAACTAACGCCACCACTGCGTTCGTGGCATCGTTTTACCTAAAAATGATTGTCTCCACACCTCGATCTGAGTCAGATCAGATCAGAAAACTAACGCCACCACTGCGTTCGTGGCATCGTTTTACCTAAAAATGATTGTCTCCACACCTCGATTTGAGTCAGACACTTTCTGGTCCAAGAGGCACCCTTGCCTTGGTTTGCGTTCCATTACTCCTGCAATAAATGACTGGACAGATCTCAAAAACCATGCTTAGCCTCAAAAACTGTGAAAAAATCCGTACTGTACGGATGTGCTCGGTTTGCCTCCTTCATGCTCTTATGTTTCCAATACTGAACCAAAGGACCCTTCTTATACCAAAATCCAGGTGATTAATCCATAAGAGGAGGTTTGGTGTATTGGTTGTGGTGGCTAAGTTTAGGCGACAGTCTCGGGGTCAAATCCCATGGGCCTCCCCTTTTAGTGTGTGTGTTTTTTAAACAAAAACCGAACCGGTGCTAAATCTGGAGGGCCGCTTGGTGGATGGCTAGACTTGGTGGGTAGTTCGAATATGCCCCAAAATTGGCAGAACCGTTACACTAGCTCCGGCATATAGTTAGTGGTCACTAATTATGGCAGAGATGCCATATGTTGCGGGACCTCCGCCAGATTTGGCGGGGTCCTACCATTTATTTATATATTTTTAAAATTTGCTTGTTGAACGTCCTTGTGCATTTCATGAGTGCCACATGGCGCCTTCCTATTGGGCCAAATGGCATCCATTTATTTGACCATATGTATGCTGATGTCACCTCCACTTCACCTCGAGACACGTGGCACCTCCTGGGTGGTGCCATGTGGCATCACCTGGGGTGCCATGTGGCACTTTTTTACTCGTCCACGTGGTGCCCTAAAAGGTCCAAATCCGAGTGACACATGGCAACCTCTAGTGTTACCACGTGGCATGCTGAGGTCATCATGACACGTGTCACCCTCAGTGTTTACCACGTAGGTTGTACGGATGTTGACATCATCCGTACTGATGCTGACATAAGAAGTACGGATTCTGATTCATCCTGCTTACTGGGCTAGGTTGACCAAAACTTTGACTGCTTATATATTTCAATTCGTAACTCCGTTTGCATCATTAGAAATCTTGCGACGCACTCTTCGCGATCATGCCGTTTTAATTGAGTTTTGGGAACTTTGAATTTTTTTCCCTTTTGCTGTTTGCTGAAGCCATTTTGAGTGTTATGAGTTGCTTCTGTGCGTTCTGAGTTGTTCTTAGCCTTCTCTGGATCCTTTTTGGATCAGGAAGTGGTCTAGGACTTGAATCAATATTTTGTTTGTTTTACTTCTCTCTTTGTATGCTTTGAAAAAGAAAAGAAAAGTTGTTTTGTTTTTCTCCTTAAGTTTTCATTTCAAAAGCCAAAATTAAAAAAAAATAAAAATAGTTAAGTTTAATCTTTTTTCTTCCCTTCTCTTGCGTTCATTTTCAAAAAAAGAGGAAAAGAAAAAGAAGTTTCTTAGTTGCATTTTCGTGTTGTATTGCATGTTTGTTTGGATGTTGTAGCTTAGGTTGTGTTTGCGAAAGAAAATAAGTCCTAACCCAAAGTTCCTTGTTACTTTATTTCCTGAAAATCTTAAGTAGTTACATTTCATTCAAAACAAAAAAATCATTATAGGATAAATTAAGCATAGGATCCTGGTTTGCATTTGAAAAGTTTGGATTTTAAGTGAAAAGAGCCAATCTTCATTTGTAAGACTTAGTTTGATTTCATTTGCATCAAAGCACATTGTTCTAAAAAGTTCTATAATTCTCCTCTTTTTTGTCTCTAAAAGAACATCACAAGTTTCACCACTGCGCTCTTGAGTAATCAAGCCCTTAAAATTAACGCTTAAATTTAAAATCAATTAGACTTTTTCATTTTGTAGGGTACACCAAATACACTAGGATTTGGGGCCTTGGATTAGGTGTAGAGATAAAACTCTCCAAGGCCACCAAACAAACTTAAGAGTCCGAGATAGGGAGTGTCAAAGTCCAATTATCATAAAAGTTAGCCGAGACCCCCCTCTAACACAGGGGCTAAACACAAGGTCGCGTGAGGAAAGGAAACAAAGATATCCCCTCCAAAGACAGACCAAGCATAGTGGGGGCAGGTGTTTGGAGATCGTTGTTGTAGTGATACTAAATTGTTTGGCGTCATTCCTCTGAGACACTTGGATCCGTCCAGGGTACTCTAAGAGTGACACTGGCCCTCTCATGATTCAGACCTCTGGATCAGTTTCAAACTTTTTTATCCTACCCATACGCTCCAACCCGATTGTCAGTTGTACCCGCCCGATGACTGACTGCGAGCTAGCAACCGAATTTCCTTTTAAGGTACTTACACAAGTGACTATGGGGGGCATACCGCGGTACCTAGGGCACATGTCGGACCATGCTTCACAGAGTATACCCGGAGGGTGTTTCTATGTTCAAGTTACACTTGCACCGATAAGTTTCTCTAGTGTTGGTTGGCATAATTGTTCTTCCTACCTTTATCCTGTTTGTTTGATTTATCTTTAGGGACTTTTTAGTGTGTGCTCTTTACTTTCCCCTAGCTTTGCCTTAAAGTGTTGGTTCATTGTTTCACAAAGTAGATGATCAACAACTCCGCCATTCATACAGGCTTCAAGTTCTCCCACCAGTAATTATGGAGCCACCCTCACTTCTGTTGAGGTGAAGGTTGGATTAGGAAGGTTCTTTCCAAACTACCATGCCACAAGAAATTGTGCCTGATCCTGTTCCAAGAGGAGACACTTTTTCACCTAAGGCAACTTGCATTTCAGACCTCGAAGCTAAAGACTTCATTAGGCCCTGGAACCCTCTGATAACTGACATATCAATGCCAATCCTTAKTTATATAGTCCTTCCTGAAGTGACTAACCTTGATCATTGTCTCATTAGATGACTTGCTATGGAAGAAATTGATGTTACTTATACTAGGATTCCTCTTACTACCACTTCGGTTATGGGTGGAGAGGTTGAATTTTCCCCTCTCCCACCTTCCCCTTCGAGGAATTACTCTCATCATGCGGCTACCACTTCTATCAGTGGCGAAGTCCCTATCGTGACTACAACCATTGTTCATCCTATTGTCATGCAAACTCTGTTTGTTGGTCTATTCTCATATGGGATGTCGGGTTTCAACATGATATCGAATCTAACCCAATATACTTTATAGACTATTGGTTTGGGTGTGGGGAGTTCTAAAACTCCCCTACAAGGATCCCTTGGGGGCACCATTGCTACATTCAATGCATTTCCTTACGGTGGGGATCATATTCCCCCTCTGTCCCCCTCGTTCACAGGTGGTTTCCAGCAACCATTCGGGCCCTCTTACGGTTCTAGATTGTTTAGCAGAGAGAGTTAGAGGCCTCAACTTTCCATGACTCTAGTTGGGTCCATGTAATTTTCTTTATTTGTTTCTTTTGGGAGTAACGTGTTTTCTTCGTCAATGTTTTCATTAGGGAGAATCCCCTTCCTTAATCAACCCATCCCTGCGCAAGGATCTATTCCTTCGCAGGGTGCGATGGCAGGAGCCAACTCTTTCCAAGGTCTAGGGAATCCTAGGAAAAATTCTATCCCTCAACATAGGATGTTGATTGGGGGTAACCCGTCCCACTCTCAATGGAACCCCCTACAAGTTTCAGTTCCTATGCACGTGGGATCGGTCGGGGGCAACCTCAACCATGGATAATGGAATTCCATGCAGGGGGAAAGTCCCAATCAAGGCATTTTATCCAACTATTCAAACTCGTCTGTGATGCAAACAAGTGCATCATTCCCTTACACTAGCCAAGGAAACCCTCATTTTTACTAGAACCCTGGTCAACATGCAAGCTTTTCCTGGCAACCTGGTGCCGACCAATATCTAGGTTCGTCTTTTCTAGTGAACACGTCACAACCAAGGTTACCATTTATGGAAACTCTTCATTTGTCAGACTTATCAAGGTTATTGAACGACCCCATTTGTCATGTTCTAGGTTTTTCTCCTATGCCTACCAAGTTTTCGTCAGATATCCCAAAATTTGAAGGCAAGCCTGATGAGGATCCAGGTGATCATGTCATGAATTTTCATTTGTGGTGCTCCTTGAATTCGCTAAACGACGATTCCATTAAGTTGCAATTTTTTCAACTCACTCTCATAGGGGGTGCTACGAAATGGTATATTGAGCTCAATGGCTTAAGATATTCTTACTTTAATGATCTGGTGATATTTTCTTTGAACCATTTCCAAATACCAGTGAGATACAATGCTTACATCGAGATGACGGGAAATTTCTAGTAGACTAAGGTAGTCCATATCTCTAATCATATCTAAGATTGGTGTCACCGTAAGAGCTTGATCAAGGTCAAGGTACCTCCCGCATTTTTTCTTGAGTGGTTCCTGAAGTCTTTGGTGCCCTATATCTCCAAAGACGTTGTGACTTCTGGAGTGTTTTCAGAGGAAGAGGAAATAATGAGAGTTCAACAACTGTAGTTGATCTATTCACAATCCATCATGCTTTATGAGATTCTTCCTGATGCAATGTTGTCAACCTTTGACTTGGCCAAACCTAAGTTTGGGCCTCATGCCGATGGTATTGTAGGCTCGGTGTAAAAAAATCCCATAGATCTGTTGTCTGACCAAATGCAACAATTATCGTTACAACATACTGTGACCAGCCAGACTTCTAGTATGGTTTCCCCTGCCACCCTGATGTCATAAGTACACACTGTGCAGACGACAAACCCTAAGGGTAACCAACAAACCAAGGAAAAAAATAAGGTCAAGGGTAAGAAGGGTCGTGGGGGGGGGGGGTAATGAAAAAAAGGTTGCTAATAATGTTGGAGAGGGAAAACATGAAAAGAGGAAGGTCAATTTCCATTGTAAGCTTTGCATGAAGGACCACCTGTCTCATCAGTTCCCCCGGATTGAGGAAGCCCAAAATTTGTTGGCACAAAAACAACCTACTGTGTTAACTAACCCTTTTCCTCAAGGGAAGAATATGATGTAGGCATCCTAATCCACAAACATGCTTGGGGGAAATCAGGGTGCCTCCATGCATGACTCTAATCCCGGACCCACAAATGTATATATGATGAGGGTGGATGCTCATATTCAAGCCCGTGATTATGGAATGCCTGGATCTGTTCAGAAAGGAAAGGAAGCTATTGACCCATCTACACCTCTCCATATTGAGAAGATGATGGGAGACACAATCACTCACATCCCCAAAGGTGCGTTTAAGAAGGCATCTTATAGCCCAAATACATGAGCTTCCATGAACTACTATGTTGTTGAAGATCTGGCGCAAACCCCTTACACAATGTCTAATCTAGAAGTTCTCCAGAGTTTCCCCTCACAAAGAAAAGCGTTGCTTTCATCTTTAGGTGCCTCTGAGCCTACTAATGCAGGATATATCATGTTTGACCCTTCCAATGTAAAACCTCTTTTTCCTTATCATGTCACCGAGTTTCAGATAATAGTGGTTTACGCCACAAAATATTTGACATGAAACATCTTTTGCACTATGGTAGACAAGGGGGCATCAACTTGTGTTATGTAACTTGGATGTTGGAAGGTTATTGTTCAGCCTGAGTTATCTTTGTCCCCCACATTGTTAACTTCATTTGATGGTCGTTCTTTTCAACTGCATGGCCTAATCCCCTCCTTTCTCGTGCAGTTGGAGGGAAAACCTGTGTGTGTATAAGTTGAAGTAGTCGATGCAGCTCTCAACTACAACCTTTTGTTGGGTCGAAGTTCAACTTATGTGATGACGATGGTAGTGTTTGAGTGCTATTCTTTCCTCATGAAGGCAGGATTGTCATCGTCGATCAATTGTTGTTTTCTTGTCTTGACTCTTCATCGGGGGCATCCACGGTCCCAATGATTGATAATCCACAATAGGGTATTGTCAACTTAGGTGTTGGTTTGTTTCCATATTTGATGGGTGTGTTTTACTTCCCACCACCTTAGAATGATGTTAATTTTATTTCAGTTGTCCCTGATCATCCTAAAACTGCAATTCTTCAAGAGAGTTCATTTCAAATGACTTACTTTGACGATCTGTGGACTTTACCTTCCCCGTCATCTTCGATGGAGGGGATGGGACATATATTTTGGGTATGTGTTATATTCTTTGCACAAGTAGTAGTGTCACATATTTAGGTGGTTTTTCTGCCTCAAGAAACTTGTCACATATTTAGGTGGTTTTTCGGCACATGGTTTCTTTGCCAATGGCTTTCTATTTCTAGTTAAGGAATTAGGGTTGTTGACTAATTCAGGTCATTGGGTTAGGGTTTTGGATGCCACTGGATCCTATATGTATATTGTATTGTAAACAATGTAACACAATGAAAATATAGAATATGTTGGTTTTCCCGATTTGGGTTTCTAGGGGAAAAATCTATGTGTAATGTTTGTATTTTCCATTGTATATTTTTTGTTCTTTTACTAAATATTTGTTTGCGGTAAATATTGTACAAGGTTAAAATCTACATTTGGTATCAGAGCTTTGTTGGCTTCAGGGGGACACCTTTGTGGTCAAGGGTTTGGCTCGGGACTGTGATAAGCCTTGTTACAGTGGGAGATCTATGTTATTGATTTTTTAGGTGAAAAGAAATGGCAAGCAATTCGAAGATGGAGATCGAGAAGTTTAATGGGAAAAGTTTTGAGCTGTGGAAGCTCAAGATGGAAGATCTGTTGGTGGACAAAGATCAGTGGATCGCGGTAGATCCAGGTACTGCACCTACAGGAACTTCAACAGATGACTGAAAAAACTTGGATCGAAAGGCAAAGAGCACAATCTGACTGTGTCTCTTTGATTCAATATTACTGAATGTGTCAAAGGAAGCTACAACCAAGGATTTATGGGAAAATTTGGGGAAGTTGTATCAATCTAAGTCCCTAGTAAATAAAATATTCCTGAGAAATAAGTTGTATAACTTGAGGATGAGAGATGGATAATTAGTGGCAGAGCATTTGAATTCCTTCAATACCGTGGTAAGTCAATTAGTATATGTTGATATTAAAATTTCAAATGAAGATAAATGTATCAGTTTACCGTGTTCTTTACCAGACTCATGGGATATTTTGGTTTTGGCCATAGGTAGTAATACAACTGCCTTGAAGTTTGATGAAGTGGTCTCATCCTTGTTGTCAGAGGATATGAGACGAAAGAATATGGAAGGACAGAGCACATATGCATTATTTGCAAGAGGACATTCCGAGGAAAGAAATAGATCTAAGTTCTCAAGTGGGAGATCTAAGTCTAAATTTAGATTTAAATCTTCCGGAAATTTTGTAAAGGTATGTTGGAGATGTGGAAAATAAGGGCACTACAAGAAGCAATGTAGATCCAAAGTTGAGAAAAAGAAGGGATCTGAAGAATCTCCTTCTACAGAAGAAAAGACCTCCAAGGAAGAAGGAGGGGATGTGTTCTTGGCTTCTTCAAGCACACATGCAGATCATGAGGCATGGTTGGTTGAATCTGGTGCATCCTTTCATATGACTCTCCATAGGGAGTGGTTCTATGAATATGAAAGGTATGATGGAGGTAATGTTTTCTTAGGTGATGATTCGACAACCAGAATCATAGGACGAGGAAAAGTCAAGTTGAGGCTCATAGATGGAAGGATTAGAACACTGCCTGGTGTTCTGTACATCCCAAGTTTGGAAAGAAATTTGATTTCTGTAAGCAAAATGGATGATGCATGGGTACAAACAATATTTGAAAAGGAAACTTGCAGGATGGTTCGAGGAGCAATGGTGTTGCTAAAGGGAGTTTAGTTTGGAACTGTGTATAAGTTGCAAGGAAGAACTATTAGTGATGGGTGTAATAGTTCCATTGTTCCTGATATTGGAGTTGAATAAGAAAGAACTCCTACAGTCTATGGAGAAAAGATTATGTTGTGGCATCAAAGACTGGGGCATATCAGAGAGAAGGGTCTTCGAATACTACATGGTAAAGGTATGGTTGAAGGTATGTCTAACTGTTCTCTGGATTTTGATTTAAGTGAACATTGCCTATATGGGAAGCAGAATCATGTAAGATTCCCCACTGGTGCAACGAGTGTAGAAGGAATTTTACAGCTAGTTCACAGTGATGTTTTTGGACGTGCGTCGGTCCCATCATTGGGAAAATATGTGTACTATGTCTCATTTATAGATAACTTATAGGAAAGAATTATATTACTGTATCATATTAAATGTGAAAGAGAGATTACAACCATGGCCTTGATGTCATAAGGTCCCTTCCAACGGTCCTTCATTCCCCACACACTTCCACTCCAAGAATTCTGAGAGCATAGATCTGATAATATTCACAATCTATCTTGACAAAGTGGCTCATCTAGCCAAGCTAAAAATCTCCAAAGCTCAATCCAATCCAAGCTAATCCCAAAAGCTCCAAAGCTAACTTTCTCCATGAGAGCTCCTCTCCTTTTATAAGTTGAAGAGGATAAGGTGAGGAGGTTAGGATGATCCCACTAAATCATGAAAGAGAGTAAGATCCAAACCATTCGGATGCCACCTCACCATGGAAGTTTCTCCTTCTA
>SNQJ01S0002359.1:449280-471053 GCA_010110895.2 Picea sitchensis
TCCTTTTATAAGTTGAAGAGGATAAGGTGAGGAGGTTAGGATGATCCCACTAAATCATGAAAGAGAGTAAGATCCAAACCATTCGGATGCCACCTCACCATGGAAGTTTCTCCTTCTAGAAGCATCGATAAGATGCTCGTTTTTCCCACGTATGAGAATTCTCGCACCCTGCTTATAAAGCATCCTGCGAACCTCTCACAACCTAGCTATGTTGCAGCCTGCGAGAATCAGGCATTCTCGCACCCTGCCTATATAGCAACTTGTGAACATCCTCTTTAATAGGGTTTTTACAAAGGAAAATGCAACTTCTTTTCTCAGGAAAAGTTCTTCTCCCTTCTTTCTTCAGGAACTCAGGCCACTGACCCCTCTGAAGGAAAAAGATAGGTTTACATCATTAACGGTCATAGGGATGACAAAAATAATGTGTAACAGTTCTGACCATCGGCCATCAATGATTTCCCTTGCAAAATTCCAACGCTTAGAAATTTCAACCAAATCCCAGATGAATCTAGGCCGTCAATCTTCCATTTAGAATAATCTTGATCGTTGATATACTCCAACTTCAAAATAGCTAAAAATGAATCCAGACCGTCTATCTGTCTCATTTTCTCAACTACCGAAAATGAATCTTGGTCGTCGATCTGCTAGACCTTGCCAAACTTTGTCATACGAGCTTTATTTTGCACCCAGATTAGCTCGTTGGAAATCTCTCCTCGAGTTGTTTTGTTTAAGTTGCAAATATATGGTGTACCCATGGTACACCCTATTCTCGTAAAAATCGATTGCTTAAAAGCATTGTTTAGGGCCTCAAAATCGCCCCGCAAGTTTAAGACCTTCAAAAATCTAAAAATTTCATAGAAAAATGATTGTTTTACTGCTATAACGAACTTTTAGCATGAGTCATTGATCTCAAAATTAGAAGAAATCTATACCATTGATATGCTAAACCTTCCCCAGGCCCGCGGATGAATCTTCACCATCGATCGCCATCTCAAAGAAATCTAGATCGTTTATATGAGCTCCATCGACAATCAACGATTTCCTTTTGTAAACCAAACTTGCTCACTAATTTCCCCAACACCCAATCATTGGCCATTGGTCGTTTCTCTTGGAAACCAAATTTTTCCACAAATCTTTATGAACCCTGATCATTGGCCATCAACAAATTTCTTTGACAATCACTTGCTTACAAAATTCGTCGAACCTCGATCATCGACTATCTCTTCGTTGACGTGGCATGACATGTAGATGATGATATGGCATGACATGTGGACACTAACATGGCATTTTGGCTGACATGTCATGACACATGGATGATGATGTGGCATGGCATGTGGACGCTGACATGGCAAGAGACATCACCTTCCTCTTTCCTTCATCGGTGATAATCAACTTCTCTTGGATGAACTAAACACCTCGCTAAACTATCAACCCCTAATCATCGATCGTTGATGATAGAAGATTTATTTTGGACACGTGAAACCTTTCACCATTTTTTGTTGATCCTCAATCATCAACCATCAGTGATCGGAGATTTCCTTTGGTTGAACCAAACTCTTCGCCAAACTCGTCGATCCAAGCATCATCCATCAACATTTTTTGTTGGCAAACCAAAAACTATTCGTAAATCGCATTGATTTGAGCATCAACCGTCATCCATTTATGTTGGAAAACCAAAACCTATTCACAAAACTTGTCGATCCGACCATCTGCCATCGGTGATTTCCCTTGGGGAATTTCAAAACTTAGAAATTTTGACCAAATCTGAGATCAATCTGGGCCATCAATCTTCCATTCAAAATGATCTTGACCGTTGATCTGCTCCAACTTCCAAACGACCAAAAATGAATCCAGACAGTCGATCTGTCTCATTTTCTCAACTGTTTAAAATGAATCTTGGTCGTCGATCTGCTAGACCTTGCCAAACTTTCTCATAAGAGATTTATTTTGCGTCTGGAGTAGCTCGTTGGTAAGCTCTCCATGAGATCTTTTGTTTAAATTGCAGAGATAAGGTGTAACGAATGTACATCCTATTCTGGTAAATATTGATTGTTTAAAAATGCCATTTAAGGCCTCAAAATCACCGTGCAAGTTTAATTATTTCAAAAATCTAAAAAAATACATAGAAAATTGTTTGTTTTATTGTTAGAATAGATTTTTAGTTTGAGTCGTTGATCTCAAAATTGGAATAAATCTGGACCGTTGATCTTTTAATCCTTCCCCAAGCCCGCAGATAAATCTCCACCATCGATCGCCAACTCAAAGCAATCTAGATCGTTGATCTGAGCTCCATCGGGGATCAACGATTTCCTTTTGTAAACCAAACTTGCTCACATATTTCCCTGACGCTCGATCATCGGCCATCGATCATTTCTCTTGGAAACCAAATTTTTCCCACAAATCTTTCCAAACCCCAATCATCATCCATCAACAAATTTCCTTGACAATCGATTGCTCACAAAATTCGTCGAACCTGATCATCGACCATCTCTTGGATGATGTGGCAACTATGTTGATGTGACATAACATGTAGATGATGATGTGGCATGACACATGGACACTAACAAGGAATTTTGGCTAGCATGACATGACACATGGATGTTGATGTTGCATGACACGTGGACCCTGACGTGGCAAGACACGTCACACTCCTCTCTCCTTCATCAGTGATCAACAACTTCTCTTGGATGAACTAACGCCTTGCTAAATCTATTGACCTCGGATCATTGGTCCTCGATGATCGAATATTTCTTTTGGATACATGAAACCTTTTGTCGATTTCTATTGATCCTCAATCATCGGTGATCAGAGATTTCCTTTGGCTGAACCAAACTCTTCGCCAAACTCGTCAATCCGAGCATTGGTCGTCGACGATTTATTTTGGAAAACCAAAATATTTTCTCAAATCTCGTCGATCTGACCACTGACCATCGATGATTTCCCTTGGCGAATTCCAACTCTTAGAAATTTCGACCAAATCCCAGATGAATCTGGGTCGCCGATCTTCTATTCAGAATGATCTTGACCGTTTATTTACTACAACTTCCAAATGACTGAAAATGAATCCATATTGTGGATCTGTCTTATTTTTTGAACTGCCAAAAATGAATCTTGGTCATCGATCTGCTAGACCTTGCCAAACTTTATCATAAGATATAGGTATAAGGTGTATCATTGGTACACCCTATTCTCATAAAAATGATTGCTTAAAAATGTCGTTTAGGGCCTCAAAATTGCCCCACAAGTTTAGGACCTTCAAAAATCTGAAAATTTCATAGAAAATTGATTGTTTTACTGTTACAACAATGTTTTATTCGAATTCATTGATCTCAAAATGGGAAGAAATATGGACTATTGATATGTTAAACCTTCCCCAGGCCCACAGATGAATCTCCGCAATTGATCGTTGGCTCAAAGAAATTTAGATCATTGATCTGAGCTCCATCAAGGATCATTGATTTCGATTTACCCGATGCCTAATCATAAACCATCAGTTGATTCTCTTGGCAACCAAATTTTTCCCACAAATCTTTCTGAACCCTGATCATCAACCATCAACGAATTCCCTTGACAATCGCTTGCTTACAAAATTCGTCGAACCCCGATCATAGGCCATCTCTTGGCTGACGTGGAAACTATTCTAACATGACATGACACGTAGATGATGACATGGCATGACAAGTGGGAATTAAAATGGAATTTTGGATGATGTTGCATGACACATGGAAGTTGACCTAACATGACACGTGGATGTTGGCATGGCAAGACATGTCACCCTCCTCTTTCCTTCATCAATGATCGACAACTTCTCTTGAATGAATTGAATGCCTCACTAAATCTGTCGACCCGCAATCATCGATCGTTGATGATTGGAGATTTATTTTGGCCACATGAAACCTTTCGCCAATTTCTTTCGATCATCAACCATTAGTGATTGGAGATTTCCTTTGGCCAAACCAAACTCTTCACCAAACTCGTCCATATGAGCATCAGTAGTTGGTGATTTTTGTTGGAAAACCAAAATCTATTCGCAAATCTCACCGATGTGACCGTCAACCATCCATGATTTCCCTTGGTGAATTTCAACACTTAGAAATTTCGACCAAATCCCAGATGAATTTGGGTCGTCGATCTTCCATTGAGAATGATCTTTACCGCTGATCTTCTCCAACTTCTAAATGTCCGAAAATGAATCCAATCTGTCAATCTATCTAATTTTCTTAACTGTCGAAAATGAATCTTGGTCATTGATCTGCTAGACCTTGCCAAACTTTATCATACAAGCTCTATTTTTTTTCTCTGAGTAGCTTGTTGGAAATCTCTCCATGAGTTATTTTGTTTAAGTTGTAGAGATTTAGTGTATGAAAGGTATACCTAATTCTCGTAAAAAATGATTGCTAAAAAACATCGTTTAGGGCCTCAATATCGCCTTGCAAGTTTAAGACCTTCAAAAATCTGAAAATTTCATAAAAAAAATTAATGTTTTACTATTATAACAACCTTTTAGTCTGAGTCGTTGATCTCAAAATCAGAAGAAATATGAATTGTTGATCTGCTAAACTTTCCACAGTCCCACAAATGAATATCCACCATCGATCGCCATCTCAAAGCAATCTAGACCGTTGATCTGAGCTCCATTGGGGATTGACGATTTCCTTTTGCAAACCAAACTTGCTCACTGATTTCCCTGACCCCTTATCATCGACCATTGATCAGTTCTATTGGAAACCAAATTTTTCCCATCCATCGACGAATTTCCTTATAGTACTTCCACTGCCTTCCCGATGTAATCTGGTTTAAAGGAGTATACTATGGTAATCAATTTTCTTTGAGCATGGTTATAACTTCTCCCTTGCATCATTCAAACTTGTCTCGTCAATATGTGCTTTGGAAAACTATGGGACCTACTCATTCTCATCAATATGCACTTTGGAAAACTATGGGACCTACTCATTATCTCTCCCCCGCCTTATTGTTTATCTCCTTGTCTCCGAGTAGGAAGGGAATCATTGAGCGTTCATTGACGAGCCACTGAACTACTCTTATGCCGGAAAAGAATCCTCCAACTTCCACTTGTCCATCAACTTCCACGTAGGTCCCTCTTCCCCTTTTCCCAGCTAGACACTTAATCTATCGTCGCTTTTTTTCGGTGCATGATTTATTTTATAATGGAAACCCTAATGAGTGGATCCATGAACATGATTTTCCCCTTTTGGGATCACTCTCTAATCTCAATTTTTTACTAACCCTCAAGGTTGGGGTATATCCCTTTGGTGTAAGCATGCCCTAAGCCTCGACCAATACCTAGCTCTTCTAGTCACTTCTCTCTCGAACCCCGATCTCCCACAAATTTTTTCACAAAGTTATTAGGATTGGCGTCGGCATTACTTCTTCATTTCGACTGTGTTCTTAACATCAACACTAGAAATTACTTCTCCATTTTGACAGACTTTTTCACAACTTCGTTGGTCCTCATCCTACCATTTTGGTGGAGTTATCAATATTTTCGTTGATACTATAATAGACTTTCGATAGATTTGTTAACAAATTTGTCGGTCATTTCCTTTGAGTGTTGGCATATCTCCCCACATCATCGTCGATGTTTTATTACTATACCGACATTGTTCTCAACAATGACGTTGACACTCATCAGTGCAATTTCTATGATATGCTCTGGTACATACCAGAGCACTTGTTGTCTTTAAGTCTGGTAACAACTTTTTCCTTTGGCAGGGTTGACATTACTATTGTCGATTCACCCAATCTGAGCGAAACTTCACTTAAACTCTCACCATGTCCATGTCACGGATTATCCTCTCCTCTGTTGATGATTATTTTCCTCTTGATATTGACTCGAGTAATTCATTGGGAATTGATATATGTTTGCATTGATAGAATCATTTTGTGCAACCCAACATAGCCTATAAACCCCGTCGTGAAGCGCAAATTTTTTATTTTTTTGCAACTTTTATGAGTAAACATGGGATGGAAAGTGATCAAGTCGCATATGTACGTGTGATGAATGTAGGTCAGGTCGCGTACACTTTTTAAAAAAGCAATTTTTTAGTAAGAAACACGGTAAAAGTGATATGCAAATGTGTATATGAGTGGGCCCGGGTAAAAAATGCATAGTGGTAGCATTTTGGACTATAACATCTGCCCTCTAATGCGTGAGGTTAGAAGAGAAAATGATGGCTGAAATACATTACAATATCTCTAAGAAAGTGGGAAAGCACTGAGTAAAGTGAGCCCAGACGAGTATTCGTGAGCGTGTCATCAGAAAAATACCCATGCTCGGGACAAACTAAGCATGGTTTCCAATCAAGTACATCGCAGATCCATGTCATGTATATATAGAAATCATGGCTACGTGAAATATCTATAGTGGATCCATGTCAACAAGGATCGTAGCCACTAACAATACACAATGGAGCTATGTCTCAAAATCATCGGAAGATATAAGAGTACAATAAGATATACAAGTTGATCTTCGAGAAGCATCAATGTTTGTAGCTGGAGATGATAGCTTCATGACTCAAGCAATATCTTTAATATCTTCAAAACTTAGGTAGGAGTATAATAAGAGTGTAAGAATCACTACCATGAGGTCTTCAACAAGTCGTCGCAGAAATACTAGAGTATCTTGAACAACAGGTACACAACTTCATTGATTTTGAATGTGGACTTGATAGGACTCTCGGGATGGCGGACTTGTGAAGGTCAAGAGAATTACTGCAGAATGGTCGAATCAGGCTGTAAAACTTTCCCTTGGACAAAAGAACGACATATAAAGTGACTCGGGAAGCATGTTATTAACATAAGTCTGTAACACAGGAGGCATCACAAACTCTCCATATGTTTGGAAGAGTAACCAAACTGAGGAGGACACAGCTCTCTGTAACGAGAATAACCTCCTAAGGTCACGCTAAATCCCAAAACTGAGTAACAGATTGAAGGATGTGATTTTTCCAAGGGTGAAAAGATTGTTGTCAATAAAAGAGAACGTATCCCTTCCCCTCTTTGGAATATTTAATCTTTTTGTCTTTTTCATATATTTAATGAGCTTCAAAAGGAATAAAAGAATGCTACATTACATAGGAGGAATGAGTTTCACAGGTAAGCAAACTAGTTCCAAGCGCATGGAACATACTAATGCTCAGTGCAAGGAGACATGTGTAGGATAAGGAAACTCGGTAGAATTCTTCCATGGGTAAAGGTGTCATATCGCAAAGGAATTTTTTTTGCAAGGCTTGCACATAAGGAATGCTCTAAAGGTTCATCAATAGCGAGATGGAGCCAACATTAGTCCAAAGACGCAAGAGTGAAAAATGCAATGCGATTACGGATTGACACAAAGAATGAGGAGATTCCTTCAATGTAAATTTTTACGAGCCCAGAGCAGGTAAGCTCGATGGTTTTTCACATTTAGAGAGTCTGAAAAACACTAAAAGACAACTCCAAAGTGGTATTTTCGTACCTTTTTTCCCCCAAGCCCAAAAAAGGATAAAACCATACCTGGGAATACTCTCTCGGTGAGACGCATCTCCCAAGGAATACCTTTTTCCTAATTAATCTATTCGTCAGAAAAAAGGGTAAACTTATACCAAATATATGTTCTTTATGGACCAATTAACGAGTGTGAAAGAAACAAGGTTACTCGATGATCTTTTCCTATTTAGGGAGTCTGAAAAGGGGTTGAAGAAGACTCCAAGGGTTTCCTTTTTCATAAATAATCTCCAAGGCCTGAAAAAGAAATAAACCAAAACCAGGGAGAATGGCCCTTTTTCGTAAGTTTAGTCCCTTCCAAAGAATGGATAAGCATATACCTCTGAATACTCTACTAGTGAACCATTTCTCCTAGGGTATACCTTTTTCATAAATTAGCCATCCGAACTGAAAAAGGGGTAAACTATCGCCAGAGAGATGTGCCTTTATGTTTCATTTTGGCGAGCGTAAAGGGCAACAAGATCGCTCAGTAATGTGATAATCTTTTCAATTTTAGGGAGTTTGAAAAAATATTAAAGAAGACTCAAGGGGATCATTTTGCATTATGTAATCTAAGCAGGTTGAAAAAAGGATAAATAATCTCTCGTTATATGTTGCTTTCTTAGTTTTAAGTGAGATTTAAAGAAGAAAAACCATGCTCTAGGGCGTTAAGGATCAAGCGAATATTGCATCGACGATGTCGCTTCCTTAGGCTTGACCTCTCCAAGAGGAAGGTGGGATCGGTCAGAATATTGCATCAATGTGACCACTTCCTCAACCGCTAGTTGAATAAAGCATGTTAGGAAACCAAAGATGAATCAGAACTAGAAGGGACATCGGACAAGGACCATGCTTTTACTAGATGCGATGGTGATAGCAAGGAACACATAAGTAAGGTGATCTCCTTTGAAAAACCTACACATAAGTAAGGTGATCTCTTTTTCAAAGTTTACAAGGGTACTTGGGCTTAAGTCTAGAATTCTTAACAGTATCAATTCCCCCAGCATGACTTGCAGTGGTTGGTGACATGCTCCCAGCGTGACTTGCATAGGATAGTAGCTTATATCCAACATGACTTGTAGAGGTTGGTGATATTTGTCCAGTATGACTAGTAGTGAATGGTTTATTATCTTCAACATGACTCACATAGGTTGTTAACATCTCTCCAACAAGACTAACAGAGGTTGGTTTCACGCTTCCAACATGACTAGTAGAGGTTGGTTGTTGCACTCCAGTATGACTCGCAGGGACTAGGTTCTTGCCCCCAGCATGACTTGCAGAGGCTAGATGTTGGTATTCAATATGACTTGCATAGGTTGACGACCTATCTCCAACATGACTCGCAAAGGTTGGTGGCTTGCTGCTAGTATGACTAGCAGTGAGTGGGATTTTCCTTCCAGCATGACTAGCATAGGTTGGTCGCTTGCCCCCATCATGACTTGTAGAGGCTTGCTAGACAACACTATATGTGACCTCAGTTGTAGATAGGGGAATCACCATGCCGAGATTGTAGATTTTAACCTTGTACAATATTTACTGCAAACGGATATTCAGTAAAAGAACAAAAAATATACAATGGCAAATACAAACATTACACAGAGATTTTTCCCCTGGAAACCCAAATCGGGAAAACCAACATATTCTATATTTTCATTGTGTTACATTTTTTACAATACAATATACATATAGGAGCTAGCGGCATCCAGAACCCTAACCCAATGGCCTGGATTAGTCAACAACCCTAATTCCTTAACCAAAAATAGAAAATCATCGGCAAAGAAACCATGTGCTGAAAAACCACCTAAATATGTGACATGTTTCCCAAGGCAAAAAAAAAAATCTTGTGGGCGTTGCCCTCGAAAACCTACACGAGGGGCATTCACCCCCCTCAAACCCCCCTGTGCTCCCGGCACAATGCAAACACTACTACTCGTGTAAATAATATAACACATACCCAACATTCTCCCACTTGTTGTTTTTTTTGCATACAGAGGGTTACATGGTTACATAGTCAACAATCCAGGGCATCAATGCCCATGGATCCTTTACACCAAGAGAACTTCTCAGTGCTCACAGATTTTTTTAATGAGTCTACAACATTCTTCAAAGCGTCCACCTTCATCAACAATACTTTCTTTTCTTCAACCATGTCTCTCACAAAGTGATATTGAATATCAATATGCTTTGTCTTTGAATGATAAGATGGGTTCTTCGCCAGAAAAATTGCACTCTCACTGTCAAAATCTATCCTTACAACTTTTTGTACCAACCCAATACCTGAACACAATATTTGTAACCATACTGCTTCCTTACTTGCATGAGTGGTTGCCATGTATTCAACTTTTGTAGTTGAAAGTGCCACTACAACCTGTCTTTTTCTCATCCAACTTATTTCTCCTCCAAACAGGTTAAACACATACCCACTTGTAGATCTCCTACGATCCAGATCTCCAGCCAAGTCTACATCCACAACTCTGTCCAATCCCAGTTTTCCTTGGTAGCACAATCCATAGCTAGCAGTTCCACGCAAATACCTGAAAACCCTTTTTACTATTGTCCAATGCTCCTTCCCTAGTTTTGACATATACCTGCTCAGAACTCTCACTGCATGTGCAATGTCTGATCTAGTACAGACCATTGCATACATCAAACTGCCAACTACACTCACATATGGAACATGAAACATGTCCTCCTCCTCTTCATGTGTCTTGGGACATTGATCTGCAGATAACTTTAACCCAACATGAATAGGAACCTTGATCGGTTTACATTCTTGCATATTAAACCTTTGCAATATTGTCTCAACATATTTTCTCTGATTTAACTAGAGTTTCCTCTTTTTCCGATATCTTTTAATTTACATTCCCAAAATGAAATTTGAGGCACTGAGATCCTTCATGTCAAATTTAGAGGACAATTAAATTTGAGATCCATCGAAGATGTTTAAATGGTATGTCACCTATCCCTATGAGCAAGAGGATCGAAAAAAAATGGTGAAAGGTTTCATGAATCCAAAATAAATCTTCGATCGTCGACGACCAATGATCAGGGGTTGGTAAATTTAGCAAGGCATTTAGTTCATCCAAGAGAAGTTGTCGATCGTTGATAAAGGAAAGAAGAGGCTAATGTGTCTTTCCACGTCAACATCCACGTGTCATGCCACCTCAACATCCATGTGTCATGCCACATTAGTGAGAATGCCATGTTAGTTTCCATGTGTCATGCGACACCATCATCTACGTGTCATGTCACGTCAACATAGTTTCCATATTAGCTAAGAGATGGCCGATGATTGGGGTTCAAAGAAGTTTGTAAGCAAGCGGTTGTCAAGGAAATTTGTTGATGGCCAATGATCGAAGTTCAGAAAGATTTGTGGGAAAATTTTAGTTTCCAAGAGAATCAATCAATGGTTGATGATCGAGCGTCGAGGAAATCGGTGAACAATTTTGGTTTACAAAAGAAAATTAGTGATCCCTGATGGAGCTCAGATCAACAATCCAGATTGCTTTGAGCTGGAAATTGATGGTGGAGATTCATTCGTGGGCCTAGGGAAGGTTTAATAGATCAACAATCCAAATTTATTCTAATTTTGAGATCAATGGCTCATAGTAAAAAGTTGTTATAACTGTATAACAATCAATGTTTTATGAAATTTTTAGATTTTTGAATGTATTAAACTTGCGGAGCGATTTTGAGGCCCTAAATGGTGTTTTTAAGCAATCAATTTTATCTCTGCAACTTAAACAAAATAAACTGAGGATAGATTTCCAATGAGATACTCCGGGCGCAAAATAGAGCTCATATGAGAAATTTTGGCAAGGTCTAACAGATTGATGCCAAGATTCATTTTTGGCAATTGATAAAATGAGACAGATCGACAGTCTGGATTCATTTTTAGTTGTTTGGAAGTTGGAGTAGATCAATAGTCAATATCATTTTGAATGGAAGATCGATGACCCAGATTCATCTGAGATTTGGTTGAAATTTCTAAGTGTTGGAATTCGCCAAGGGAAATCATTGATGGAGGATGGTTGGATTGACGATATTTGTGAATATTTTTTGGTTTGGAAACATAAATTGCCGACGGTCGATGCTCATATCGAAGATTTTGGAAAAGAGTTTTGTTCAACCAAAGGAAATCTACAATCATTGATGGCCGATGATCGAGGATTGAAAGAAATTGGAAAAAGGTTTCATGTGTCCAAAATAAATCTTTGATTTCCGACGGACGATGATCAAGGGTCGACACATTTAGCGATGCATTGAATTAATCAAAGAGAAGTCATCAATCATCGATGAAGGAAAGAGGAGGGTGACGCATATTTCCACATAAAAATCCACTTGTTATGCCACATCATCATCCATGAGTCATGCCATGTCAACCATAATGCCATGTCATTTTTCACATGTCATGCCACATCATCATCTACATGTCATGCCACATCAGCCAAGAGATGGTCAATGATCGGGGTTCGACAAATTTTGTAAGCAAATAGTTGTCAAGGAAATTTTCCAATGGCCGATGATTGGGTTTTAGAAAGATTTGTGGAAAAATTTTGGTTTCCAAGAGAAACGACAGATGGTCGATGATTGGGTGTCGGGGAAATCAGTGAGCAAGTTTCGTTTACAAAAGGAAATTGTTGATCCCCGATGGAGCTGAGATCAACAATATATATTGCTTTGAGCTGTTGATCGATGGTGGATATTCATATGCGGGCCTAAGGAAGGTTTAGTAGATCAACGATCCAAATTTCTTCTGATTTTGAGATCAACAACTCAAACCAAAAGGCTCTTATAACATTAAAATAGCTAATTTTCTATGAAATATTCATATTTTTGAAGGTCTTAAACTTGTAGGGTGATTTTGAGGTCCTGAACAATGTTTTTAAGAAATCAATTTTTATGAGAATAGGGTGTAGCTTCGGTACACCTTATCTTTGTAGCTTAAACAAAAGAACTTGGGGAGAGCTTTCCAATGAGCTACTCCAGGGGCAAAATAGAGCTTGCATGAAACTTTTTGGCAAGGACTAGCAGATTGACAACCGAGATTCATTTTCGACAATTGGGAAAATGAGACAAATCGATGGGTTGGATTCATTTTTGGTTGGTTGGAAGTTGGAGTAGATCAACGGTCAAGATCATTCTAAATGGAAGATCGAAGACCCATATTTATCTGGGATTTGGTCGAAATTTCTGGGATTTAGAATTCACCAAGGGAAATCACTGATGACCGATGGTCGAATCGATGAGATTCACGAATAGTTTTTGGTTTTCCAACAGAAATCACCGATGACCGATGCTCAGATCAACAAGTTTGGTGAAGAGTTTGGTTCGACCAAAGAAAATATTCGATCATCGATGCCCAGTGATTGAGGATCAACATAAATTGGCGAAAGGTTTCATGCATACAAAATAAATCTTCGATCATCGACGACCGATGATCAGGGGTCAACAGATTTAGTGAGGCGTTTAGTTCATCCAAGAGAAGTTGTCGATCACCACGTCAACATCCATGTGTCATGCCACATAAAAATATATGTGTTATGCCAAGTTATCCAGAATGACATGTTAGTGTCCATGTGTCATGTCACGTCATCATCTATGTGTCATGTTCCATCAGCCAAGAGATGGTATGTGATGGGGGTTCAATGAATTTTGTAAGCACGTGGTTGTCAAGGAAATTCGTCGATGGTTGATGATTGGGTTTCAAAAATATTTGTGGGAAAAAATTAGTTTCCAATAGAAACAAATGAAGGCCGATGATCGTGCATAGGGGAAATAAGTGATCAAGTTTGTTTACAAAATGAAATCGCCAACATCCAATGGAGTTCGGATCAATAGTCTAGATTTATTTGAGCTTGCAATCGATGGTGGAGATTCATTCGTGAGCTTGGGGAAGGTTTAGCAGATCAACGGTCTAGATTTCTTTCGATTTTGAGATCAATGACTCAGACCAAAAATTGTTATAATAGTAAAATAGTCAATTTTCTATGAATTTTTTAGATAATTGAAGGTCGTAAACTTGCAAAGTGGTTTTGAGGCCCTAAACGATGTTTTTAAGAAATCAATTTTTAAGTGAATAGGGTGTACCATCGATACACCCTATATCTGCAACTTAAACAAAAGAACTCAGGGAGATATTTCTAATGAGCTACTCCGAGTGAAAAATAGAGCTCATATGAGAAATTTTGGCAAGGTCTAGTAGATCGACGACCAAGATTCATTTTTTACAGTTGGGAAAATGAGACATATCAACGATTTATATTCATTTTCAGGCGTTTGGAAGTTGGAGTAGATCAATGGTCAAATTCAATCTGAATGGAATATCAATGACCCAGATTCATTTGGGATTTGGTCAAAATTTCTAAGTGTTGGAATTCGCCAAGGGAAATCATGAATGGCTAATGGTCGGGTCGACGAGATTTGCGAATTGTTTTTTTTTTGCCAACAAAAATTGTTGATGGACAATGCTCGGATCAACGAGTTTGGCGAAGAGTTTGGTTCAACTAAAGGAAATATCCAATCACCTATAGTCGATGATCAAAGATTGAAAAAAATTGGTGAAATGTTTCATGCATCCAAAAGAAATCTTTGATCGTCAATGATCRAGGGTCGATAGATTTAGCGAGGCGTTCAGTTCATCCAAGAGAAGTTGTCGATCGTCATTGAAGGAAAGAGGAGGGTGACATGTCTTTCCACGTCATCGTCTATGTGTCATGCCACAACAACATCCATGTGGCATGCCACGTCATCCAAAATTCCATGTTAGTGTCCAGGTGTCATGCCATGTCAACCAAGAGATGGCTGATGATCGAGGTTCAGTGAATTTTGTAAGTAAGCAGTTATCAAGGAAATTCGTCAATGGCTGATGATCGGGGTTTGAAAATATTTGTGGTAAAAATTTGGTTTCCAAAAGAAATGATCGATGACTGATGATCAAGCGTCAGGGAAATCAATGAGCAAGTTTGGTTTACAAATGGAAATCATCGATCCCAGATGGAGTCCAGATCAATAGTGTAGATTGCTTTGAGCCATCGATCGATGGTGGAGATTCATCGATGGGCATGGGGAAGGTTTAGCAGATCAACAATCTAGATTTATTACGATTTTGAGATCAATGGCTCAAACTAAAAGGCTGTTATAACTGTAAAAACAATTAATTTTCTATGAAATGTTCATATTTTTGAAGGTCTTAAACTCGGGGGGCGATTTTGAGGCCTTAAATGGTGTTTTTAAGCAATATTTTTTTTTATTAAAAAAATACGGTGTACCTTCCATTGATACACCTTATCTCTACAACTTAAACAAAATAACTTGGGGAGAGCTTTCCAACGAGCTAATCTAGACACAAAATAGAGCTAGTATGAGAAAATTACAGCTAAAATAGTTAAGGAAAATTTTGGCACTAGTTTACTTCCAGAGGGCATAACGCCTTGCTCATAAGTGTGTTTGAGGCACATGAGCAATCCGTGGAAATCTTATGAACCATATAAGACAACCATGGATCCAGATTTGGAATATGGGTATGTAAAAATGCAAAGGAAGAGAAAGAAGACACATGTAACATACACAGATAAAATGGGAAAACAGTCTCAACTTCTTTGAACCATAACTTTCAGTTCGGAGCTTATATTTGAGAAAAACAATAGTCATTGGAAAGGTATTAAGGAGGAGAATACATCTATTTTCCCATAATTTTTAATTGGGAACTAAATTTTATTAGAATTTAATAAAGTAAATTTTGCAATAGTAAGTGAGTAGAAAATTGCAATGTGTCAATGTTGTAACTTTTCACTCAGAACTTAGAATGAGGCATTAGTACAACCATTGGATAGATGTTTCAGAGAATAACATGTCTAAGGAACAATATTTTGACTTAGTGCATTTTATTATTCATACATTGAGATGAAGAATAACTTATAATATAGTTAATGAAATGTTTTATAGTATGCATGTGCTAACAATAATTATTACATGCACATTTCGTGTAGAATTAGAGGTATAGGAAAAAAAAATGTGTTCTTAGATGAGCACTGGAGTTATGGAAGATTCGAAAATATCTTACAACCATGAGGAGGATGTCATAGTTTGCATGTCAGAATGGGAAATGTTGGGACATAGTCTAATGGAAGAGGAGGCATGAAAGAGCTTGTAACTATGAGAAGCATGTATAGAGAAGTGCATATCTATAGGGCTGAAATGAAAGTATTATGAAGGCTTGGGAAGAGATAATTCAAATTTTGATATGTTGCATAGGAAAGTCATTGAAGACCTTGGAACCAAGCAAGAAACTAGTTTTAGAAAAGTGACCACATCCAGATCCCAAAGCAAAAGGGATTATCATGGGAATGATAGACAATCAAGAAACATGAGCATGTGCCATCATTATCCAAGGAAATCCACTCAGAGATATCATACAAGTTTAGAGCCAGGGAGTAGCTTGACTGTGTCTCCTGTCATGAGGTAGAGATGAAGGCCTAAGGCTGACATCTTGCAAGGTTAACTCAAGAAAATCAAGCCACCAACTTTCAATGGTGAGCACAGAAAGGGAGAAGAGGTTGAGTCCTAGATGTTGGAAATGAAAAAATATTTCTAGCTGCATGATTACCCCTCAAGGGTAGAAACTAGAATTGAAACCTACCACTTGCAGGGAAATGCATCCATCTGGTGGGATCAACTTAAGAAAGCCAAGCACCTTGATGACGATCCCATGGAGGTATTTCAAAGGATATTTCCAAGAGAAATATTTGTCTGAGCATTATTATGAAAGGAAGATGAAATTTTGTTTTATCTTAAATTGGGAAGTATGATAATGGATGAATATGAGAAGCGATTCTTTGAATTGCTGAAGTATGTGGACTTCATAAATAATGAAAAATTCAAAAATCCAAAGGTTTATGAGTGGGTTACCCTCCTTCTACAATGATAAGATACAATATGATAACCCCAAGACTTTGGAGGAAGCCATAAGGAGAGAAAAACATCTTTATGAGAAGAGAAAAGGAAGGTCAGTTTTCCAAAAATCTTGGAAAGACAAGATGGAGGGTAAAAAGGATCAAAGGCGGAAAGGTTTTAATACACCTTTTTTCAAGAACAACTCCCAAGCAAATTCACAAGGTCAGTCAACCCAAAATGAGCACAAGACTACAGATTCATTTGGGAAAAGGCCAAGGAAACAACCTATACAATGTTGGGGATGTGAGGGAAATCACTTATATAGGTATTGTCCTCACAAAGGATGAGGACTATCCACAACATTCAAGAGGATGAAACATCAAAAGACATGGGAAGAAACATGCCAAGGATTTATGTAGCCTTGGAAAACAAGCAAGCAGAATATCAATCCCCCGTGATTGAAGTAGAAGGTAAGATTGAAAACCAACCCATAACAATTTTAATTGATTCTAGAGCTAGCCATAGTTAAATAAACTCTAACATTTTTGAAAGATTTCACTTACAAAGGAGTAAGCATAAGAAATCTTGGTTATTTTAGTTAGCCACAAGGGAAAAGAAGAAGATCAATGAGATAGTTAAAGATTGTCCAATATAGATGAATGGACTCAACACAAAAGTAGATGTGGACATCATACGGTTGGGTTCATATGATTGTCTAATTGGGATGGATTGGTTGGAAAGACACTATGTTGTCTTAGATTGTTACAACAATACAATCACATAACTTGATGAAAGAGGGAAGCAAGGCAAGGTTCAAGGCATTCCAAGAGATGTAGTTTTTAGAGAAATTTCAATTATGCAATTGAAAAAGAGTTTCAAGAAGGGATGCCATAATTTTGCAGCCCATATGAAAGAGGCAGCTAGAGATAAAGTGACAAGAATTGAAGACTATCTAGTCTTGAGGGATTTTAAATATGTTTTTGGGGAAATCCCAGGATTTCCACCAAAGAAAGACATTGATTTCTCTATTGATTTGGTGCCAGGAGCTTCCCCAGAGTCCAAGACACCTTACAGAATGGGCACACCGGAATTGAAAGAGTTGTAGATGAAGATTGAAGAGTTGTTAAAGAGTTATATACGTCCAAGTGTGTCATATTGGGGTTCCCAAGTTATTTTTGTGAAGAGAAAGATGGAATCTTGAGGTCGTGTATTGATTTCAAACAACTAAATAAGGTCACCATAAAGAACACATATCATTTGCCAATGATTGATGATTTATTTGATCAACTGAAAGGTGCAAGAATATTTTCCAAGATTGACTTGAGATCAGTTTATCATCAAGAAGATATCATCAAGACAACATTCAGGACAAGATATGGGCATTATGAATTCACGGTAGTTCCATTTGGGTTATCAAATGCCCCAACTATTTTTATGTGCCTAATGAATGGAGTGTTCAAGGAATACTTGAAAAAGTTTGTAATTGTGTTCCTAGATGATATATTCATCTATTCTAAGAAAAAAGAGGATCATGCACAACATTTAAGAATGGTGCTAAATCTTTTAAGAGAGCATAAGTTGTATGCCAAGTTGAGTAAATGCATCTTTTATCAAAAGAAGATTCACTACTTAGGGAATATTATTTTAGCAAAATGGATAACAATTGATCCGGAGAAAATAGAGGCCATTAAAGGATGTCCAACGCCAAGAAATGTGACATAGGTAAGATCATTCATGGGTCTTGCAGGGTATTACCGAAGATTCATAAAAGGATTCTCAAAGATTGCAATCCCAATCACTTCATTGCAAAAGAAGGGAGTGAAATTTGAATGGAATTCCAAGAGTAAAGAGAGCTTTAAACAACTTAAAGACATATTGATCAATGCACCAATATTGAATATTACATATCTGGATGAATATTTCTTTGTGTGCAAGGAAGGGCTTGGTGGAGTCCTCACACAAAAATATCATGTGGTATGATATGAGTCCATAAAATTTAAAGAGCATTAGAGAAATTATGCTACACATGACTTGGAATTAGCAACCATTGTTCATGCATTAAAAATGTGGAGACATTACCTCATGGGAATAAAATTTGAGCTAAGGACAAACCATTGTGGTCTAAAACATTTGTTTGGACAACCAACATTAAATGCCATAAAAACTATATGGCATGAATTTCTTAGTGAATATGATTGTGATATTAAGCACATAATAGACAAAGATAATCAAGTGGTTGAAGCACTCAACAAGAGAGCACATGAGATGCATATTTCATCCATTAACATGTACATGATTGATCTGAAATATACAATTTTTGCAACAACGAATTTAGATAAGAAATATCTAAAAATACAAGAAACATTGCAACAAGACAATTTACAGTAGAAATTTAAATATTATGAGCTACAAGAGGATGGAATAATCACTTATAGAGGAAAAATATATGTGCCAAATTCCAATGAGTTAAAAAATATAGTGTTGAGGGAAATGAACAATGTGCCATATGCCAGACACCTAGGATATCAGAAAACAATTGTAGTTGCAAGAAGCCAATACTTTTGGCCATGAATGAAGAAAGAAGTGTCTAATTATATAGCCCGATGTCTAGAGTGTTAGAAGGTAAAGACAAAACGTAGACATACAACTCGGTTATTGCAACCATTTCCCATTCCAAAATGGAAGTGGAAAGTAGTCACAGTGGATTTTATTACAAATTTTCCCAGAACAATGGAGCAACATGATTTTATCACGACGATGGTGGATAAATTAACTAAGGCAACACATTTTATTCTAGTGAAGACTGCACACAAGGCAACAATTATTGTCGAAATCTACATGAAAGAAGTTGCTAGGCTACATGGAGTGCCTAAGGCAATAGTTTTAGATAGATATCTCAAGTTTACATCCAATTTTTGGAAAGGTTTGTTCAAAGGCTCTGGGACAAATTTAAATCTTAGTACAATGTATCACCCAGAATCAGATGGGAAAACAGAGAGGACTAACATAATAATCGAGGACATGCTCATAATGAATGTGATGGACCAACCATCAAAGTGAGAATATTATATTTATTTAGTTGAATTTTTTTATAATAATGGATATAAAGCCTCATTGAAAATAAGCCTGTTTGAAGCATTATATGGTAGAAAGTGTAACACACCAGTGAGTTGGGATAATCCAACAGACAAAGCGATTATGGGACAGATTTGTTGAAGGAAATGGAAGAGAAGATGACAAAGATCAAGCATAATTTAAAGGCTTCCCAAGATAGGAAGAAAAGTTATGCATACAAGAACATAGTTTTCAAATATTTTAAATTGGGCGAGCATGTGTTTTTGAAAGTGAAAGCAAAGAGAAGTTCGCTAAGATTAGGAAGTTGCCCAAAGTTGGCAGTAAGATATTGTGGACCTTTTGAAATACTAGAAAATATAGGGTCAGTTTCATACATGCTATCATTTCTTGCATCCATGAGAGTGCATAATGTATTTCATGTATCATTATTAAAGGAATATGTGCCTAATCCTAACCACATAATTGATTGGACTGTGATCCAGGTGGAACACTAAGGGGATTTTCGAGTGGAACCAGTACGCATCCTGGACTAGAAAGACAAAGTGCTCAAGAAAAAATCCACATAGTTAGGAAAGGTTCAATGGACCTACTACGGTCCTGAAGATGCTACGTAGGAGCATGAAGAAAACATGTGGGAATAATGTTTACAAATTTTTGACAATTTTGAAGAAAACATAATATAAAAATGCAAGACTCCATTTTGAGTAGCTAGAGTTCCAGAACCACGTCTCAATGTCCTAGCCAACCTACACATGGGGCCCTTGGAAAAGAATGGTACAACTTGATGGAATGAAAGCAGTGAAGGGGGTACATTCCTTGGGTCAACAGGTTGAGAGGAATAAGAGATTATGGTTGGAACTGCTATCGGAGTTGTAAAATTGCAAAATTTTATTTCTTAGTACTGTGATGTAAATTTGTATATATATGTATATTGACATAGTGTGCACCAAGGATGACACACAAGTGTAGGGGAGGGGGAATGTAAAGTCCTCACTATAACCCCCAATTGAATTAATACTTAACATAGATATAATGTGTGGTTACGACCAAGTGAGGTATATGCAAATTGTATTTCTGAATTTTAATAAATAAAATGTGATGCCAACTGTCGGGGGATATGGACAAAGATGAGGGATGAATTAATCCACAAGAGAGGGGAGGGTCTAAGAGAATGTCTAAGAGATGGGTCCAAGGGGGAAATACCCATGTCTATTAATTCAACTCATTTCCTAAAATTACTGTTGGTATATGAACCTTCTAATTTGTTGTTGAGTGTTCCCAAATCCAATCATTGAATACATGTAAGAGGGTGGGTGTGAGAAGTCATATGCCATAGTTATTAGGAGCATGGGGGCTGAGTAAAATTAGCTTGGAGAAGAGTGTAAGTCAAGCAAGCAAGCCAAAGAGAGGAAATTTGTATGGGCAGTTACAACAATTTTAGATAGTCAATGATTTTGCATGAACAACAAGCAGAGAGAAGGAAAGAAGAGATTAGAGCTAGAGCAATCTTGAAGAATCAAGTTGTCAGGCCTGAAGAGTGAACTCTTGTGCAAGTTGCACTGTAACAATAAGTGTTTGTTGTTTTTTTTTCCTGGTAGTTTTCCTAGCAGTAGGCTCCCTTGATTTTCCTAGAAGTGATATTCCTGGTTACATGTGCCAGAGAGACCCTAATAAATAAATGGGATGCCCGATGGACTGAGAGAAATGAAGGGGTACGTTCCTTGGGTTGGGGAGGTCAAGAGGAAGATAGTTGGTGAAAAATCGGGATAGTTGTAGGAGAATACTAATGGACTGTGGAAGTGGACAGTGAGAGACCACCCTCTTATGTGGATTGCTAGCCCCAAATCAGGGGTAACTTGTTGTTGATATTTGGAACAACAAGTCTATGGTTGGGTGGAAAGTTCACTTCAAGTAGTTGGTTGCACAACTGATTTTAAAAGATAAGTGTTTTATCATGTTTCTGTGTTGCATTATGAGTTTAATTATTGTGTATTAACTTTGTGTTTTGAGAACGATTTATTTTCTATTGTGCTAAGTTATTTAATCTGCATTCATATCGGTTTTAGCATGTTGTAGATGAATTTGATTATGATAGCAGAAAATAGTTAAATCTGTGTGTAATTCGTAGCTTGTAAGCTATAAGAAATTATTTAACAAAAAAATTTCATTTTTATGTGTTTTTCACTTAGTAATGATCCTCAGTTTAGCTGGGGATCTTCAGTTCAGCTGGGGGTCGTTACATTACTGAAAAGAGATCAATTGTCACCCCTTCAGAGAAGCTTTAAAAATTTATATGTGCATAACCATTGGTATATTGT
>SNQJ01S0002359.1:480015-495094 GCA_010110895.2 Picea sitchensis
AAAAAAAAAAAAAAAAAAAAAAAAAACCTTTGGTCTCCCACCTCCACTAACAACCTCTGCTATAAATAGCTAAGGGATAAATTTTTCGGGGAGAGTCTGTAAAAACCTCTACAAGAAGGTGTTCTCCTTGTAGTGGAAGTTGAATGCATAAGGAAAAGTGGAGAAATACAAAGCTTGGTTAGTAGCAAAAGGTTATTCCCAGGTAGAGGGAATTGACTTTGGTGAAATTTTTTCTCCTGTTGCCAAGTTAACTTCTATTAGATTTATTGTATTTGTTGTTGTTTCTTTTGATCTTGAAGTAGAGCAGATGGATGTGAAGACAATATTCCTACATGGGGATCTGGAAGATGAAATCTACATGAAGTAGCCAAAATGATTGGTAGTGAAGGGGAAGAAATAGTTGGTATGTAAGCTAAAGAAGTCATTGTGTGGTCTGAATCAATCACATACGATGTGGTACCAAAAGTTTGACACATACATCCTTGAACTGGGATTTGTGAGAAGCATGGATGATCAATATGTATATTCGAAGCAAGTTGGTAATCACTTCATTTATGTAGTGTTGTATGTCGATGACATGTTACTGGTAGAAAACAACATGGATGTTATCAAGGAGGTGAAATCACAACTATCCCCCAAATTTAACATGAAGGATCTTGATGCTGCTAACTTCATTCTAAGAATGGAGATTAAAAGAGATCGTGCAAACATGAAACTTTGGTTGAATCAGAGAAAATACGTTGAGACGATATTGCTAAGTTTTAATATGCAGGAAAGTAACCCAATCAAGGTCTCTATTCCTATAGGTGTAAAGTTATCTACATATCAGTGTCCTAAGACACAAGAAGAGGAAGAAGACATGTCATGGGTTTCACATGCTAGTGTGGTTGGCAGTTTGATCTATGCAATGGTCAATACTAGACCAGACATTGCACATGCAGTGAGAGTTTTGAGCAAGTATATGTCAAAACTAGGGAAGGAGCATTGGACAATAGTAAAGAGGGTTTTCAAGTATTTGTGTGGCACTACTAGTTATAGATTGTGCTACCAAGGAATATAAGGATTGGACCGAGTGTTAGACATACATTGGTTTGTTGATGTAGGCTGGGCTAGAGATATGGATTGCAGAATATCTACAAGTGGGTATGTGTTTAACCTTTTTTTAGGAGCAATCAATTGGATGAGCAAAATACAGGCTATAGTGGGACTCTCAACTACGGAACTTGAATACATGGAAACCACTCGTGCAAGCAAGGAAGCAATATGGTTACAAATATTGTGTTTAGGTATTGGGTTGGTACAACAAGAAATAAGATTAGATTGTGACAGTCAGAATGCAATCTTTTTAGCAAAGAACCCATCATATCATTAAAAAACAAAGCATGTTGATGTTCATTATCACTTTCTGAGAGACATGGTTGAAGACAAGAAGGTGTTGTTGGAGATGGTTGACACTTTGAAGAATATTGCAAATTCATTGACAAAGTCTGTGGGCACTGAGAAGTTCTCATGGTGTAGAGAAACAATGGGAATTGATGCCCTGAATTATTGACTATGTAATCATGTGACCCCATCCATGCAAAGAAAACAACAAGTGGGAGAATGTTGGATTTGACGACAGGGATGTATGGGGGGTGCGTCAAATTTAATAATAGGGTTTGATGATCCCACCACTTGATGGTGTACGTGTGAGTCGGCCATTGCCCAAGGGGGTGCCAGAGGGGGGGCCAAGATTCCCCCCCTGTGCTTAGGTGAAGCCTTTGACTCCAGGTGCGAGCACGGAGTTGACAGGGTTCGGGGTAGTGCCCTGAAATTTTTTTGGGGGTGGTTTTTTTATTTTAGCAGTTTTCACTATTTTTAGTGATTTTCTAAATTAATCCTGAATTAAGGAATTAGGGTTTTGGTAGTTGCATAATACCTAAAATATTGTGTATATTGTATTGTGAATGGTGAAATTAATACAATGAAAAGTTGAGAGGTGCAACACCAAGGAAGGTTGATTTTCTCCTGGTTAAGGGTTTCCAGTGTAAAGCTCTATGTGTTGTGTGTATGAGTCATTGTTTGATTTCTATTTTGCTTACAAATATGTATGCATTTCTTTACTTCACAGGTTTAAAACTTACAGTTCCTTTGTAAGGAACAACTTGAGGAACAACATCCATTTTGGTGTCATTACGAGGGAATGAAAATCTAATTTCTATTCCTTGGGAAATGATAAACAATAGTTTTTGTTTTTTATGACGAACAATGAAAAAACAACAAACTTTTTGTTTTAAAATTGAAAATTATTACAACAATTTTTCCATCAAGGTGACTCCATTGGATTTTAATGACTCATGCTAATCATGTACAACCTCAAATCCTCTTTGGGATTGATGATCAAAGAAGTATCTTGAATCAATTGTAATGTTTGACCTTGCAGACAACCAAAACACAAGCTGAATTGAAGCAGTCTTGGGGAATTCTAGCTCAAGAAGACATACAATCCTGAATAGACGAGGAAAGGCGACTCCAACAACAATAGGTTTTTTCCTTATACAAAATCACACTAGGAGGTAGAAGGCATATGAGGGGAAATATCGACCCATACGAAGTCCAAATACATTCAGATCCAGAGAAAATCATTTATGAATCAAGAAAAAAACAACAAGATGGCTCTTCATCAACAAGTATTCCTATTATCGAAGATATTTCAATTTTTGAAGTTGAGTATTATGAGTATAGGACTGAATTTATAACTCCTTTAAGAATTTATTTTGATGATAGTTTAAATAACGAAATTACTGAGTCTAGTGAGAGTAATGCTTCTCCCTTCTATCGTCTGAGGTTCCATGGTAGAAAAATTATTTTTCCTGGAGCCAAAAATTTAATTCTTAGTCACATTATGGTTGGAGTAGGAGGAGGAGGAGGAGGAGGTGGAGGGAATATTCCACTACCACCACCACCCCTAAATCCTAACCCTTCGGTAACTGCTAGGTATGGGCCTATATTTCTCCCACGAAATTTACATAACATGCCTCAAAAGTATTTGACAATCCTTCCTAAGTTTTCTGGTGAAAGAAAAACATCAACAGAAGATCACTTGGTTTCCTTTCAATACTGCACTGATAACCTAGAGATGTATATATGTGCTTATTTGTGCAAAGCTTAGAAGGTGATGCTAGAAAATGGTTTGGAAACCTCTCCCTGTTGATCCTATTCGTTCTTGGAATGTATTATATACAACTTCCATGAACTAATGACGAGAAAAAATATACCACCAATACCATCTAACCAAGTTTTCAACATGAAAAAAGAAAAATGGATAATCAGTCCTAGGGTTTAATAAATTATACAATAGGATTCCTATTGATATCATACCATCTCCAACAAGAACTAAAGTAACATATGTAGTTTTCCATGATCCTGATTTTTCCATAATGCTAAGAAAAAGGAAACCTGTTAGCTTAGACCAAATCCAATATGATGATGTTGACGTTGAAGGTAATATAGTTACCTCCGGTAAAATCAAACTTAAAAGTAAGAATGTTGATAAAAAGAAGCAGAAAGAAGAAACCTCTACCCAAGCCTCATCCTCTAATCCTTGGGATTTAAAAATGGAAGAAATGACTAAGTTAATTAGAGTCCTTTCAAATAAAATCACAAGGTTATAAATGGGAAATAGGGTAATTGGTCCAACACCTCAAATATAGGACAAAAAAATCATCGACTAAATTCAGGACAAGATAATACCAATCCTCAATTCAAAAATCAAAATCAGTGTATGAGACCTTTTAGTCCACAAATGTTAAGAAAGAATGAAGATCCATCCATTCCTCCTATGAGAATTAATATTGTGGAAGACCAACTCAATATTGAATATTTGAAGCTATGGGGCCTAATGATTAAGAACAAACATGTGATATGAATTGGCTACAAGATGAACGAGCCCCTTAACATTTAACACAAGATGAGTACAATGATTCCTTAGGGATGAATAACCAACTGTTTGATGAAAATCAAGGGGAAGGGGATGATTTTTGGGCTCCTTGATATAGATTGTTTCTTGATACAATATAAGCTGAAATGTAGAGAAAATATGATCTCAAACCTACACAGAATAAACAACCTGCCAACCCCCAAAACACAAAAGAAATCAAGAAGTTGGTAAAGGTAAACAACATAAATTAGATGAAGAAGGAGGTCCCCCGAAGACCAAAACTATTGATAATATTCATGAACCAATTAATCCTCATTCAAATTATTTTAACTTAGCAAATGAATTAAACAAAATTAAGGTTCTTGTCTCCTTAACCAAATTAGTTAAAAACCTTACTTACAAAGATGATTTAGAAAATCTTTTCAATAATCATTTTCTTATGAATTCATCAGAGATAGAGGAGGATCTAGAATGCTAAAAAACTGATCTTCTCAAATGCTTATGAAAATGGCTCCATTGTATAGATCTCGACGAGATATTTCCAACGATGCGTGAATCGCCTCAAATGGACGTCGTATGAGAAAGTTATGGCCGTTTGAAGTTTTCAAGAAACAAAGCAGAAGGAAAAATGGGGATGCCATGTGGCCATCCATACAATTGACAGGGCACATGATGAATTCAACATGTTGACATGGAAACATGAGAGGTTGCTTCATGTCACTCATATTTGTCATTTTTGGCACCCAGTTGGACCAATAAAAAATTTCCATGTGTTGTTTGTACGATGACATGGCATGTACAATCAACAAGGTGACATGTCATCTATACGTTGATGTGGCAAAAAAATGGCATGTGACATGGCAATGACTGGGCAGGTGACTATGCAGGTGATGTAGGTAGTGATATGGCACCACATGGACCAATCAATGGCCACCACGTGGCAACATCGAATTGGCCAATAATGTCTAAAGAGTATAAAATATGTTGGGTCGAATGGGAATCGAACCCATGACCTCCAGAAGAATATTCCAAAGAAATATCCCAACGACTTAAGAATATCATCCTACCAATGCGCCATACGTGTTGGTTGGTTACAACAACCAACAAATTATATTTAAAGTGTTATTAAATATAACCCAGGTATATAGGGGGTCGAGTGACCGACCTAGCCCTATATAAACCCAATGCTCGACCTTCGTGCGACAAGGAAATGTGTGCCAATTTGCAAAGGAGATGCATCGAAGTTCTTTCCAAGTGCATATTTTCCTTGTTTTGCATGCAAGAGGTGTTCCTATTTTAGATTTTCCTCGTTTTGTGTGTTATAGAGTTCTTTGAGGAAGGTATAGAGTGTTTATATTCAATTTTCTCAAAATTTCAAGAGGAATCTAATGGTGATGTCGGTTCTGTGTAAAAGTGATGTGTATGAAAGTATTAGTTCATTGTTGATATGTATGAGACTCATAGACTCATTATGCATGCAAAAGGGGGTCTTTAAGCACCTGTTCAGAACATAGACAAGTTTATACTCATTTTTCTCATAATTACACGAGGAACTCAATGGTAATCTTTGTTTTTGGGATTGCGCAACATAATTGAAGGGTGTCTTCAAATTTTCCATTTTAAGTCATCATTGTATCAAGAATTTGAGAATTAATAGAGCGGTCTCATTGTTTTGAAGCGAACCCAGAGACATATCCCAAGATGGGTGAACTCCGTTATCAAACTGTGTAATGAGCTTTGTTAATTGTTGTCTCTATTTCTTTCTCTATTTTGGCACTCTTATTTCCGCAGATTATATTTATCAGTTGATGAAGTTTATGGATAAGTAAGTGCTTTCACATGTTATTTTGCAAATAGTCATGACGATCTTCATTTCTCGAATATGGTCGGATGTTTAATGTGTACTTAAGAAATAATTGACATCTAAGGATTTTTGGATCAATCAAACACTATAAATATACAAGATGAGTCTCCACGGGTTTTGGTTGGACCACATTTGGAAGAAAGAATTAGTATTACCCCTCCTTCCTATATGAGTTTGACTTTCCATGATCATCTTCTACACAATTGTATGTTATATTCAAGAGCATCACACAACTTTATTCCAAAGGTAATCATGAGTGGGTTATATATTACTAGACCCTATAAATACCTTTATTCACTCAACTCCAAGAAAGTAAAATGTATATGAATGATAAAGGATTTAGTTGTTCACTTGGCACATATTCCATCAAAGAGTGTCATGATGGATTTAGTATTTTTTTATGTTCCTATAAGCTATGGCATGTTGTTATCTAGATCTCGGGGAGAAAAATTGGGAGGCTCGTTACAAATAGATATGAATTATGCAACAATCCCAATTTTTTGTGGTCAGACTAGGAGATTGTATACGGAAGACAAGTTTGCATATATAATTAGCGACTCCACTAGCCCCAAAAAATTTCCAATATATGTTGAAAATGATGGTATAGTAAACTTCATGCTCTCAGTAAAGACTGATGAATATTCCCTAGCTTTCCAATAACCCTTAATTAAAAAACTCAAGTTTAAAAAATAAAAAATGAAATCTTGAAGATGTTCTTTGACGGAGCATCATCCAAAAAAGGCTCAAGAGTTGTTGTTTTTTTTTCACCTTCTAAAGAAAGACATACTTTTTCCTTTAATATTGAATTTGAAACAACAAATAATGTATTTGAATATGAAGCGCTAGTATTAGGCCTTGAAACTGCTAGGAAATTTAAATTACAAAACATTTTTGTTTTTGGTGATTCATAATTAGTTGTCCATCAAACAAAAAACAAATGTCAAACAAATAATCCTAGAATGAAAGCATACATAAATCAAATTTGTGATTTAGTTGATAACTATTTTTTGGTAATAAACTTAACTACAATTTCTAGAAAAACTAATCAACAAGCTAATTACTTAGCAATGTCAACCAGTCTTTTCAAACCACCCAATGTTTTGTCCTTAAAATATGAAGTTGAGGTCCTATATAGACCATCAATCCCATATAATGTTAAGCATTGGCAAGTTTTGGAAGACAGTATGGAAATTAGGAGGTTTCTGGAAACAATAAATGAGTTTGTTGCTATCCACATTGATACTGAAAATCACCATGAAAATGTAAATAGTGAAGAAAAATAAGAAAATGTAAATAATGAAGCAAAACTTAAGAAATCAATTGTTGATCATAAGGTATTACAAATGAAAAATAATTACATCTAAGGGAACTTGTTCCTTTAGAAAAAATATTTGATTATGATGATGTAGTAGTTAAGCCAACAATTCAGCATGAAGAAAATGATGTTGAAGAAATTAATATAAACATTGTTGAAGACCCAAAATTGGTCAAAACTTCTAGATCTCTTCCTTTAGAATATAAACAAAAATATATTGATCTCTTTAAATAGTTTACATAATCTATTGTTGCTTGGAGTTACCATGATGATGCAGGAGCATCGCCATCAACGTTAAATGGAGGCCAGACAGGAGGACGATGCATCATCTGGCACGTACATGAAAGCTGATTTGGATTCTCACAGGAGGAAGCAACCTTTTGAATTTTGAATTTATGAAAAATGATGTAATAAATGATCTTTAATGTTTGGAGGCCGAAGTCATTTCAGGAGATCCTAACGGATTGTAATTTCTTTAATGTTTATAGAGATTGTACAGATATTGAGCATTGATCCTTATCCATATTGTAAATGCTCATGAATTCATAGCTATCCTAGAAGTAGGATGTTTTGAATTCGATGTGATCGTAGTAGATAGTTAGGAGAGAAGGCTCGAGAATCCACTTCAATGTATAAAACTTGTAAATTGTGTCATTTTAGGTTGTTGAATCAGGTTGAAGTTATTTTGTTGAAGTTGTTGAAGCTCATTGTATTCTTGTTGTAGAATATAGGAAGATTGCAAAGACTCTAGGTATATACTCTTAATTTGAATATAAGAGAAAGGAGATTTGCTTCAATGCCTGGGTTTGTTTTCTAAGCTAAGTGATTGAATGAAGTTCTATTTATACATTATTATGTTTTATATATGTGGGCTTATTTTTCTGTGAATGAATCTTTGAGATTTGTATAAGTTTCAAGTGTTTCTCTTCTAAAAACTCTAGTGCAAGGAGTGCAAAGTGCCCGCAAGGAGTGTGAGGTCGAGTCAAGTCTGACTCAGAAGATCATAAGAGGTAGCGTGAAACTTTGAGAACATACTCATGCAAGGCATGCATTGGGCCAGTACTCAACAAAGTGTTGAGAAAGTATCACGAGAGGCGAATGCAAGGAGTGCGTAGAGAGATTTTTCGAAAAATATCCAAGTCTGAACTTTTACATTTTCATAGGAAGCAAAAAGGGAGGTGCCAGAGGTTCGAATCACCTCAAGGAACATATCTCAAGAGAAATAGAAACCAACATACTTTGGAGGGGAGTGTTTATCTGGTTTTGAAGGTCGAACGGATGAGATATAGTTGGTCAAAGTTGGGATCCCTCGTGACCGTCGGATCTGGAGAAGTGGCTTGGGGTTTAAACCTTTAATCATTAATACTTCGCGAGTTTGGAAGAAATTGTGTGTTGGAGGCAAAGCAGACAAAATTCCTGAAGTCCTGAATCGTTGAGTTAATCCTTACCGTCCATAGACGGGGGACATGTGACGCCAGATCGTGAAGTTTGGAGACTGAGCACTCTAGAGGATAGAGTGTGTTGTAACAGATTTTGAAAATTTCTCTACTTAGTGTCTTCATCCCAAATGTGTCTGAGAATCGCATCAAGCTTATAAATTAACTAGAGATCTCAACTCCATATTATCTATAACTTACATCAGATTTGCTGAAAGACTTGTAGGGATTTTTGGGAAGAAAGTTTGTGTTCTGAGGTAGAAGAGTATTTATAGTATATCAAAGGATGCCTCGGTAACCCGAGAGCTCATGAGAAACCTACTCGAAGAAGTGAAGCTCCAGGTCCTCAATTGCATGAACAAAATCCTGAAAATAACGGCATCCAATACACCACACTTGAGGGAGAGGTTCCATTCCATAATTGCAGGAGAGATTCCTGTTTTTCCATCAAATCAAAATGGACGAACACCAAACTCCAACTCATTTGATTGGATGAATCGTTTCCAAAGCCTCTCTGAAGGCATCGTCAGACAGAATTGGATTTGCATCTCTCGCATGTAAGGACTTGTTTCATGTAAGAGTAGAATGTGCAAATAAAATCTAGCGAATAAATTACAAGATTTTAGTAAATTGGGGGTTTGCCAAGGCCCTGAGATAAAAATGGCATGATAATCCTGGTAAGTGAATATTTACAGCTACGAACATGGAGGAGATAGGACTGAGGATATCGAGGGGTGGAGACCAATAGAACAATCGCTGCAGATTACTAGGTCACTTGTCAGTGTGCACGCCTCTGTCCAAACTTTGGCGAGTTTAAGTCCAGTAGGTCTCGTACATCCAATTGGAGATGACCCAATGGAGGATGAACAATCTGAACATACCAATAGACGGGTCTTTGTTACCACTGGACATTGTCAAGGTGAGTACTCGAAGATAAATGAGTAGAGGATGATTTGCCAGAACATAAATCGGTTTGGACAATTGCAACGAGCATGATAGCGCTGTCAAATATGACGCGTGGAAAAGAGTCAGATGGTAGCTGCATAAACTGAGCCAGAAAAGGAAGAGAGATCTTTTTGAAAAGATCATAGCCGAGCGCTAAAAGGAGTCGTAGGCACCATCTCGTGTAGTCTGCACAAAGAATTCGTCATTGTTTCATGACTAAAACGATTTAGTCTTTTTGGAGCTTAGAGGTGTTGTAGACTACACATGCAAACATATTTACAACAATTTATAAATATCAAATCCAGGCTAGGGTTTTGAAAATTTACTCGGTTAGCATCGACTACTTTCTTCAAAGCGTGAATTCGTCTTTTGTTTTATTGATGTCACTCTCGATCTGTTAGCTCGACGCCAGGATTACATATCCAATGAAGACCTTTACTATGGAACTGCAATCCTCAAAGCTGCCTGGATTAAAAATTACCGCCACGTCCTAGTGTTTCAGTACTACGTGGACAACACATGCCGCACACCAATCACGTGATTTTGGGATTTTGAATATCGTTTTTCACACTATGCTTCTTCCTCCGAAAATCCGAAAGTCGATTCACGGTTCCATCATTACGCCGACGGGTGACAGTCGAGGAACTGGAGCATATACTAGCAGAAGTTAATATATACATGATACCAACTTCTGGAGAGCTTTCTCCAATAAGAACCATGGCTAGTGGAAGTGTTGCCAATACCATTCGAGGTTTGGTAGCAGGCTTGGGAGTTTTTTATAACATAACAGGGGTCTCTCTCAGAAGTTAGTGGGAATGATCCGGTGGTGGTTGGTTGGCTCGTCGCGGAAGCAAGAGGTGACTCAATTTCACAAGTTCAAAAAAAACTTTGGATTACATACGAATACCGGGAGAAATGCTGCAGGACTTGTGGATAAGCAATGAAATTGCCTTTAGAAGAACAAGGCATTAAAAAGGGTAAGCAGGATACTGTAAAGTTGATCGAATTAATAAAGCAGCAAAAACCTGCATCATCGCTCGAATTAAGGAATGAAGACAATTTTTTTTTCATAAAACGTCCTGGAAGAGCAAAGGAGTCTCCTTGATCTATTGTATGGTCCACTTATATGAGGACACCAATAATTTTGATGCGATCGATAATGCTAGAAGAGATAATTATATCATTGACAGTGATATAAAAAATGGGATTGTTACAGCTTATGAAAAAGCTCCCGTTATTAATGATGCTATCGAATCCTGCTTCGAAGCATGGGATTTGTTGGAGTTTGTTGACAGTTTCGACAGTGTGGAAGCAGACATAGAACTCCAGAATCTAAGGAACATGTGGCAGAACCATTTTAGGAACCTGAAGGAACTCAAAAGTGCGATGGAACAACTTCAAAGATGCATTGTGAACCGAAAGCAACCTCCAGCAGCGTACGAAGAACTTCAAAGATCTATTGCGAACATGGAGCAATGTGCAGAAGATGGGCAGTTGTTCATGGTCTGGATATTCCTAATGTTGATCTGGTTATTCATTGCGAACTCCCGACAACTGCAAAGATTTTTGTGCATGGAGGCGGATCAAATACTGTTATAAATAGTTCAGAAATTAGGATTTTGTTTGTGCTTTTAATTTAGTTTAGATTACTGTTATAATTAGTTAAAGACGGTTGGAGTTAGTTAATTTTCAGTTATGATATGATGTGGATTCAACCTCCTTGAGAGAGGGACTTTATATAGTGGTTCATTCATTGTAATAGGGGGGGGAAGCCTGGGGGGTAAATCTCTTTGGCAGAGAGCTCCTTTTGGAACGCAGAGTTATTTTGAAAGCCCGGAATGGAGTTATACAGAGTGACATGTTGACTTGACATTATGAGATTCATCACGGTCATTTCTTTCACTGTGTTCTCTTTTTTGTCATATTATCTATCTGTTCTTTTATCGACTGAGTTAAAATCTGTCTGGAATTCATTTTATATGCTCCTTTCACACAGTTGATAAGAGTTCTGTTTTCAATGGTGATTGGTCAGAATTCACTCCAGATAAGTGCTCTGTATCTACCTATCAGCCTTCAGTTTTTTCTTCCAAAGTCGTAGTGGAAATTCATCCTTGATAAATGCTTTCACTGTGATGGCCTTTTCCTTTTCTTTTTCTGCTATTATATCATGATTATTTATAGTTGAAAGATAGACTTACTTTGCCTCATTTTCTGCAAGTAATGCGATCACTGCTATGATCTCCTTTCTGTGGTTTTCACTTGACTCCATGCCCAATGAACTGTTTCCCTGGATCAACCCCCAACCTTATTAAAAATATTTTCTAATAAGAAATATGGCCTTCTTACTGTAATTATTGAATATTCCTGAGTAAAGAGCCCTTGGCTGTCGAGAGAAACTATCTTTGAGTGTATTAGGTCAGAAGTACACTCAAAATCAATTTTTAGGGTTTGGCTTGCTGCAACCCAAGTCAAGTTCCGAACAACAAATAAATTTTTCTTTTTTAAAAATGTGCTAAGGCTTGGCTCTATTACAGCCTAGAGTCAACTCTTGCGACAACAGAGCGTGTTAGGCATCTGGAACTCCTGAAGCCCGGAGTCCTGAAGTGGATTGTGATCATTGGCTGGAGGGAAAGCACGATCCATTGATCTGTGGTTTGTAAGTGTTCGTTGGTCCGACACTCTGGCGGATTAGTGAAGTAATACTTCGAATTTTTTTTAAGTCTGGAGCTGCGAAGTGGATAGAGGTCGTCATTCTGTGGAAGCAAAGGGAACCGTCCGATCTGGTTCGTAGTTTGTCTCTTCAGGTGCAGACGGTGTTGGAGCGGGTAGAATCACCGAACCCCAAATTCCTGTATTATTTCTCCGTCATAGATTCCAATGAGCATTGCAGACCGTTGATCCTTGTAACTGTTCGACACTCCATCGATTCGGCGTTCAGGAGAAACAAAGCATTGTGTCGTTGAAACTACCAAAGCCTGAGAGATCTGAAGTTCTGAATTCTTCGAAGGTTGGATGTTTTAGCCCATGGTTTTAGCCCACGATCCCTTGTAGGACTTCTCTAGTGCCTTAGGGTCCCGAATGAATCTTTTGCATTCAGGAAAAAGGGCACACGGCATGTGTAAAGTGTTATAAGGGCTCGATAGGAGCTTGTGAGTTGATTCAACTCCTGATTTCGATCGATCCTAGACCGGGAGGTCGCGTGGACCCCAAGGAGCGGGTGGGGGTCTACATCACATGACTTGAAAATTTATGATACATCCATTATAGAGCATAGCATACATATTAAAGGAGTTAAACCATTTAGGAAAAAAATGAGACAAGTGAACCCGATATTTTTACCCATGATTGAGAAAGAAGTTAAAAAACTATTAGATGAAAAAATCATCATTCCATTAAGATATTCAGAGTGGGTGGAAAATTTAGTTCATGTTTGAAAGAAAAGTGGAGAAATTTGTTTCTGTAGATTTTAGAAATCTCAATCAAGTTTCCCTTAAGGATAATTAACCTTTGACTAAAATGGACCATATTCTGCAAAAGGTTGTAGGATCACAAATAATTTCTATGATGGATGGGTTCTTAGGGTATAACCAATTAATTGTTAAAAGAGAGGATAGATACAAGACCAAATTTACTATTCCTTAGGGCACTTTTAAGTATGACAAGATGCCTTTTGGACTAATGAATGCAAGGGATACAATTCAAAAGGCAAAGAATATTGTTTTTGTTGATGAAAAGGATAGGTTCATTGTAATCTATTTAGGTGATATGATTGTCTTCTCAAAAATAGGAGATGATCACTTAAATCACCTTCAACAATTTTTCAAGAAATGTAGAAGATATGGATTGTCATTAAATCCTAAAAAATATTTCTTTGTGATGATTGGGGGAAAACTCTTAGGAAACAGTCTCTAAATAGGAAGTAAAAATCGATCCTAAAAGGATGGAAGCTATGCAAATGATTAATTTCTCTAGAGACAAACAAGAAGTACAATCTTTCTTATGAAAAGTAAAAATTTTAAGAAGATTTATTCCCAATTTTGTTGAAATTGTTAAAGATATAACCAACATGTTAAAGAAAGGTAATGAAGTCAAATGGTATGAAACAACAAAATCTTCCTTTTAAAAAATCAATAAATCCTTAGGAGAAGCCCCAATATTGATCAGTCCCTATTATAAGAAAGATTTCATAGTTTTTCCTTTTTCTTTAGAACATACCATTGTTGTTGTACTATTATATAAGAATGATGAAGAATATTAGCAACCGATCCTATTTTTCAGCAGAGCTCTCAAAGATGCAGAGTTAAAATACAACATAATGGAAAAACAATCATATGCTTTAGTTAAGGCCCTCAAGGTTTTTCGTGATTATGTATTACAATACAAAATAATTTCCTTTATTCCACATGTCGTTGTAAAAGAAATTTTGGGACAACAAGGTTATGATGGAAAAAGGGGAAAATTGATTGCAAAACTTCAATAATTTGATTTAGAAATTAAGTTAACTAAACTTATTAAAGGTCAAGGGTTAGCCAAATTAATGGTTGAATCAAATCTTAATACCCTAGGGATGAATGAAATAAATAGAGAGCTTCCTTTTGAAAATCATTTGATAATCCAAGATACAAATATTTTCAAACAAGAAAAATCACCTCAACCTTTACAAAAGGTAGATGAAAAGTTTTTAAAGTCAATATGTTATGGAGACATTATTCATTATCTGATTGATTTAGAAATTCCAAAACATAATGATAAATCTCAATCCTGATTCTGGAAGTTAAAGGCCATTAAATACTGCATTATCGATGGGACACTATACTGGAAAGACCCAACTGGAATTTTTCTCAACTATGTTTTAGAGGAAGAAACAAATTAACTATTCAACCAACACCATGAGGGAGCTTGTGGTAGCCACTTTTCTTGGAGAACCACTGCTTATAAAATTTTAAGAAGTGGGTTCTATTGGCCTACTATGTTCTCTCAAGCAAATAAGAAAGCTACAACATTTACAAATTGCCAACTATTTTCAGGCAAGAAAAAGTTTGTTGCTCTTCCTCTTAAACCAATTAAAGTTGAAGCACCATTCCAACAATGGGGATTATACTTTATATGAGAAATTCACCCACAATCTAGTAGCCAACATAGATGGATTCTAATTGCCACTGACTACTTTACCAAATGGGTTGAAGCAATCCTAGTAAAGAATTCCATTGATTCAATAGTAATTAAATTTCTAGAGGAAAACATTTTATCTAAATTTGGATGTCCCAGGAAGATAATTATTGATAGTGAAAAATATTTTTCATCTGTTGCTCTAATAAAATTTTGTCAATATTTTAATATTTGTTGATATTATGGTAGTTGTGGGAGGTATTAACCTCCACTTTTGACCTTTGATGAGATTATAATATTCCAAGGAGCAAGAGAAACCCTAAAAGACTTGGACATAACCCTAGAAGAGAAGTTGGCTAAAGAGAATATTTTATATTGAGTCTTTATCCTCCAGAAAGTGAAGTCATCTCAAATAGCTTAAAGAGAGAAGTATAAATATAGGGCTCCAGAGCTCATTTTTCACACACAACTCACAACTGCGGAAACTCTAA
>SNQJ01S0002359.1:507234-524507 GCA_010110895.2 Picea sitchensis
GGGATTATTATTATTATGTAGATTAAGGGGAGAATTATTATGATAGGTTCTTGAGGAGAATTGTTATGATGTAGATTTGATTAACAAAGAGACTCGTTTTGTAAACCTACTTGTTGAAGATTAATGCAACTTTGAGTTCAGTGATCTCGTGTCTCTTAGAAGTTAGCATCTGGTGATCTAAAGCTTCCATGTTGGCATCGACAAGGGCCACCAATCCAGCTTGGTAAGTTTATTGTAAATTGTTAGTGCAGATTTTCATTTCATGTACCTGTTATTTTGATTTCATGTTATTTTGTTTGATTTCACTATTCAAATTTGTTTCAAAGTGTGGTAATGCGGGAACAATTGGATCTCCATATTCACCATACATGAGATTTAATGGAGCACCTCACTTGTTAGTTCAGTTTCTCCAGGAGTTAGAATCAAAGTTCATATTTTCCTTTCATGAGCCATCAATGAACAGATCCATCACCTGAGCACGAGCTTTTGCTTGTTTATGAGTTTTGCTTTCTAGATTTTGAATTATGTGAAGATTGTTATTTTTAAAAGTGTGTTGGTTTCTACATGGTTTTCTTATCTAAGCTATACTAAACAGACATAGGAACCTATCTGTTATTGGCACATATAGTGGATCAACTCTACTGATTATGAATCTCGGTTGATAATTTATGTTTGGTAATATATTATGCATATAATTGCACCAACAATACTATGGATCATCTGACGCATGTCCCTTTCGTAGTTTCGGCATTCGAGACTTCTGGATTATAGAGTATTTGCTTAGTGGTGAAATATCCCAAAGTAGGACTGTCGGAGTAACGTAAATGCTTACATCACTTGATGATGTGTCACCAGCCTATTGGTTGCCATGTGTCATACATATTTGTGATTTTCACGTACCTGAAATGTTGTATCAACTTGACACTTCTCAATGTCTTATTGTGCCACATGTCCTTAGCTGACATGGTTTGCTAAGTCATTTTGCCTTAGTTCAAATCCAATGGCCCTCCAACGCTTTCAAGATCCGACGGCCCATGATTCTATCATGATTTCACGTTTTGTTATTTGGAAGGTTAGCACTTCCAATTTTTTACTTTCCAGTCAAGGAAGTGTTGAACCAATGCCATGTGTCCTCTGGCTCAATGGACAGGATTCGTTCTCGATCCAATGGTCTGGATTGGATCATGAATTCACGTTTCGGTATTTCAAGAAGCATGCTTCGTTCTCTCAACTCGTAATCTTTGAATTCCCGAAATCCGGTATGCCACTCTCATCAGATCGATGACCCACGTTGCTCCTCTTGGTCAACAGTCCTTATCTTATAATGATTTTGTGTTTCAGTATTTCAAAGGTTAGAGCACCTCCCTTCTTCTGACTCATGATTTCCCGATATCTGATTTCCCGATACCCGCTTACGTTGGATCGAAAGTCCACAACCCTCCATGATCCAATGGTCCAGATCATATCATGATTTCATGTTTCACGATTTCATGAAACACTGCCATTGACTTTCCTGATCTGGGAGTCAGCAAAATTACAATCACTTGCCACATGTCCTCTTAATCCAACGAATCATATCATTTCACTATTTTGGAGTGTTAACTAACTCTTGGGATTATCCTCCTTGCATCTCCACTGGATTTGATGGCTGACGAGTATTCTTGAAGCAGATCAATGGTCACGATATTTTGATGGTCCTCAAGCCCACGGTCACTCAAATGACCGATGTGCGTTGTATCAGATGATCAACATGATCAAAATCTTTGATCGAATGGTTGTTGATATTCTCATTCTGATCAGACGGCTGCTGAGGTTCCTTCACTCTGATCGGATGGTTGTTGAGGCTCTTCATTCACTAACTCTCCTGAGCTTTAATATAGTCATTCGCTAGTTCTCCTGAGCTTTGATCTCTGTGTTTGTTAACCCTCCTGAGATTTTATCATAGGATTGTTGATCCTATCGTGATCAACAATAATCATGAATTTATTTTGAAACCTGATATACTATGCAATGCGCTCTTCCTTCTGAGATTTGGTCTTCATATTACTCGTTCATCCTGTTTGCTCCTTCTCCTGAGCTTKTGCTTTTCATTCTTTGCATAATGTATGACATCTTCTGCTGACTGATATACTGTTGACATCAATGACAATCTCATTTGTCATTTAAAAACAAATCATCTGATYGAATGTCGACATCAATGATTGTTGACATCAATGAAAATATTTCCAACAAAATCAATAGTGTGCACTGCATAAATTCAGTAGTGCGCAAGTCTAGAGAGCARCTGCAACTGCAGTTACTGCAACCTGTAATTTCGGTCTTTTTGGGTTGGAATTTCTGATCAATCTTGGTTGGATATTGATTTGCTATCATAATTMTTCTCTATGTCAAGGTCAAGGTGCTTGGGGGTGGCATTCATGCCTATGGTTGGGTGACAATATTGTTATATTGTCTATGGTTAAACGAGCACACCCACTTTTCTAACAGGTTATGGGCCCACTCCTCCTTCATTCATTCTAAACCCTAGAAGGAAGCTAAGCCATAATGTTATCAAGCTCATTGAAGAACTGTCGGTAGGGTTTCTAGCAGGTGCAGTTACTGAAGCACTGTCTCTAGGGTTACTAGCAGGTGTAGTTGCAAAACCCTAAAACTCTTGCCTAACACCTTATGATGGAACACCTTACTCAAGAAGAATATATTCTAGTGCACCTTAGTCCAATGCACCTCTTGGCACTCTCAGAAGGAAAAAACGTAAAGGTTGAGATTTTGGGTCAAAGTCAAATTTTGACCAATTATCAATCAATAGAAATCATGAATGAAAAGACTGATCATCTACATTATTCAACTCTCACATGAACTCTTGAATATGACATGTGGATAATTGACAGTGGAGCTTCCAGGCATATGATAGGAGACATGTCATACTCTCTAATTTGAATGAAAAGAGGACATCCTACAAGGTAGAACTTGGAGATAAGAACACTTATCTAGTCGAAGGAATTGGTCAAGCCTCCATCAAATTGAAAATCGGTAACAATGTTCATTTGAGCAATGTCTTATATGTACCTGGTTCAGAAAATAATCGTGTATCCATATATTTCCTAGAAGACAAAGGAAACAAAATAGCCTTTGTAGATGGAAAATTATTATCTTGCTCTAGAGACTCCAGCATAGAGAACGCTAGAGTTATTGAAACCTATGAAGGAATACTATATAGACTACTAGAATGAAATGATGAAACTCTTGTACATGATGAAGTCAATCCCAATGAACTTTGGCATAGAAGGTATGCTCATATCAACTATCAAGCATTAACTTTCCTCTAAAATATGGTTGAAGGAATACCAAAACTACAATCTACACATGAAGGAATTTGCAAAGGATGTGCTCTTGATAAAAATGTTAAGAAATCATTCTCAAGCAACAATAATAGATCTAAGAAAATCCTAGATCTAATACATTCATATGTTTGTGGTCCGATGCCAGTCAAATATATAGGAGGTTCTCTTTATTATGTAATCTTCATAGATTATTACTCAAGAAATACATGGTTATATCTCTTGAAGACAAAGAATGAAGTTTTCAGCAACTTTCAAAAATTCAAAGCAGAAATAGAGAACCTCACAAACAATAAAATCAAGACCTTGAGAACAGATAATGGAGGAGAATACACATCCAAGGAATTTGTTTCCTTTTTCAAATCGACAAGGGTTAGGAGGGAGCTAACTGTTCCTCATAATCCTCAACAAAATGGTGCAAAAGAAAGGAAGAATATATATATTGAAGAAATTGTGAAGGAACTAATGAACGATCAAGGTTTAACTATGTATTTGTGGGGAGAATCAGCCATGATAGCAATATATGTTCAGAACAGACGTCCCCATCGCATATTGAAGGATATGACTCCAGAATAAGCCTTCTCAGGAAAGAAACCTAGTGTGGAACACTTAAGAATCTTTGGATGCCCTGTTTACATTCACATCCCCAAGGATAAAATGAAGAAACTAAAATCCTCAGGAAAGAATGGCATATTTGTGGGATACATTGAATCATCCAAAGCCTACAGAATCTATATCCTGGAACAACATAAGGTTGAATTCAACAGAGACGTAACCTTCAATGAAAATATGACTTTCAAGAAATTCATAGAAGAAACTATAGAAGAAGAAGAGCATGAAGAGCCTAAAGAAGAAAGCACATGTCTTCCAGAAAGTTAGAATGAAGAAACTGAACAACTTGATCATCCGATGCAACCATGTGAACCTATTGAATCATTCATTGTACTCAAAACCAGGAAACATCCATCCTGGCTTGAAGCTACTCTACAAGAAGCAGAAATACTCAAAGCCCCAAGTGGCACCTTCAAAGAAAGAAAAAACCCCAAAAGATTCTATAGCTATGCAACATGTATGAAAAAGATTATAAATGAATAACCCACCACATTTGAAGAGGCATCTCAGAAGAAACAATGGAAATAAGCCATGACAGAAGAACATTGTTCCATCATGAAAAATGATGTATGGGAAATTGTGCCTAGACCTAAAGAAAAATCAGTAGTAAATTCAAAATGGGTCTATAAGACCAAACATGCAGCAGATGGAAGCATGGACAAATACAAAGCAAGTTCGTAGCTAGAGGGTTCTCCCAGAAGGAGGGAAAAGATTATGACGAGAATTTTGCTCATGTTTCCAGATATACTTCTATTAGAGCCATTATGTCTCTTACTTATTCCATGGGATGGATTTTACATCAGATGGATGTAAAGACAACTTTTCTCAATGCAGCAATCGAAGAAGAATTATACAATGAACAACCTCAAGGATTTGAAGTACATTCTATAGACACTCATGTTTGTATATTAAAGAAATCCCTGTATGGACTCAAGCGAGCTCCAAGATCTTGGTATGCCAGAATAGGAAGCTACTTAATAAGACTTGGTTTCTCCAAGAGTCATGCAGATCCAAATATCTACTACAAAGTCGTGAACAATGCACCTATGATTCTACTGCTATATGTCGACAATTTATTCTTGACAGGTGAAGAGTCTCTCATCACCCAGTGTAAGAAGGAACTAGCTTATGAGTTCGATATGAAATACCTCGGTCTCATTCTTTATTACTTGGGACTAGAAGTATGGAAGAAGCGTGGTGAAGTATTCCTTGGACAAGGAAAGTATGTAGTGAAGATTCTTCAGAAGTTTGGAATGAAGAATTGAAAATCCATGGACACTCCTATGACCACAGATATAAGAAAAGTAAGAGACTCAGACTCTGATCCAGTAGACTCGTCCCTATATCAGCAATTGCTTGGGTCATTAATATATTTAGTGAATACTCGACTAGATATTTTCTTTGTTGTAAACACCCTAAGCTAGCTCTAGGTGGAACCCATACATGAGCATTGGATAGCTACAAAGAATGTTCTAAGATATATTTGTGGGACGCTAAACTATAGTTTAAGATATACCTCTTCCAATGATATATAGTTTCATGGATTCACATAATATTTAGATTGGGAAGGGACTGTAGAAGACAAAAGGAGTACTTCAAGGATGTGTTTCATCCTAAGCTCTACTATGATATCTTGGGGTAGCAGGAAAAATAAGTCTGTCGCAGTTAGCACAACAGAAGTAGAATTTATCGCAACATGTGAGGCATGTACAAAAGCAGTATGGATGAGGAAGTTGATTTCTAGATTATTTGATCAAGTATCAGATTCAACCATAATATATTGCGACAATTAGAGTTGTATAAGGCTATCTGAACACCCAGTGTTTCGTGATCGATTGAAACACATTGAGATCAAATACTACTTTATTCGTGATAAAGTCCAGGAAGGAGAAGTAAAACTCCAGTATATCTCCACAGATGAACAGATAGCAGATATTTTGACAAATCCTTTGTCCAGGATAAAGTTTGCATACTTACAAGACAAGTTGGGGCTCGTGAAGATAACTCCCTTAACTGAAAGGGAAGAGATGGTTCCCCAAGTTGGGAGGGAGCACTGATATATATATCATTGATTTATGGACAGTCATTTTCAAGTTTGGAAAATGGTCCAGGATGGGCAGTTCCTTTCCAGTTCGGAAAGTGGTTTGAGATTCTCTAATGGACAGGAATTTTCTAGTTTGGAAAATGGTCCAGATCGTACAATCATTTTCGTAATGAAAATGGTCCGATAGATTCTTGATGTACCATAGACAACAATTCCCCCTTGTGGCCATTGTGGGGGAATGGTCTAGGATAATCATTCTTCTTGGCAGTCACTCTCAGTAGTGGTCAAGTAGAATGGTCCACCTCGTCGGGTAGTCATTCTTTCGAATTTCACAGTTGTGAGCAGTTTCAAAGAATGGTTTGTTTTGGAGGTTGGTGTAGGACAGTCATTCCTTAGGAAATGACCTAGACATTCATTCCCTAGGGTAGACTCATTCTCTCCAGGTTGCACTATGTTTAGTGTCAGAGGAATGGCCCGATTAGGTGAATGGTCTAGGTTCAACAATCAGGGACAGGCATTCCCTAGGGAAGACTCATTATATCCATGTTGCACTATGATTAGTGCCAGAGGAATGGTCCAGGCTCAAAAATCAGGGAAAATTATTCTTCCGTGCTTGGGAATAATATTCCAGATAGCCCATGGTTGATTTTTTTACTGTATGAGGGCAAATGCTCTTCCATATATCATAGATGTGAGCAGAAGAATGGTCCAAATGACTCAACTTGTATCATGATATTGTTTATGTAGGTTGATATAAGATGATATGACTATTGTAGAGACTGTATGTCTCTGGACAATAGTTGTATACTATTATGGTGGATGTGTTCCATTGATTGTGACTATGTGTCACTGGTTAATAGACGTGTGCTACTTGGTATGGTTGTGTACCACTGTATAGTAGTTATGTACTACTATGGATAGACACAGTTGTGTTCTATCAGATGACATTGTACTGATTGTCATGGAGATTATCCAGTTGGATAATGATGACGGTGCTCTTGATTTAATCATGCGATAGCCTGTGTGGCTATGATGATGCTACCAATTGAATGGTTTGTTTATGCTCAAGACCATTGCCTTTTATACCTCCCTAGCTAGGAGCGAGTGTTGATATTATGGTATTTGTGGGAGGTATTAACCTCCACTTGTGACCTTTGATGAGATTAGAATATTCTAGGGAGAAAGAGAAACCCTAAAATATTTGGACGTAACCCTAGAAGAAAAGTCGACTAAAGAGAATGTTTTATATTGATTCTTTATCCTCCAGAAAGAGAAATCATCTCAAAAATATTAAAGAGAGCAGTATAAATATAGGGCGCTAGAGCTCATTTGGCACACACAACTTGCAACTACGGAAATTCAATAGTGCGCCTTGCATAAATTCAGTGGTGCGCAAGTCTGGAGAGCAGCTGTAGTTGCAGTTACTATAACCTATAATTTATGTCTTTTTGGGTTGGACTTTCTGATCAGTCTTGGTTATCTTTTCTTGGTGCATTAGTCTTGGTTGGCTATTGATTTACTACCAGAATTATTCTCTCTGTCAAGGTCAAGGTGCTCGGGGGTGGCATTTGTGCCTATGGTTGGGTGACAATATTTCTATATTGTCTATGGTTAAACAAGCACACCCACTTTTATAACACTATTATTCTGATCATTCAACCTCCTATTACCCTCAGGGAAATGGACTGGATGAATCAACAAATAAAAATCTGATGAAAATACCAAAAAGGACATTATCTGAGAAAAACAGGAATTGGGATTCATTACTAATATATGCACTTTGGGCAGATAAGATCAATACCAAAAGGTCTATCAATACATTACTTTTTCAATTATTCTATGGTGCTAATGTTATATTACTAGTTCATCTAGGAGTTCCGGTCATTAAAATTCTGCAAGAATTTCAATAAAAACCTATCAACATGCAACGTAGGATAAATCATATAATCTAAGTCCAACAGAAAAGAGAACAATTTGATGATTAAATGCAGAGGTATCAAGAAAATATGAAAAAAAAAAATTGATAAAAGGACCAAACATAATGTGTTTACAATATGTGATTTGGTACTTAACTGGGATAAAAGAAGAGAAGATCCAAGTAAACATGGAAAGTTTGACAATCTCTCAACAGATCCATTTAGATTCGAATCACTAGATGGTGAGAATACTTTTGGTCTACAAAATTTACAAGGTGAGAGTCTAGGGACAATTTTTAATTGTCGTTTCTTGAAAGACTTTTTTATTTACCGAATATAAAATGATTCAAAGAATGTGCATAGTGTGTGTGTGTGTGTCTTCTAAATCCCTTGATTTATTTTCAAATTATAGTAAAATACTTTGATTAAAGAAGTTTCATTAAAATGGAATTATTTGAAGGACATTTAAATATCTTCCTTATCAAAACTATGTTTGGCTCATACCTTATTATGACACTTATGTAAAACAAAAGCTAACACATTTCATTTGTTCAAACAAAATTGAAAAATCATCTATACTTGGAAAATTTTAAAAGGTTTCGAGAACCAATATGAGATTTCAATGTGTGTTTTTCCTTGATCATGTTTATTTCATTAACAAGTATTCATCCCAAATAAACTCCTAACTGGGTTTTTGATTCTTCTTTAGTAAAATAAGGAAAAGGAAACAACATGATTTTTTTTGGGGAAATGCAAACATGTCCAGCAGGGCTATGGACGCTTGCTGGCGGTGGACCAAGTTTTTTGATGTTGATTTGAATCAATTTGGGCTATAGACACCTGTTGGAAGTGGAGAAACATCAGAAGGAGGTCTCCTTGTTCAAAATTTATTTAAATTCAAAACCCAATTTTTTTTAAATTTCTTTGGAAAAACACATGTAAAAATTTATGGTTATGAAATCTTATCCAAAATAGGGTCATGATGATTGCTTAAGTTTGAGGAATAAATATACATCTAAATTGAAATAAATTGTATTACATGGTGAAATAAGGTTATTAAAACTAGGCAAATGCGACAAATTTATTCAAAGGAGATATTAAATTTCCAGAAGACTTAAACCTTTAAAAAAATTGAAAAACAAAGAATTTTTTACTTTATTTTCGGATTTTGTCAAGATCTACTTTGAAATTATATATATCCATGAATAAAAATGATATAAACAAAAAACATAGACATTTGTACAAACATATTTCTTTATTTATATTAGAAGTGTAAATACATTGTACATATATTGTTAGAAATAATAGGTGTGCTCGTTTAACCATAGACAATATAGCAATATTGTCACCCAACCATAGGTCGAAGCCACCCCCCAACACCTTAACCTTGATAGAGAATAATTCCAAAAGCAAACCCTAGGCCTAATATCCAATAAATGTAGTGTACCTCTCTCCAGAGCTAGCACACAAGGCAGAAAGTCCAAACCATAACCAATAGAAAGTCCAAGCCTAAATCGAGAATATAGGTTGCAGTAGTTGCAGTTGCAAATAATCTCCAGACTTGCACACTTACTCAGTTTCTGCAGTGTGCACTCTTACATTTCTGCAGTTGTGAGTTGTGTCCTTAAAATCAGCTCTAGTGTCCTATATTTATATTGTTTCTTCTTAGTTGTTTGGGCCGACTTCTCATTCTGGAGGCTAAACACTCAATATTAAATATTTCCTTTAGTCGACTTGTCTTCTAGGGTTATGTTCAATGCTTTAGGGTTTCTTCTTGCTTCCTGGAATATTCTATTCTTGTCAGGGTTACACGTGGAATTTAATACCTCCCGCGGCTACCATAATATCAACACTCCCTCCTAGCTAGGGAGGTATTGAAAGCAAAGGTCTTGAGCACAAACATACCATTCAATCGGTAGCATCATCATATCCATACATGCTATCTCATGATTAGATCACGAGCACCCTCATCATTATCAATATCATCCGATAGCATCAACTGCATCATCTCTCGAAGCCATGCTCCATATAAATAATCAGGCATGATATTGAATAAGTCACTCACTCCACAAAGTGATGCAAGAACCATTATTCTAATCCGGACATATGTCCTAGAAGAATAACTATTTTAACAGATGTTGGAAGCTAAGCCATGGGCTACAAGGACTATTCTTCTAATCCAGACATATGTCCTAGAAGAATAAATTTCCTGGACCATTTTTCTCTTGGAGAATGTATGCCCACTAGCACACCGACTATCCATCTAGCTGATAATCATTTTCAACACTACTGATAGTCTACACGGCAATCACAACAATGTCATTCAATAGAACACAACGGTGTTTATCCATAGTAGTACACAACTACTATCCAGCGATACACTACCACACCAAGTAGCACACAGATACTTAATCAGTGACACATAGTCACAACTAGTGGAACACATCCACCATAATAGCATACATCTACTGTCCAAAGACATACAGTCTTCATAGCAATCATATCATCTGATATCAACCTGCACATAAACAATATCCTAATATAAACTAAGTCATCTGGGAAATTCTTCCACTCACATATGTGAGATCGAGAAGAGCATGTGCCCTCAGAAAGTAAAAACATCAGCAATGGGCTATCTGGACTATTCTTCTCAAGCATAGAAGAATAATTGTCGTTGATTTTTTAGCCTGGACCATTCCTTCGACACTAGTCATAGTGAAACCTAGAGAAAATGAGTCTGCCCTAGGGAATGCATGTACCTGATTGTTGAACCTAGACCATTCACCTAACTGGGCCATTCCTCCGACATTAAACATAGTGCAACCTAGATAGAATGAGTCTGCCCTAGGGAATGATTGTCCGAACAATTTCCTAATGGAAATGATTGTCCTATACCAACCTCCAAAACAGACCATTCTTCCAAAATTCTCACAACTGTGAACTTCGAAAGAATGATTGCCCAGCGAGGTGGACCATTCTAATTGACCACTACTCAAAGTGATTGCCAAGAAGAATGACTTTCCTAGACCATTCCCCCACACTAGACACAAGGAGAATCGATGTCTATGGTACATAAGCAATCTATCAAATCATTTTCATTATGAAAATGACTGTCTGATATGGACCATTTTCTGAACTGGAAAATGCATGTCCGTCAGAAATATCAAACCACTTTTTGAACTGGAAAGGAACTGCTCATCCTGGACTATTTTTCGAACTGAAAAATGACTGTCCATAAATCAATAACACATCAGTGCTCCCTTCGAACCTGGGAGTAATCTCTTCCTTTTTCAATAAGGAAGTCGTCTCCACGAGCCCCAACTTGCAAAATTTTCATCTTGGACAGAGGTTTTACCAAAATATATGCTATCTTCTCATCTATGGAGATATATTGGAGAACCACTTCTCATTTCTGGACTTCATCATGGAGAATGTAATGCTTGATCTCAATGTACGTTGGTCTATTATGGAACACTGGTTTTCTCTGAAGGCTTCATGTAGCTCTGATCATTACAATATATATCATGGTTGACTTCATCACTTTTGTTTCCTGCTAGCTCATGACATCGTGGCAAGGCTCAAATTGAAACATATCCAAGTAGCACTTCTTCTGTCATCATGAGAGTTTTCCATGGATTAACAATCCATCATCCTAGGCTTCTGAGTAACTATTCGGATACATTGTCTCTGACATAGAAATTTTTCACCACACTTATGTTGTATATGAGATGCTCTACATCAAGTTGTTTGAATTCATACAAGGTCTTCTTATATTTGCATACATGGGTCTCTTTCTGGTATACCTTAAAAACTTGAGATTGCTTTACATAAGCTTCTTCCTCAAATTCTCTATTGGGAGAAAATTCTTTTACAACCAACTAATGTAAACTTCGATCCATGGATACTGCAAGAGATATAACAGCTCAGATAGAGGTGTATCTAGTTTACAGGAAGAATTTGTTATCATAGTCTTCTCCTCCTTCTGGAAGAACCTCTAGTTCTGAATCTCGCAATGCTTCCATTCATAATCATTTTTCACAATTTCTTAAATATATTGTTCTTCATCATAACTTCCATTTCTTCTGCTTGATTGCTTCTAGTTGGTTCAAACCAAGCTGGTAGTCTTGTGATTTTCAGTATAATGATTGGTTGTTCTGGCTTTTCTTTCTCTCTTGGAATCTTCATGTTCTTCCTCATGCTTTTCTTTAGCTCTTGGGTCCATGGATTTTTCTATAGATTCCATGCCCTAAAGATTCCATCTTCTTCCTTTCATCATAGGATCATGGATGTAGATGGAGAACCAAGGATACTTTAAGGCTTCTTTTTTAAGAAGACTTATTCTAGAGTCAAATTGAACACGTGTTGCTTTTCATGGCTGCTACTTTAAATGGGAACATGTATAGGTACTTAATAATCCTCAATGGATCATATTATTTAGGATTAGCTCCATCGTAATCCTTGCTTCATGCATGAATTCATGCTCTTCTTTTGGAATTTTGTAATCATCTCCCTCCATCTGAGATAGTCCATGTTTTTGTCTGCATTCTTATTGCCTTCTGCAAGGTGTCACAAGTTTTTTTCTAATTTCTTCTTGGTTGTTGACTTCTTTTTGTTCTGATTTCTTCTGGCTTTTATTCAAGTTTGATTTTGATTTCGTCTTATCTTGCAATAGTTGCTTATGTAATAGCTTCCATAGGAATTGTTACCAAGGATTGTCAATGTAATTTATATTTTCATGTGTATTGCTTGACTTGTAGTCATCGTGATAGCAATCCTTATCTTGTTATTCTTCCATAGGTATTGTTTAACTTGAACATATTGTCTTCTAAGAAATAGATATGCAAGATATGTACATAAACTATGTAAACATGGTATGTACAAGAACTATGAAGAGTATTGTTACCTTGTTTTAGAAGAAAAAGTATGTTTTATCATGCTTGGCCTTTGTTGATATTATGGTAGCTGTAGGAGGTATTTACCTCCACGTGTAACCCTGACGAGAATAAATGTTCTGGGAAGCAAAAAGAAACCCTAAAGCATTGGACATAATCCTAGAAGACAAGTCGGTTAAAGGAAATATGTAATATTAAGTGTTTAGCCTCCAGAATGAGAAGTCGGCCTAGATAGGTCAGGAAAAATAGTATAAATATAGGAATCCAAATCTAATTTGGTACACACAACTCGCAACTGCAGAAATGTACAAGTGCGCACTGCAGAAACTGGGTAAGTGCGCAAGTCTGGAGAGTAGTTGCAGCTGCAACTACTGCAATCTGTATTCTCGGTTTAGTCTTGGACTTTCTATTGGATATGGTTTGGACTTTCTGCCATGTATGATTGCTCTAGAGAGAGGTATGCTACATTGATTGGCTATTAGGCCTAGGGTTTGCTTCTGAAATCATTCTCTGTCAAGGTTAAAGTGCTCGGGGGTGTCTTCGACCTATGGTTGGGTGAAAATACTTATGTATTGTCTATGGTTAAATGAGCACATCTATTATTTCTATCAAGTTATGGGCCCACGCTATCTTCGAACAGTCAAACCGCTGGAAGATAGATTCGGGGGATTTGCTCAGTTACAGTTGCAGTTGCAATCAAATTTCTTGTTGCAACAACGAAACCCTACCCCTCTTATTGAGGCACATTAAGTGAAGATATTGACCTAATTTCTGGATATCCTGGTACGTCATAACCTAGCACACCTCCTGGTACTCTTAGCAAGCTAAGACGTCAAGTTTGAGTTTTTGGTCAAAGTCAAAGTTTGACCAAGTCAAAGCAGTTATGACTTACTCTATGAAGTCAGAAAACAAGTTAGAAGGGGCTTCTAACTTTAGAGTATTGAAGGCAGTTGACCTCATCCCTTGCCAAGAATAAAAGTGTTGGATATCGTGAAAGGAAAGATCATGGAACCACAGTTCAAAGAAGAAGGAAAAGATAAGGAACCTCAAAGCGTTGCAGTTATGGAAAAGTTCAAGGATAAATCCATCAATGCCATGAGTATCAAAATGGAATCTATAAAAGACCACTTGATACCACAGCATCTCATCTTGACTCATCTAAGAAGATGTATGCGATGCAGCGATGCCCTAACTAACCTCTTCTCAGGTCATAAACATTGGACAAGTAATGAGTCGAAGAATGAGCTCCATTGACATGAAAATGAATGATGGACAAGTAATGAGTCTGAAGAATGAGCTCCGTGACATGAAAATGAATGATGATGACAGCATAACATCATACCTTGTGAGAATCTCTCAGTTAAGAGATCAACTACAAGCTATTAAAGAAATCATTTCAGAGAAATAAATGGTAAATATAGTACTCAATGGTCTTCCCAAGACATGGGATGCATTTGTCGCAAGCATGAACACAAGGAAGGAGTATCCCACATTTGAATAACTTTGGACTTGTTGTGCATAAGAAGAATCAAGGATTAATGCAAAAGAGAAACCCCAAAAGAAATACGATGATCAAGCCTTCACAGCAAGGTTCAATAATTTCAAGAATAAGAAGAAGTTTGACTCAAGGAAGAAACCAAATCAAGAGAAAGATATGTCAAAAATACAATGCTTCAACTATCGAAAATATGGTCACTACAAGAATCATTGTCTTGAGTTAAAGAAAAGGAAGGAAACAAAAGAAGTGTCAGTTGTCGAAGAAAGGGAACCAAGTCAAGCAGGATAAAACAAACTTCTTCTTCTAAAACAAGGTAACAATATTCTTCATAGTTCTTGTACATACCATGTTTACATAGTTTCTGTACATATCTTTCATATCTATTTCTTAGAAGATAAGATGTTCAAATGAAACAATACCTATGGAAGAATAACAAGAAAAGGGTTCCTATCACGATGACTACAAGTCAAGCAATACACATGAAAAGATAAAGTACATTGACAATTCTTGGTAACAATTCTTGTGGAAGCTATTACATAAGTAACAGCTACAAGATAAGTGAAATCAGAATCAAACCTGGAAGAAGTAAAAAAATAAAGAAGTCAACAATCAAGAGGAAATTAGAAAAAAACTTGTGACACTTTGCAGAAGGCAATAAGGATGCAGGTGAAAGCATGGACTCTCTTAGATGGAGGGAGCCAATTATATAATTCCAGAAGAATAGAATGTATTCAAGCATGAAGCAAGGATTAGGAGGGAGATAATCCTAAATAATATGATCCATTGAGGATTATGAAGTATCTATCCATGTTCCCATTTATGGTAGAAAACATGAAAAGCAGCACATGTTCAATTTGATTTTATAAGAAGTATTCTTTGAAAAGAAGCCTTAAAGTATCCTTGGTTGTCCATCCACATCCATGATCCTATTATGAAAGGAAGAAGTTGTAATCTTCAGGGCATGGAATCTATAGAAAACTCCATGGGCCCAAGAGCTAAAGAGAAACATGAGGAAGAACATGAAGATTCCAAGAGAGAAAGAAAAGCCAGAACAACCAGTCATTATATCAATAATCACAAGACTACCAACTTGGTTTGAACCCACTAGAAGCAATCAAGCAGAAGAAATGGAAGTTGCGATGTAGAACAGTGTATGAAAGACTTATGAATGGAAGCATTGTGAGATTCAAAACTAGAGGTTCTCCCAGATGGAGGGAGAAGACTATGATGATAGCTTGTTCCAGTAACCAGACATACCTCTACCTAAGCCATTATATCTTTTGCAATATCCATGGGTTGGAGTTTACATCATATGAATGTAAGGATTGTTCTCCTCAACAGAGTAATTGAAAAAAAGTGTATGTAGAGCAACCTCAAGGTTTTGAGGTATACCAAAAAGAGACCCTTGTATGCAGATGGAAGAAGATCTTGTATGTATTCAAACAACTTGGTGCAGAGCCTCTCATGCACAGCAGAAGCGTGGTGAAAACTTTCTATAACGGAGATAATGTATTAGAATGGTTACTCAGAGATCCAAGATGATGGATTGTTAATCCATGACAAAATATCATGATGACAGAACAAGTGTTACTTGGATATGTTTCAGTTTGAGCCTTTCCACGATGTCATGAGCTAGCAGGAAACAAAAGTGTTGAATTCAACCATGATATATTGTAATGATCATAGCTATATGAAGCCTTCAGAGAAAACCAATGTTTTAGACAAATCAAAGTACATTGAGATCAAGCATTACATTCTCTATGATGAAGTCCAGAAAAGAGAAGTGGTTCTCCAATATATCTCCACAGATGAGAAGATAGCAGATATTTTGGTAAAGCCTTTGTCCAAGATGAAAAAGTTTGTGTACTCAAGAAACAAGTTGGAGCTTGTGGAGACAACTTCCTTATTGAAAAAGGAAGAGATTACTCCCACGTTGGGAGGGAGCACTGATGTGTTATTGATTTATGGACAATCATTTTTCAATTCTAAAAATGGTCCAGGATGAGCAATTCCTTTCCAGTTCAGAAAGTGGTTTGAGATTTCTAATGGACAGGCATTTTCCAGTTCAGAAAATGGTCCAGATCGGACAGTCATTTTCGTAATGAAAATGGTTCGATAGATTGTTGATGTACCATAAACAGTGATTCCCCTTATGGCCAGTGTGGGGGAATGGTTTAGGACAGTCATTCTTCTTGGCAGTCACTTTGAGAAGTGGTCAAGTAGAATGGTATGCCTCATAAGGAAGTCATTCTTTCGAAGTTCATAGTTGTGAGCAGTTTCAAAGAATGGTCTGTTTTGGAGGTTGGTACATGACAACAATTTCCATTAGTAAATTGTCTGGACAGACATTCCCTAGGGAAGAATCATTCTCTCCAGATTGCACTATGTTTAGTGCCGGAGGAATGGCCCATTTAGGTGAATGGTATAGGTTCATAAATCAGGGATAGGCATTCCCTAGGGCAGACTCATTCTATCCAGGTTACACTATGTTTAGTGTTGGAGGAATGGCCCAGTTAGGTGAATGGTCCAGGATTAGAAATCAAGGACAGTTATTCTTCTATGCTTGAGAAGAATAGTCCAGATAGCCCATGGTTGATGTTTTACTTTTTGAGGGCAGATGCTCTTCCAGATCTCACAGATGTGAGTGGAAGAATGGCCCAGATGACTCATTTTATATCATGATATTGTTTTTTGTGCAGGTTGATATTAGATGATATGATTGTTATGGAGACTATATGTCTCTGGATAGTAGATGTATGCTATTGCGGTGAATGTGATCCACTGGTTGTGATTGTGTGTCACTGATTAAGTAGTCGTGTGTTACTTGGTGTGGTAGTGTACCACTGGATTGTAGTTGTGTACTACTATGGATAGACATAGTTGTGTTCTATTGAATGAAATTGTTTTGATTGCCATGTAGGCTATAAGTAGTGTTGAAAATGATTATCAGCTAGATGGATAATCATAGTGCTT
>SNQJ01S0002359.1:537746-555894 GCA_010110895.2 Picea sitchensis
TCCCTGTGTTCAAGCACCCACTTGAACCTCTAAGGACAACAGTCCTCCCTAGCACCTCCCAACCACCCTGAAATATAAAACTTTGCTTTCTGTGAATTTATTACAGTGATTCAATAGTTTTCATTTGCTTACCAGGCTTATCATTGTTCAGCTATGCCACTCTGCTCTGCCTGCATCAGTGTCACCCTTCTTGCATCCTCTTCATCTTTCTGATCTTATCCTTTGTCTCAGCATGCACACCTTGGATTTATCTTCTTCTCACAGATATGCATCTTTGATATGTGCACTTTCTGCTCTCTTCCACTATTCTATTATATTCATCTTTTGTTCCTCATCTCTGTGTTTTCTTTCTACGGTTCAATTCATTTTTCACTCGTCACAGCCCCTCGTGCACAGTCACAGCGTATATCTTTTATCCACTTCCTCTTGGGTTATACCTCGAATCTTCTTGGGAAAAAATGCCTCAACAACTGAATCGCCAACCGTCCAAGAACCATGATTTGATTCTTCTAATTGAATCGTAACTGAACAGTTAATCATAAAGATCAACAATAGCCCTTCGATCAGATGCTCAAATAACCAGCACCATTGGATTAAATCCGCAGGGTCTTGCGTTTATTTCTCCATTTCGCATTTTGGCATTTCGGCATTTCGGCATTCCTGTGGTGAAGAGTCTCGACTCTTCATGTTACGATCGCCGAAAAGGAGCTTAGCTTGGTGTTAGCTCCTCCCTCTCACATGATCACTGACGGTGACCACAGCCTACACCAAAAGGTGGTTTTCGCATTTTGGCATTTTGGCATTCATGTGGTGAAGTGTTTCGACACTCCAACTCCCGGTATTCGAAACCTACACCAAAAGGTGTTTTTTGCATTTCGACATTTTGGCATTTCTGTGTTGAAGTGTTTCGACACTTCCAACTCTCGGTATCTAAAACTCTGAAATGGAGTTAGATCAACGGTCAGGTATTTCGGCGTTTCGGCATTTATGTGATGAAGTGTTTCGACACTTCCAACTCCCGGTATCTGAAACTCCGAAATGGAGTCAGATCAACGGTCTGGTATTTCGGCATTTCAGCATTTCTGTGATGAAGTGTTTTGACACTTCCAACTCCCGGTATCCGAAACTCCGAAATAGAGTTTAGCTTCTGATACCCGAAATGGAGTTTAGCTTCTGATCTTTCCATGCGATCATCGTTGTGTTGTTGGTCGTGATCTTTGCCATCAATGAAAAACACGCATACTCGCCTCTGTCTGAAAACATGCCAACATATTCTACAACCCAAAATTGACAAACTTGAAAAATATATGAGGCCACAAGCTTATATCACAAATAATATCTCAGTGGATTTAAATGTGTTGCCTCCAGAAGATAAGATCCAATGACATAATAAAACATGAGATATGAAGGGAAATGATCCGATACAAGCTACTTTAAATGTCAGAATATTGAAGGTGCAAATAAATAGATTAGAAAAGTAGTTAAAGGTTGAAAGAGCTACCAATAGGGCCAAGATGACTACGGTAAGAGGTTTGGAGAAAAATTTAATTGATTTGGGACATGGATCAAAAGATAAATCATCTATATTTTCTTTGTTGAAGGAAAAAGGGAAAAAAAATTCAAATCTTAAGGAATAAACTAAATATGTCTATTATAGAGCATATTCAGACAAGTGAACTAATGGAAATAGAAAAAGAAAAATATCAAATTCATCAACATTATGAAGCAGAGCAGGTTGCAAAGATTGAAGGACAAGTTGCAACATTACAAAAAGACATAAGGAAAGAAACATGTGTGATTGAATCGAAGGATTCAAAATTAGTAGAACTTCAGGAGAAAGTAAATAGTAGAAATGCCATAGTAGAACAAAAGCATACTGCCATAGCTGAAAAAGAGAAACTTATAGCTCAGGAGTGTGTTTAGATTGCAGGATTTGAGGACTTCAAGAAGAAACATGATCAAAAAATTGTTGCAAAGAAATATCAAATAGGGGAAAAACATTGTATATGGGATCAAATAAAAAAGGTCATGCAACAGATGAAGACTCATTTCAGTGTATTATCAGACACTGAAGATTTAGAGAGAAGTAGCAGAAGGCATATCAACAAAGCCTGGGACAAATTAGGAGATAAAGTCCAAATTTTAAATGAAGTAATAAAGTTTGTCAGCGATAAAACAAAGGATGACTTAAAGAGAGCTTAATAACCTCTTGATGATGATCCATGCCTATGGATTGAAACATCGAGAAATTCAAAATATGAACGTAGCTCCAACCCTCTAAATGACTTAAAATTGTTAGACATCAAGGATATAATATCTTTCATCATGACAACTAGCCTAGTGAATGCCAAACATAAATTGATATTATCTTCTCAACACAAATGCTAGGTAGTCCAAGACTTTGTACATGAGTTCAGGAACAATTTTTCATAATCATTTTCACTAGGACATCCAATTCTATGGACCAATGAAGGTTGGTTTTTCTCTGGAGAGCTTTATGAAGGATCTCTAGAAAAAGAAGCGACAAACTATGAACAATTTTGAAGATGTAAAGGGTCGTATCAAAGGGCTAGTTATTTATGAAATGCTTTTTAGAGATTTTTTATTATTATGTACTCTAATGAATATTCAGAAAAATTTTCCTCCTACTAGTTATGATCTTTACACACAGTTGGACATTGCTACAAGGAAGATGATCTCAGGTAAAATCCTAGAAGGAATTGAATGGAAACAAATTACAAAGTTGAACATTGAAACCCCTCTACTAGCGTCATGTTCCACTACAGTTTATGATTCTTTCCCAACTTAGATAATGATGTCAGTGTCAGCCTCTACATCGACACCAGTTCCTCGGTGAGCATCAATCTCCACTCCAGGTCTTGCTCCTATGTCAGCAAGACTTCCTATGAAAACATCAATGTAAATATCAACACAATGTGGGACATATAAGCAAAAGAAAAAGAAGAACCCCTAACACAATTCTTAAAAATCGTTATAACAGTTGTCCCAAGAAAGGAGGAATCCACTATCAACACTACTTCTATTTTTGGAAACTTTTACACGGCTAACAACAAATAGTTAAAGCAAAAAGGATAAAAGGAGAAATCAAAGAGGAAGAAAGGGTCGTCGTAGGTCTGAACAAACGAAATTGCTTCAACAATCTTATCAATCTCGTGTCTTTATTTATTTCTGCAACTTACATGTTTCTTGTTTACATGGAGGATTCATCCCCTGTTTGATCAACATTATTGTTTTCTTTTATTTCAAGAGACCTCTAAAACTTTGAGAAGGATTTACGGGATTTATTCCCAGGAAGTCTTTGTCATTATTAGTTTATAATTCAAGCAGTGAAATTTTATGAACCAAATCACATGTTGATTGTTATGAATTTTCATGGTTGATATTCTATATAATGTTCTTAATTTTCCTTCTTTCATGTCTTTGTTTTACAATATTTAGTATCATATTATTATTACCATGAAAGCATTTTAAATGTTATATTGGAGATTTTTAAAATAATTTATGTTTAGGTTTTAAGGAATCAGTTCCATCTTTCTTTTCTTAGAAACAATTAACTGAAAGATATATATTAACTTCAAAGGATTGTATTTTTCCTTTCTTATGTTTCTCAATTATCTTTCCTTAATTTATCTCAAAAACTGATCAGATAGGAATGTGGCATCCTTTATGTTTATAGTTATATGTTAATTGTGGTTTATTTTATAAAGCTTAAACTCTTTTTGTTTTCAATTAATCGTTTCAATTCTTGTATTTGAAACAAACACACACTTTACACACAGAAACCTCTTTAAATACTTGGAGAGAAAATCTTAAAACAAGTTTCACATATTGAGGGTTACCCCCTTTTGTTGTTGGAATATTTCAGTAAAGCCTAAAGCGGGCATGATATTTTCCTCCATATGGTGTCATGACATTGTTCCTTTGTAAGGAACAACTTGAGTAACAACACTCATTATAAACATTCTCCTCTTATTTTTGTTCAAAGTTCCCTTCAAAATTTCATCATAAAAGTCATGTTGTACTCCATTTCACAACTTCAATATTCTCAAAATAATTATAAAAGCAACATAAACTAGGAATGTAAAATGCTAACAGTGGAGGGTTTATCATAATTCTCTTATATAATATAACATTAAATTTCTAGCCCAAAGGGGTTGGATTCAATGGTGGAAAACAAGGAGTTTTTCACCATTGGACAAGGTTCAATTCCCGTGAGGACCTAACCTGAAGCCATGGGGGCACATTGAGGTAGTGGTCAAACATGTGGTTGCACCCAAAGATATTATATTAAATGATATCGTGACCCGTGCACACATAAGTGGATCAAAGCCCACCCCCATGTCCTTCAATTTTTAATCCCCGGATGGGGTGATAGTGGACAACACGCATCCAGTGGAGAAGCCAGGAGAGAGCCACCGTGGTTCCAACCACGTGATGGAGGTGTGCCTCTCCCTCCCGCCACCTTAATGAATTTAAGACTACCTTGCATGAGGCAGGGTGCCATTACTCTCAGTGCGCCCTGCTCTGCCTTGTCATCCCTTCGATGGACCGGCGCCATGGTTCGACCTTTACTCTGCGCGTGTGGATGTTTAATGAATCGCACCAGCTGCTCGGGTCATTTGAACTGCACCAGATGCTCTGGATGCCTCATTCTCTCTCGATTTATTTCTCCAGAGCTCGACCTCTTGCCCAACTTCTCTTTGGTCTGTTGTCGCTCACTCCTGGTCGTTTTCACCCTCCTAGTGTTTTAGAGATGCCCGGGCAGCAAGGAAAGTCTAAACGAGGTTCGGTATGGCAGCCTAGCCGACCTCGTTTGGCCCTCTGCCCTCTACCTACACCCTCCCACATTTCCTCCTCCTCGTCGGCCACCTCATCCTCCTCCTTGGCGCAGTCGACTCATACTCCAACCAACATCCCGCCCCTTTCTTCGTCATTTGCCTACAAGATGGAATGGTTTGATGTCTAAGCGACCTCGTTGGGATTCGTCCCAGTACCTCCGAGAAACTTGGGCTCGGCTTTGTACCAAGGTCCATTGGCTCCCCCTAATTCACCGACTTTCTCAGCTTCCCAATCGCTTCAGGCAAGCCAGAACTCACAACATCAACCTTTCTCACGAATTGACTCCAGTGCAGACCTAGATTTTGAATTACAAACATGCCTCGCATTGTTGCAAGGCCTAGTATTTGACTTGCGATGGGACTTGGATGACCTCTGGTTCTACCTAGATATTTTGGACAACAAGGCATCACAATTCCTGCACCTGCTCTGAGCAATGCAGGAGGCCCATCACCCCCCAACAAAAGAAGCTCAAGCCTAAGGAGTTGCAACACCAATATTGGCACTAGCTCCCCCATTGGGGAGTTCGAAGCACGAAGCACTGGGACAGGAGGAGAACGTGCCACCATCCCAGCCGGAGGACACCATGCAACTGGACGAGACACTAGTCGAGGAGGAGTCGGCTCCTCTCTAGGACTCGACACCCGGTGCCTTCTTCCCGGATGCGTGGCAGTATTACAGCCCCACTACGTGATATGTCTAGGCATCTTTGTTATTATGTTATGTGTGTGAATGTGGTTTTGCATCATAATAGCCACCTATATCAGATATTGTCAATGGTTATTACTGTTATGATGGTCAATGTTAGGGACCAGAATTTTGGGTTTTGTTAATGTTAGTGGATACATTTTTATGCTCAGTAGCTTAAGACTTAAACTTTGGTATTGTTCGGTTGGTTGAGTTGGTTTCCCCTCAGGGCAGCCAGTATTTACAGTCTAGAACAACGAATGTTTTTTTGTAACCCTGATTTTGACAAACTTTTATACAATCTTACTTATAAAAAAAAAACATTAAATTTCTAGAATTTTGTTTCATAAAATCTAAGAAGACATCGAGCAAAGTCATGAAATATCATATGGAAAGTGGGAATATGAACGTTGTAACTTAAGTGTTAAAACTATATTCGTAGGCCCTTGGGTAAGGGAGAAGAGTCTTTTTACTTCTTTTACTAATGGTAATATTTATTATTTATTTTGCAGTGAAACAAAATAACCCATATTTATTTTTTTAACTTGGACTTAAAAAGTAATCCATTACTCCAATGCTAAGAATAGTCATTATGACAAGATGAACCGAGAACGTTTTCACCACAAAACAATGTCAAAATACGCTGTCAATTTGGACAATAATTTCATATATGTTGGGGTTTTATTATTCACACGCCAAATATCAAATGTGCATTGAGCTTAAACCTTTTCCAAATTCCATCAAACGATATTATCTAAGTCTTATGCCAACGTGATAAATGAAGTGCGCCAATCAACCATATGAGCCATGCTAATTTTATACAAAAAAAAATGTATGCATCCTTAGGTATACTTTGATGTGTTTTTACATGTGTTAAAATGAATATCCCTATAATCTTTAATGCCATCGAGAGGTATGCAAATAAGATATAAACCATAGAGATCAAATATGAGTCAACAATTACCCCTAGAGGGGGTAACATCTAGATCCAACATGGGGACATGTGTTCACCGTAGGGCACATGAGAATCTCAACAATCTCTGGAACTCCAAAACTTGCTCTCTGCATCAAACCTAAAAATACCCTACTACATTCTAACATAAAATCATAAGCAATAGGGATCGGTCCCTCTACTCAATGAGGTAAAACAAGACAATAAAAACATAAAAGTCAATTTATTTTCCTTTTTTCAAAGACAATGTTGTTTCTCATATTTATTCTAGGCTCACATATTTTTTTAAAGACAATGTTGTTTCTCATATTTATTCTAGGCTCACATAACAATGTTAGGCATCCAAATTCAATAATGTTTGCTTTTAGTAATGCTTTTGGAATCCGAAATAAAAGATATTTCAATAGTATAATAATAAAAAACAAAGAAGCAATATTTATTTCTTTAAAAAAATTTTGAAATAATCAAAGGATGGAAAGAAGAATATAAGAAACATAACTGAAATCAAAATAAGGTATCCAATTATGATAAATCTTATTTTAACTCCAATAGACGAAATAAAAAAGATGTATTCAAATCATAAAGTTAGATTAACAGATAATCAAAACATGTACACATAAATAGGTCTTATTAAGCTCACAATAGAATAGAGGAAAGTCTATCCTTAAGTAGACGTTCAATAAATAAATAATGCCACGGTAAGAGTAATACTAAATTGTAGTGGTTCACAATTTAAACACAACAAATGAATAATGATATTATGGAAAGGAAACACATAGAAAGAACATTATTTAAAGAAATGAAAGGAAGAATCTCATGTATTTGTGCAAAAGGGTTTATTTTTCATTAAAATATTCAATTACATCTTGAATCAAAAGTCCCTTCTCTCATACTTTCATCTTTCTTTTATAGATACAAAATATGCAATCGAATTGATTACAATTCCTTAATTCTAGATAAGAATTACAAAAATAAAATATTCAGATCCCAAAAACTTAGGGACAGATAAGAAATCACTATTTTTTCTCTAAGTTGTTAGCCAAGTCATTGAAACTGCACAAATTGTTTTCATTCTTGATTTGAAGAATACTTGCATGAAATCATTCTCTTATATTCCTTTTCTAGCTCAGTACAAGCTTCAAACGTTGGAGAAGTTTGAAACAAATTTCTTAAATGCCATAATAGAAAGAAATATTCATCTAGAAGGTCAACAATTGTTTGACCTTTTAGTGCCTCAGTTGCTCCTTTGAATTTACTAGAATTTTCCTTTGTTGAGATTAATAATGGTTGATATTTTGGTAGGGAAAGAAAATTACCCTTTATACAATAGTATTCAGGAAGACCCATTTCAACCATCTGTTTGTAATGATTTTTATACCATTGTACATTCTTCTGAAGTTGAACCAGTTTATTTTGAACCTGTTGAATCATGTTCCTTTTAGTAATAACTTTTTCAAAATTCGTTATTGTACATGTTATGTCTTTAACTCCAAATTGACTTAATTCCCCTTTTTTCATGGAGTTAAGGTTTTTGATGATCTTATTGGCAGCCTAAGGTTTATCTCCTAATTCTTTTTCGGCCTTTGTAATATCAATGTCAATTTTTTGGACCAAACTGGCCTCTTCCTCCATAATAATAAAACATTTCCACATCTTATTTACATGTTCAATAATTTTATCCCAAACTATATGACGTGCTCCCATTAAATAAGATTTTCTAGACAACTTATTCTTTAATGTATCATATTCCTCGTGTAACTTTTGCTTTTGATCCATGCATCTTCTTAAGTTGTCTTTCTTTTTCTCCAATATGGTCTCTCAAAAGATTAATCTCAGTTTCATAAGTTGAAACTGTTTTCTTTAGTTGTTCTAACTCAATTTCTTTGGCATTTAAATCAATTAAAGCTTTGACTAAATATTCTGAGCTACATGTTAATGTTTCTCTTGAAGATGATGAGGGAATGCCCTGTCTGAGTATTTGAATCTATTGTTGCAAAGAATTATTCTGTTCATTCAAACTTGCAATAACTTCAATCAACTTTTCTTTCTCCTTTTGGATGGCCAAAAGTTTTGGAGTTTGTACATGATCCACATCTGGCATCTTGAATTTCTTCTTTAAAATGGATATTTCATTATCTTTTTCATTTAGCATCCTCTGAACATGTTCTTCATTTGTAGCATCATATCTCATTTTAACTAATGACTTTACTAATGTTCTCTCTAAATCTTCTACTTTCAGTTGTTTCACTCTTGATCTTGTATGTTCTTGCTTTAGTTGTTGCTTAAGCTGACTATTCATTCTATGCAATCTTTGTAAGCTAAGAGAAGTATTCATAATATCCCTAGTGATCATCTCCCTAGTCTGATTATGCAAACCCATTTTGTCTGGTAAAAGAATATCATCAAGATTTAGAGAGAAATTAGTTGCTTTATAATTGTCCTATCCACGAATGCTTGGACCAGATGATTCCAATATTGCCAAATTCAACTTTCCTTTTTCAAAATCTATTTCAGATAATAATCTTGTTTCTGGAAGGTCCAGCTTCAATTTTTGGCTCCAAAGTTCTTTAAAATGTTCACTCTTATTTCTTATATCATCAAATTTGGAAAATAAACTTTGTGGTTTAACATATGTTGTCCCTTCCCCTGGTGGATTCATAAATATTGATGGAAGAGTATCTATTGAATAAACAGCTTCTTTCTGAATCTTTTCCAAGGTTCTTGTTTCAAGTTGAGCTTATTTTTCTAGGTCATCATCTATGATTACTTCAACTTTGGATTTTTTGTTGGATTTCCCTTCCTTTGTTTCCATATCATGAAGTTCTAGATTGAAGCTCCTCTTCAATGTATTTTCTTGTGGTAGAGGTGTGACAATATCTACTTCTTGCATTGATGGCATTGGCACCTCTTTTTGTATCTGTCCTTGAAGAAGATTGTGTACCTCCTCCCAAGTATTCAAATTTTTTATCTGCTCTAAATCAGGTTTACCTTGATGCTGATATGGTGTAATATCCATCCTTTTGTTGTTAATGACCCCTAAAGGATAATATTGTCAAATTTCTCCTTGTTCAAATCTCAGTCCTTGCAGCACTGTTTCCACCGCCTATAAATTTGACTTGCTATACACAATGAAAGGCCCAACCTCCTTTTTGGGTTTAAAATTAGTCTTATTTTTTCTTGGAATGAAATGAACCTTATCCACATTAAGACTTTGCCTTATAAATTCTAAAGAAAATATCTTCATAGTTAGGAAACTTGGAAGTTTGAAAGGTTTAACTTTTGAACCATATAATCTTATTTCTGTATAATCTTCAAATAGAAACCAATATCCTAATTTAGCCTCAGAAAATTCATGTAACAACTTTTTAATCTCAGGGAAAATTCTAGGTGGAATTTGTTCATGAAAAAGTGCATAGATTGTAGACATAAATGAATTTATATAAAGAGAGAAACCTTTATTTTGAGGCTTGCTTCTGATTATAGGAACCCAGTTAATAACTGAAGCAATCTCTTCAACTTCATCTTCAGTTTCTAGGTATAAACTATGGAAGTCTTTTTGTCTTTGAAAAAGGAACAAGTAAACCAAGTATGATTTGAAACAGAAGCTTTGTTTAAAGGGAAATTCTTGAGTTGCTCATGAATGGCTTCGAATATAAACTGTGCAACATAGAACTTGACCATCACTTGGGTAGAAGAAGGGAAAATTGTTATGAGAAACCCTAAAATAACATTATCAACAATTTCATCTGAATCATAACCTAGAACAGAGCAAATCATACATATCACTTCATGTGCATTTAACGTGAACAAACTGATTTGATAAATTTGTTGATCATGAAGGATTGCAGTATCGAATTTCATCAGAGATCGAACAAAAGATTGCCACTCCTGGACATTTAATTGTGTAAAATTCAGGGCTAGGGTTTTTTCGTTAATAACATGGCCATCGTTAAATTCAGAAACCTTAAGCATATGAGAAATAGATTAGGCTCTAACATTAAATAACTAAGTCCCATTTTTAGTTACAAAACTTCTGGAAGATGCTACATATCTTTGTGCACACCAATGTATGAATTCGGGAAAATTATAGACTTGTGGGACGATAAAACGAGCTAGGCCGATTTATGTAGCTCAAGCAAATCAAATGATACTTTAGGATCAAAAATTTGAGAGTCTTTGTCATCTAAACTTATTTCGACATCGGGTAGGGTTTCAGACTATTTTTTTTTTGTAAGCCTCGACATTTTAAAATCAGGAAAAGGACAAGGTATCTTAGCACTTACCCATGACTTTGACAGAAAGGGAATCCGTAAGAGTGTTGGTGTTTTAGACGGAAAAAATTTCCCGTTCCCGTAACAATGATAGTCGTGAAAACCCGTGACGAAATGGAAAGAAAGGGATTTTTCTTTTATTTTATTCAATCCAATATCTAACTAATATATTAATTAAAGCAAATCATACGGAAATTAAATTACCAAAAACCAATAGTTTCCAACAGTGGTTTTTCGTTACACAACGCGCAATTGAAAGGTGGTTTTGAGAGTGGTATCTTATAACACACTATTGTCTTTTTGGTTGACGCGTGGCACGAGTGGTTTTCGTTGGATGACATCACGCACGCAATGGTCTCATGTTAAAGGTTATGCAACTTTATTGCGTGCGGACTGTTGATTTCACCATTTCTTTTTTATCGACACTCTGTATTGCACACACCTTGTCACACAATAGCACAACTTCCTATTAGTTATACATTAGTATTAAAACTTATACTTAGTATTAAAACTATATTAAAAATATCAAATCTAAACTAAGTGAGAAATTAAAAGGTAAGCTAATATGAAATTAAAAGTGCCTATTCTAACTAAAATTCTGAGTTTTTATTTTTAAATTTAATTTATGTTCTAACATTGGCTCCAAATGGGGATTGTGGCTCCCTACGAGGCACTAAAGAACAGCAGACCAGGCTCCTTTATTGGGTAAATGGAGTCATTATTGTTTTTTTTTATTGAACTAAATACTTTATTTCCTTTAGAAATTTAATCCTATATAAAAGAAACAAAAATGACCATATATAGAAATTTAGAACATGCTTAGTGAAAAATCTCAAGTCAAGTTAATAAATATTTTCTTTTTTTAAATTTACTCAAGAATTATTCAGGATAATCAAACTAAATTTAACTAGAATATCAGACTTTTACTTATTTAGTTTTATCTCAAGGTTATAAAGATATTATGTGGATTTCATTAAGGAAACCTAATTGGATCGGGACATAAGTATCATTGAAAAGGAACTAAATAACAGAGTATGTAATGAAGATATGTAAGACAACCTTATAGACATCATAGATATTTATTCACTGCCAATAGGGCTATTCAATACCCCAGTGAAGTTATATATATATACCCTATATTGAATTTCCTTTCACCACTTCAAAAACATGCTTTCATTTGATTGAGATGAGGGAAATCATTGTATGAATTTCCTTTCATCATCTCTTTTTGGACAAGATGGGGGCAATTGTTTTATGAATTTCCTTTCACCATCTGTCTTATTTAATTTTATTACTTTGAATTGGGGGCAATCAATATATCCAAGATATAAGGGATGACATCCATTTTTTATCTGATGTAAAGTTAGTCTGTCTACATTTTTTAAAATACTCTGAGATTAGTTTTCTTCCAATTCTAGGTATACCTTCACCTACAGGTAAGTTATATCTGAAAAGATTTATTTTTAGGGATTAACCTTGAGTAAACTCACTAGTTATAATCTAATATTAAAGCTAAATTTACTAGGATTAGCCTAAATATACCTTTCAATTAGAATCAAGAAATATATTAGATCTTTGCGAGCCTTGTTAAAATATCATGCGTTAATTTTTTAATATTGGCTAAGTTTATCATTTCTATAAAGATTAATGTGATTAAATAAGAAAGAAAAACCTATTTTTCACTAGTAACATTATTGTTACTAATTTTATTAACTGGAAAACAAATCAATACTCCAATACAAATAAACTTTGTTTTCTCTAAAATACACAAACATCTAATTGAATATACTTGTATTTTTCTCAACAAACAAAACACTAAATATCCTTAATTGGATTATAGATCATAAATGATGAGTTCTTAAACCAATTAGGGTTTAAAAGAAAAGAAAAATTAAATTAAATGTCAATGTCAATGTAAATCTAATCCATACTATTATCTACAATGGAAAACTATAATTAAAGAAAACTAATGCATAAAATGTTTCAGATAATGCCCATTAATAGGCATTTCAAGAACTTCTCCACTTAGATTCTGATGAGAAAATGTTTTTTTTTTCCTTTAACTGTTGCAATTTTAAAAGGACCAAACCAAAGATGATCAAATTTCTCATGCTTTCCAATATCTTTTTTTTAAGCTTCCCATTTCAACACTAAATCTCTTGGAAGAAATTCTGTCTTTAGTTTTTTTGTCAAAATAGCCTTCATCTTGTCTTGGTACTCTTGGAGTTTTTCATTAACCCCTTCTTTGGTATGTTGTGCCTCAATTAATTGATTCATTCTTCTTGTGAAATCATTAGGTTCTTCACCAATATCCTGCCATAATTTCAATACAGGAAGAGCAAGATTAATAGGTAAAATAACATCTAAACCATAAATCAATTGAAATGGTGACATACCTATTGATCTCTTGGTGCTAATTTTGTTTTCCCAAAGTGCATATTTCAAATGAATATGTCAAGATTTTTTATTTTCAGTCAAAAATTTTTAATTATTCTGATCAAACTTTTGTTCGAAGATTATGCTAGTCCATTCCCTTGAGGATAATAAGCTGTAGAATGACCCGAAATAATATTATATTTCTGACAAAAGTTAATCATAGCAATAGATTTAAAATATTGTGCATTATCTGTAATTATTTTCCTTGGACAATCAAATCTTGCTAAAATATTTTCTTCCAAGAAATTAATTACCACTGTGTCTGTAGAATTCTTGGTCGGAATAGCTTCTACCCATTTAGAAAAATAATCAGTGGCAGTTAGGATCCATTTATGTTGTACACTAGATTGAGGGTGAATTTCACCAATGAAGTCTAAACCCCATTGTTGAAAAGGAGCTTCAGTTTTAATAGGAACTAAAGGTAAAGCGGGAAGATTTTGTTTTCCAACAAATAGTTGGCATTCTCTACAAGCCCTAACCTTAACATTCACATCAATGAATAGTTTTGGCCAGTAATAGCTTTCTCTTAGAATTGTGTATGTTGTTTCTCTCCAAGCATGATGCCCCCCACATATTCCTCTATGAAATTCTTCAATAACACCCTATTTTTTAGACTCTATAAGGCATATCAATAAAAATCCCAGAGGATCTTTCCAATATACTTTACCATCAATTATGCAACATTTGATTGGTTGAAGTTTTAATGTTCTTTCTTTTGATGGAATGATATCAAAAGGGCATTGTAGAGTAATAAGATATGAAACTATATTCTTTTACCAAGGAGAAGAAGAAAAATTTTCATTTACTTGATAAGTTATTATTTGATCATCAATCTCTTGTGTTTTTGGTAAACAATTTTCAGAATCAATATGATTAATACCAAGTGCCTTAAAATTAGATTCAGCAAGTAACTTTGATAAAACTTGTCCTTTCACTAACTAGTTTGGCTTGATCTCCAAATCGTATTCTTAAATGTTTGCTAACCATTTTCCTCTTCTATCATCACTATCAGGCTAACATAAAATTTATTTGATAGTAGTGGCAGGTACATATGCTATGACTTTGGAATGTAATATATAAGTTCTAAAATCTTTAAGTGCTATAACCATAGCATAAGCCTGTTTTTCTAAAATATCATATTTCAACTCTGCATATCTAAGGCTTTTACTAAAAAAGGCAATAGGTTATTCAAATCCATCATTATTTTTTTGTAAAAGCATTGTTGCAATTGTATGTTCAAATGCAAAAGAAAAGACTAAAAATTCCTTCAAATAATCTAGACTTACCAAAATTGGGGCTTCTCTTATGTCTTTCTTGACTCGTTGAACATATACCTTAGCTTCCGTTGTCCATTTCACCTCATTGTCTTTCTTCAACATATCTGTGATCAGTTTAATAATTTCAACAAAATTTGGAATGAATCTTCTCAAGAAATTGATTCTTCCTAAGAATGGCTGATTTTTTTTTTATTTCTTGGTAAATTAATCTTATCAATGGCTTGAATCCTTTGGGGATCAATTTTAATCCCATATTTTGATACAATATGACATAACAACTTCCCTTCTTTCATGTCAAAATGAGATTTCTTAGGATTTAGCGACAACCCAATTTTTTTGCATTTATCAAATGTTTGTCTGAGGTGTTTCAAATGTTTTGCATCAGAACTGGAAAAAATTGTCAGATCATCTAAATAAATAACAACAAATTTATCTCTTTCATCAAAAAAAGATAAGTCTGTGGCTCTTTGAAATGTTGCACCTGCATTCATCAAACCAAATGGAATTTTATCATACATAAAAGTTACCCATGGAGTAGTAAATGCAGTTTTTTCTTTATCCTTCTCATAGCCAACTATTTGATTATATCCTAAGAAATTGTCAATCATAGAAATTCTCTTAGCCCCTACAACCTTTTCAAGAATATGATCCATTTTCAGAAGGGGATGGTTATCTTTTAACAGAGATCGGTTTAGATTTTTGAAGTCCAAACATAATCTTATCTCCCCATTTTTCTTTCTAAATGGGACCAGATTAGCTACCCATTTAGAGTATCTGAGCGGTACAATAATTTTTGCATCAAGGAGCTTCTTGACCTCTCTTTATATTACAGCCAAAAGAATAGGATTATTTTGTTTAAGCTTTTTGTTTAAAAGTCTTGACACCTGGTTTTAAAGGAATCTTATGCTCTATAATAGAAGTATCATAATCTTGGCATATTTACAGACATAAGGTAGAGTATTCTTGTTTGTCATTGATGGAAAAATCAACACGACGAATGTATACATGTTTACTAATGATAGCAATATCAGCAGCACAATGATAATGGCATGGAAAGAACAGAAGTGTAAGCTCAGGAGGAGGAGCGACAATGGTCATCGAATGAGAGTCCAGATAGGAGGAACACACAGAGGAGGAGATTAGACCTCAACCGTCGATCGGAGCATGAAGGACCAGCAACCATTGGATCCAAAGATAAATGCATGAAGGTTAAGCCTTTGATGAGCGTAGAAGAACAGACCTGTCAAAGTCCCGAAGTCCCGAAGTAAGCAAGGACTGTCCATCATCAAGACTGACAGGTGACACACGATCCACAACTCTGGAGCAAACCACTTCGAAAGTTTATTAGTTTGATATTTGAAATTCCTGGAATGTGAAGTTTCGTCAGCCGTCGGATCTGGAGATCAGACAATGATCATTAGATAAGGGAGATCTACGTCAATAGACCACGTCAGCAAGGACACATGGCGCAATCAGACAATGACAAGTGTCAATTTGATTCGGCATTTCAGGTACGTGGAAATCACAAATCCGAGTGACATGTGGTAGTTTCTTGGCTCATGACACATCATCGAGTGATGCAAGAGTTACGTAACTCTGGGATTTTTGCTTCGAGATTTTTACCACCAGCAGATTCCCTAAGTCCCGAAGTCCTGAAGGCCAAATTCCCAGAGCGGAGGATAGTTGTTGGATTAAAGAGGACACGCGTCAGTGGATTGTCAACAGGAAAAATCAAAGGAAGGACGTGCTCTAACCTCCAAAGTTGCGAAACGCAAAGTCACGACATGATCTGAGCCATCGGATCAAGGAGAGATCTAGATCGTTGATTTTCCAGGGAGACAAGACATGAAGTCGCAAAAAAATCCTTGTTGTTAGAGCTAGAGAACACTTGGCGAGCGATTGGAATTTCGTTGACTTGCACATTGGAGGAGTCAAACGAATGTGGTGTGGAAACTCGCGATACACGAAGTCACGAAACAATCCTGGCTGTTGGAGCTAGAGGACACGTGGCAAGCGATTGGAATTTCGTTGACCTACACATTGGAGGAGTCAAAGGGATATGACACAGGAACTCGCAATATGTGAAGTTGCGAAATGATCTGGACCATTGGATCACCAAAGTTCTGGGTTATTGATTTGGCAAGCGAAGCACTTGAATGTTTGGCCCATGGTCATAGCCAAGGTCACATCGTCGAAGGCTGGAGGAAGGAGCTAGTCCAGCTAAGCTCCATTTCGGAGATCGCGACTTGGGAGAGTCGAGATACCTCATACCAAGATCCCCAAAATCAAGAGTCGTGAAGAACCTTTTGGATAAGAATTTGGTCACCGCCGGTGGTCACGAGAAGGGAAGGAGCTAGCAGCTAAGCTCCATTTTAGAGATCATGACATGGGAGAGTCGAGATGTCTCATCACAAGATTTTTGAAACGCGAAATCGCAAAATCACTTTCTGTTTAGCATTCGATGACAGCCAGTGGGCATATACGATAAACGCGAGTCCCTGCGGGTGTAATCCAACGGTGTTGATTAATCAAGAATTTGATCAAAGGGCTATTGTTTCACTTCACAGTTAATTTTTCAGTGATGATTCAGTTAGCAGAAATGAATCATAGCTCTTGAATGTTTGGTGATTCAGTTGCTGATGCGTTTCTTTGGAGATTCGAGGTGTAATTGAATTGGTGGAGAGCATAAAAGAGAAATGTTGTGTCTATGTGAGGCTGGTTGTTCTCACTGAAAAATGAGTTGAACTGGGAGAAAGGAAAATCATAGTTTGCACAGTGTGAGATCAAACTCGGAGATGAGAAACAGAAGTTGAACAGAACAGAAAAGGTGAAGAGAGAAGAATGAACACATACCAAAGAGCTTGAGAGGAACAAAAAAGGTGAAGAGAGAAGAATGAACACATACCATGAGAGCTTGAGAGGAACAAAAAAAGAACAGATAGAAAGAGACAGCAAGTCAAACCAAGTATGAACAGAGCAGAAGAATAATGAAGTAGAGAAGAATTGAAGAACAGATAAGAAGTGGTAAGAATTGATATATCTGTATTGTTGGTTATTCAATCATTTATTTATAATCAGGGAGGTAGGGAGGTGTTAGGGACGATTGCAGTCCTCTGTTATTCAAGTTGGTTCTTGAATACTGGAAGTTGAAGCATTCATCTAGTTGTGGCTAGGAAATAGGGTGGCAGGGTGGTGCTTGGGAAAACACAAAGTTTTTTGTATGCAAGTTGGTGCTTGTATAAGTGGAAGTAGGTACTTCCATCCAGTTGGTGTTGGAACACTCAGGGAGTTGGTGCTTCCTTCTAGTGGGTGCTAGAGAAATCAGGGAGTTGGTGCTTCCTTCTAGTGGGTGATAGAGAAATCAGAGGGTTGGTGATCTCAGCAAGTTGAAGCTTGTAAAACAGAGGTAGTAGCCTCACGTTGAGTTGGTTCTCAAAGATAGATGATGTACAGAACTTAAAATCCTGTCTATCATTCAAAGAAGAAGAGGTTTTCTCCCTTTATGGGTTTCCTCATGAAAATATGTCTCTGTGTATATCTTATGTGTGACTGATGTTCATTATTTATGTTGTTCATATATTGTATAATATTGATGGTCACTTGGAAGAGATTAAAAATTGTTTGAATAGTCATGAATTGTTTAAGCACAGTAACAACTGATTCACCCC
>SNQJ01S0002359.1:559359-619907 GCA_010110895.2 Picea sitchensis
AGTGTTGAACCAAGCACAGAAGATATAGTTGAAGTTGAAGATGAATAGGTCCAAGGATCAGAAAGAGAAGAATCTAAATCATATGAAGACACAAATACTCAAGCTGACACAGATCAGTAGAAAGAAACAAAAACACCTCTCAGAATAGTTAGAAAGAATCATCCTGAAAATCAGATAATTGGAGATATAAATTAAGGATTTCAAACAAGAAGGAAATTGATTAAAGACTCAGAACAATCTCAGGTTGATTTTCTATCTATGATTGAGCCTAAAAATTTTGATGAAGCCATCAAGCATGATGATTGGATTAGAGCTATGAATAAAGAGCTTGATCAAATTGAGAAGAACAATACTTGGAAGCTTGTTCCTAGACCTGAAGATAAGAATGTAATAGGCTCCAAATGGGTGTTCAAGAATAAAATGAATGGAAAGGGACAAGTTGTTAGGAATAAAGCCAGATTGGTCTGTAAAGGGTATGCACAAGTTGAAGGACAGAATTTTGATGAAACCTTTGCACCAGTGGCAAGATTGGAAGCCATCAGAATGTTTCTTGCATATTTATGTCATAATAAATTTAAAGTGTATCAGATGGATGTTAAGTCATCATTTCTTAATGGAGATCTAGAGGAAGAAGTATATATGGAGCAACCTGAAGGATTATCATTGACAGATAATCCTGACTATGTCTGCAAACTGAAGAAGGCTTTATATGGACTGAAACAAGCACCACGAGCTTGGTATTATAGACTAGACTATTTTTTACAAGGCAAAGGGTTCAAGAAAGGTATTGTTGGCAGCAATCTCTACATCAAGTCTGTAGGTGATGATTTACTTGTTGTTTTGGTTTATGTAGATGACATTATTTTTTGTTGTACTAATGATTCCTTTGTCCAGTGGTTTGCTAATTCTATGCAAACAAAGTTTGAGATGTCCATGATAGGAGAATTGTCATATTTTCTTGGCTTACAAGTAAATCAGAGTTCTGCAGGAATATGTATCTCTCAAGAAAAATATTTGAAAGAGATGTTGAAGAAATTTCAGATGGAAGATTCTTCTCATGTAAGTACACCTATGGTGGTCGTTTGCAAGCTCAGTAAAGATGATATTTCACCTTATGTTGATCAAAGGACATATCGATCAATCATAGGCAGTCTTTTGTACATCACAACATCCCGTCTTTATATAATGCAAGTTGTTGGAATGGTAGGTCATTATCAGTCTGCTCCTAAACAGAGTCATTTAGTAGTTGTAACAAGGATATTCAAATACTTGAAGGGCACAATGACTTATGGTCTGTGGTATCCTAGAAATCAGAATTTTCAGTTAATTGCTTATTTAGATGTTGATTGGGAAAATTGTGTGGATGAGAGAAAGAGCACTAGTGGAGGTGCATTCTTCCCGGGTGACTCATTAGTAGCTTGGATTAGTGAGAAACGGGGATCTATTTCCTTATCAACAATAGAGGCAGAGTACATTGTTGTTGCTACTTGTTGCACTCAGATTTTTATGGATGATACAAACTCTTACAGATTTGAAGGTAACTTATACTAATCCTATCTCACTTCACTGTGATAACACCAGTGCCATTAGTGTCTCCAAGATTCAAAGACTAAGCATATACCAATAAAATACCATTTTCTCAGAGAACAAGTTACAAACAGATTTGTTCAGCTGAATTATATTCCTTCCACATAACAGATAGCTGACATATTTACTAAACCGTTAGCAGCGACACCTTTTGGATATCTTCGTTAGAAGTTGGGGGTTATATCATCTTTCGTCTAATCTGTTCACCTTGTCAGGGGGAGTATGTGCTTGTCGCATATTTGATACCTTCGAGATGTACTGCAACACCTCGGGGGGAGCATGTTTCTTCTTTGACATTGATTTCAAAGTAGGAGAAAAAGTGTGGTAATGGTAAAGATGCTACAGTGGTATGGTTGGATGTCCAGGCAGAATAGTGTAGTTCTTCAGGTTCTTCAAGGTTTCCATCAATGCCAAAGGGGGAGATTGTTGGCATATTTACAGACAGAAGGCAGAGTATGCTTTTTTTTCATTGATGGAAAGATCAGCACGATGAGTCTATACTTGTTTACCAATGATAACAAGATCATCAACGCGGAGATAATGGCATGGAAAGAACAGAAGTGTAAGATTAGGAGGAGGAGTGACAGTGGCCATCAGATCAGAGTCTAGATAGGAGGAGCATGCAGAGGAGGAGATTAGACCTCAACCGTCGAACGGAGCATGAAGGACCAGCAACCATTGGATCTAGAGATAAATGCATGAAGGTTAAGCCTTTGATGAGCGTAGGAGAGTGGACCTATCAAAGTCCCAAAGTAAGCAGGGACCATCCATCATCAAGACTAACAGGTGGCACACGATCCACAACTTCGGAGCAAACCACTTCGAAAGTTTCTCAGTTTGATATTTGAAATCCTTGGAATGCAAAGTTCTGTCAGTGGTCGGACCTGGAGATCAGACAATGATCATTAGATCAGGGAGATCTACGTCAGCAGACCATGTCAGCAAGGACCCGTGATAGACCAAGTCAGCAAGGAAATGTGGTGCAATCATACAATGACAAGTGTCAAGTTGATTCGACATTTCAGGTACGTGGAAATCACAAATCTGAGTGACACGTGGTAGTTGCTCAGCTCATGACATGTCATCGAGTGACGCAAGAGTTACGTCACTCTGGGAGTTTTGCTTCGGGAATTTTACCATGAGCAGATGCCCTAAGTCCTGAAGTCTCGAAGGCCGAAGTCCCAGAGCGGAGGATAGTCATTGGATTAAAGAGGACACACGTTAGTGGATTGTCAACTCTGGGAAAAAGCAAAGGAAGGAGGTGCTCTAACCTCCAAATTTGTGAAACGTGAAGTCGCGACATGAACTAAGCCATCGGATCGAGGAGAGATCTGGACCATTGATTTTAGAGGGAGACGAAATGCGAAGTCGTGAAACAAACCTGGTCGTTGGAGCCAGAGGACATGTGGCGAGTGATTGGAATTTCACTTAATTGCACATTGGAGGAGTCAAAGGAGCGTGGTGTGGAAACTTGCGATACGTGAAGTCACAAAACAATCCTGGCCGTTGGAGCCAGAGGACATGTGGCGAGCGATTGGAACTTTTATAACCTCCTCATTGGAGGAGTCAAATGGATATGACACAGGAACTTGTGATATGCAAAGTCACGAAATTATCTAGACCGTCGGATCACCAAAGTTTTGCACCATTGATCTAGCAAGCAAAGTGCTTGAATGTTTGGCCCATGGTCATAGCCAAGGTCACATCGTCAAATTCTTGAGGAAGGAGCTAGTCCAGCTAAACTCCTTTTCGGAGATCGTGACTTGGGAAAGTCGAGACACCTYATACCAAGATCCCCAAAATTGTGAGTCGCGAAGCACCTTCTGGATAAGCGKTTGGTCACCGCCAGTGGTCATGAGAAGGAAAGGAGCTAGCAGATAAGCTCCATTTTGGAGATCACGACATGGGAGAGTCGAGATGTCTCATCAAAAGATTTTCGAAACGTGAAATAGCGAAATCACTTTATGTTTAGCGTTCAGTCACAGCTAGTGGGCATATAGGATAAACGTGAGTCCCTGCGGGTGTAATCCAACGGTGTTGATTAATCAAGAATTTGATCAAAGGGCTATTGTTTCACTTCACGGTTAATTGTTCAATTACAATTCAGTTAGCATAACTGAATCGTAGTTCTTGGACGTTTGGAGATTCAGTTGATGATGTATTTATTTGGAGATTCAAGGTGTAATTGAATTGGTGGAGAGCATAAAAGAGAAATTTCATGACTGTGTGAGGCTAGTTGTTCTCACCGAAAAATGAGTTGAACTGGGAGAAAGGAAAATCATAGTATGCACAGTGTGAGATCAAACTCAGAGATGAGAAACAGAAGTTGAACAAAACAGAAAAGGTGAAGAGAGAAGAATGAACACATACCAAAGAGCTTGAGAGGAACAGAAAAAGAACAGATAGAAAGAGACAGCAAGTCAAACCAAGTATGAACAGAGCAGAAGAATAGTGAAGCAAAGAAGAATTGAAGAATAGAGAAGAAGTGGTAAGAATTGATATATCTGTATTGTTGGTTATTCAATCATTTATTTATAATCAGGGAGGTAGGTAGGTGTTAGGGAGGACTGTAGTCCTCTGTTATTCAAGTTGGTGCTTGAATACAAGAAGTTGAAGCTTTCATCTAGTTGTTGCTAGAAAACAGGGTGGCAGGGTGGTGCTTGGGAAAACACAAAGTTTTTTGTATGCAAGTTGGTGCTTGTATAAGTGGAAGTAGGTACTTCCATCCAGTTGGTGTTGGAACATTCAGGGAGTTGGTGCTTCCTTTTAGTGGGTGCTAGAGAAATCAAGGAGTTGGTGCTTCCTTCTAGTGGGTGCTAGATAAATCAAAGGGTTGGTGCTCTCAACCAATTGAAGCTTATAAAATAGAGGTAGTAGCCTCACATTGAATTGGTGCTCAAATATAGATAATGTACAGAACTTAAAAGACTGTCTATCATTCGAAGAAGAAGAGGTTTTCTCCCTTTATGGGTTTCCTCGTGAAAATCTGTCTCTGTGTATATCTTATGTGTGACTGATGTTCAATATTTATGTTTTTCATATCTTGTATAATATTGATGGTCACTTGAAAGAGATTAAAAATTGTTTGAATAGTCATAAATTGTTTAAGCACAGTAACAACTGATTCACACCCCCCCCCTCTCAGTTGTCTTAGTAATTTCAACACATAAGTCCTCAAATATTCGTAGGACCATGAAAAAACATCTTTGAATTCCTTACGTGATTCCATATATTTTGGTTTTTTCTCAATGGGAAGATATTTAGACAACTTTACAAATTTTGGACTTTCTTCGAAAGAAACATTATAATCTTCGACTTCTTCTGGTTGAGGCTACAAGGTAGATTTCAAAGGGATGTCATTTTGATCAAAAAATCTTTCTAAAGGAATGAACCTTTTTGGAATCTAATTGTTTTTTAACAAAAGCATCTTATGATTTGAAATTATGTCTTTAAAATTCTCTTGAGTTTCTCCTTCTTGCATAATCCAAGTTGGATCATTTTGATTTTCTTGATCAATATGTGTTTCGGAAAATTCATCCACCATTTCAAGAAATTGCTTTATCTGTTTATCATCCTCAAATATTTTCCAATAATGAACCTTATCAGGTATTGAAGGTTTATGACTCATTTCAATATGATATTTCAATTTCAAAATAGTAGGTGGTATGAAAGTACTTGTAGCTTTATCCAACGAATCAGCTTGTTGATTATGCAACCTTGGAATAACATGAATGTTAAAAGATAGGAAAAAACATTCAATCAAATCCCATGCACAATTTTAGTAGGATGTCATTCTAGGATGTTTAGCTTGATATTCTTGTATTACCTATTTAACAATAATCTCAGCCTCCCCATATACAATTAAGTGTTGAATTTTGAGCTTTCTAGCAGCTTCCAATCCTAAAATCAAAGCTTCATATTCACATACATTATTTGTATAATCAATATCAAATTGCAATCTATAATAAAATGGAATGTAATACTCATCATTTGGTGCCACAAATAATAATCCAACTCCATCTCCTTCCCATGAAGAGGCACCATCGAAATAAATTTTCCACATTCCTTCTCTAATATTTACATTCTCCTCTGGCATTTCAACTTTCTCATTCTCATTCTCTGTACAAGTTTCAAAATCATCATCAATAGATAATATACAATTTCCTGAGTCTTGATCAACAACATAGACTGGATAATTATTAGGATTTTGTGGATCACTGACTGTATAAGCCAGTCTTGCCTCTCTATACAATCTAGTAAATTTCCCACCAAAAATAGGAATTATGGCGTACACCATATCTAACTGTATCGATCCTCCTAGCTTAGCACCCAAATATATTGATAAAAGCATGCCATACTTTGCAAGTACATTAGCTACTACCACATCCATAAGAACACTTTTGACTAGGATTTGGGCCAAATTTACAACTAAATCCTTTATAATACCCAAACACTTAACCTTTCTAGAATCAAAATAATAGAGGTCTTGATAAGGTCTGGTAGTTTGCAAGCCCAATTTATCCATTATTACCTTTGGCATCATATTGTGTGAAGCACCCGAGTCTAGCATACAACTGTGTAATAAATGATCATGTACAGTAAGAGTAATATAAAATGGATCCATTGTCCCTGAGGTGTAGGACAGTCGGTGACGGAGTGTGTTGTTAAGACACTCCGTGATGTTAAAGTCACCAGTTCGAAACCTGCGGGGACAAAAAATCCATCCATGTTAAGGGTTGGTGTGGCTCAGGCCGAGTGCGATCCCTGGGTGATTTTGACGGCTTAGATGCCCCTGAGTCGCGGTTTCATAGCCACAGGTTAGTCCCACAAGTCACAGACAAACTAACAAACAATATATATATATAATGGAGCCACATAATCTTTATCATTTTCAACATGAGGCCCAAACATGATTGTTAGACACTTATCCTGCAAATTAATAACATCATCTTGACTCTCTAAATCTGGAAAATTTATGACTTTTAAAATTTGTTTCTTATATAACGGATTCTTAGCGAGTTCTATCAAAGGTATTGGAATCTTAATTTTATTCAGTTCATTTTCCAGATTGAAAGATCTAAATATTTTTTTGGGTTCCTTAGTCTGTATTGTTGCTTCTTTATTTTCTTATGTTTTGGTCTATGTTGCGTTTGTTTCAACTTGTTTCATTTGAACTATTGATGTTTCGGTTGATGGTTTTAAGACTACAGCTTCATTTCCTTTATTTCGCAATAAAACTTCTTTTGGTTGATTTGTAGCAGTAGGTTTATCTCTTGGCCTTAAATCATACTTATTATGTAATTCATCTATTATTGAATCAGTAAGAACTTTGTATTGAGAAGTAGATTCATCAAGATTATTGATATTTTCTTCATCAAATAGTTGTCGAGACACTTAAGATAGTTCATAATATTGTTGGGTTAGATGAGGTTCACTATCATCATCACTGAGTAAATTAATTTCCTCATCTAATTCATCATATTCTTGTACTCCATCTCCTCGTATTAAATTCTTTGTTTTGATAGGAGCTTGAATTTTTTTATCCTTGTTCTTAAGTGGTCTTTGTAACATTTGAGGATTAGTATTGACATTAATCCTTAATTGATTTGGATTTCTAACATAAAGGTTCAGTTTTGACTCTTTCCATCTCCATCCTGGATAATTTATTAGATAAATCTTTAATGATTTTAGACATTTCATTCATTTTTTCATCTTGTGTACTCTTTCCAAAACCTGAAGATCCTCCTTGTTCCCTAAGATTTCTAGGTTCCCTAATTCCAACTTCAGCCTTTCTTTTTAGTTTTCCTAATGCCATCATATTAGATTTGATTTCAATAGCATCATCTTGCATCCCAACTAATGTTGTAGCTCTTCTCTCCCTCAAAAGTAATGAAAAATCAAAGTCAAATGCCCCTACAAAAGTAACTTTTGCAGTTGGTTGGGATCTTACTTTAAATCTTATTAAATATTTGAATAAATTTAGAAATTGATTCAGGAGGCTTCTTTCTTAAAGTACTAAATTCATTCAAATAATATAGGTGGTCTTTTTTCTCACCCCACTGTCTTAAGAAAGAAGTTTCTAATTCATCATAAGTTGTTATGGAATCTACAGAAAGTTCCCTAAACCAGGTTCTGACTTGACCTTCAAAATTTTCTACAAACAATCTCATGTGAACATCTTCATACTCAATACCAAGTATATCAACGAATTGATCAAAGAATTCCATATGTTCAGTGGTTGTTAAATCTCCTTCCCTATTAAATTTTGGTAACCTTTTCATATAGTTATCAGGTAAATCATGCAAATTTGCAGGAAGGGCTAAAGGAGCATATCTAACAGCTACTTTGGTAAAGATCCTCGGGGGAGGTGGTGGTGGATTTACTTTTCCACTACCACCACATCCTACACCATACATTGTAGGTTTTGGAGATGAGATACAAGGACTGTAATGAATATTATCAAAGATTTCAAAATATTGTTGTAGTAAGTCTTTAATTGCTTCAAGGAGGTAATAACAAAGGCCTGCTAGATAATCAAAAGGTGATGGATCTCTTGATATATATGAATAATCAAATTCAGAAGGGAATTGAGAACTAGTACTTGGTCCTTTAGATCGACCTAATGAGTAGATGGGAGAAATAATATGTGAGGAACCTAAGTATAAAAGATGTTCTTCTGGATTTGCGGGGATGGAAACCCTTACTTCGGGAAGAATAAGGATAGGTTGAGTGTAAATGACGTTAGGCACTAAGGATTGTTCCTTAATCTCACATTCATAAATGCCTACAGAAGAAAAAGATGTATTTTGAAATTTTTTGCCTTTTAAGTCGTATTATTTTACTTCAGGGATCTCAATCTCTAGATTTTTTTACTCAACTTATGGAATATTGGTTGAGGCATCAGTGGAAGGAGATTTAACTTGATGTGTTTCTTTAAAATAAACTAAACTTATTTCTTCCACTGAAATATTAACCTTAACTTGAGAGGATTTATGTTGATAAACCTTAGCTGCTGATGCGAAATTCCGCCTTAGATAACCTTTAGGTTTGAGCAATTTTTCAGGATCTAAGACAGGTGTGGTCTACTTCTTATCTGGATTTTGTCTAGTAATTTTTCTTCTGAATGTCAGCTTTACAAAAATGGAGTCGCCAGGTGACAATCAAAACAAGCCTAATCGTATGTTTGATTATTTTTCACCTTCAAGAACCAAAACTAATCTTTGTCGAACTCCCAGGGAAAAAAAAACTTTGTATCTACGTTCCCCGGAAATGACGCCAAAAAAGATGTTTTCATGAGATTTATTCTGGTATCACAAAACAATGCCAAGCATCCAAATTCAATAATGTTTTATTTTGGTAATGCTTTTGGAATCCGAAATAAAAGATATTTTAATAGTATAATAATAAAAAACACATAGGCAATATTTATTTCTTTAAATCTTTTTTGAAATAATCAAAGCATGGAAAGAAGAATATAAGAAAACATAATTGAAATCAAAACAAGGTATCCATTTTTGATAAATCTTATTTTAACTCCAATAGAATAAATAAAAGAGATGTATTCAAATCATGTACTTAGATTAACAAATAATCAAAACACGTACACAGAAATAGGTCTTATTCATCTCACGGCAGAATAGAGGAAAGTCTATCCTTGAGTAGATGTTCAAGAAATAAATAACACCACAATAGGAGTATTACTAAATTGCAGTGGTTCACAATTTAAACACAACAAATGAATAAAGATCTTATGGAAAGGCAACACATAGAAAGAACATGATTTAAAGAAATGAAAGAAAAATCTCATGTATTTCTGCAAAAAGGATTATTTTCTATTAAATTATTCAATTGTATCGCGGATCAAAAGTCCCTTCTCTCATACTTTCATTGTTATTTAATAGATACAAAATATGCAACCAAATTGGTTACAATTCCCTAATTCTAGATGAGAATTACAAAAATAAAATAGTCAAATCCCAAAAACTTAAGGACATATAAGAAATCACTAGTTTTTCTCCAAGTTGTTAGCCAGGTCATTGAAGCTACAAAAGTCGTTGCCATTCTTGATTTGAATGATACTTCCATGAAATCATTCCTCTATAATCTTTTTGCAGCTTAGTACAAGCTTCATATGTTGGAGAAATTTGAAACAAATTTCTTAAATCCCATAATAGAAAGAAATCTTCATCTAGAAGGTCAAGAACTGTTTGACCTTTTAGTGACTCAGTTGCTCCTTTGAACTTACTTGATTTTTCCCTTGTTGAGATCAATAATGGTAGATATTCTGGTAGGGAAAGAAAATTACCCTTTTTACCATAGTATTCAAGAAGACCCATTTCAACCATCTATTTGTAATGATTTTTATACCATTGTACATCTTCTGAAGTTGAACTAGTTTATTTTGAACCTGTTGAATCAAGTTCCTTTTAGTAAGAACTTTTTCAAAATCCATTATTGTACCTGTTATGTCTTTAAATCCAATTTGAATTAATTCATATTTTTTCATGGACTTAAGGATTTTCATGATCTTATTTGAAGCCTGAGGTTTATCTCCCAATTCATTTTCGGCCTTTGTAATATCAATTTCAACTTTTTTGACCAAACTGGCCTCTTCCTCCATAATAATAAAACATTTCCACATCTTATTTACCTTTTCAATAATTTTATCCCAAACTATATGGCGTGCTCCCATTAGACAAGGTTTTCCAGACAATTTATTTTTTAATATATCATATTCCCCTTGTAACCTTTGCTTTTGATCCCTGCAACTTCTTAAGATGTCTTTCTTTTTCTCCAATACGGTATCTCAAAATATTAATCTCAATTTCATAAGTTAAAAGTGTTTTCTTTAGTTGTTCTAACTCAATTTCTTTGGCATTTAAATCAATTAAATCTTTGACTAAATATTCTGAGCTACCAATTAATGTTTCTCTTGAAGATGATGAGGGAATGCCCTGTCTGAGTACTTGAATCTGTTGTTGTAAAGAATTATTTTGTTCATTCAAACTTGCAATAACTTCAATCAATCTTTCTTTCTCCTTTTGGATGACCAAAAGTTTTGGAGTTTGTACATGATCCACATTTGACATCTTTAATTTATTCTTTAAAATGGACATTTCATTATCTTTTCCATTTAGCATCCTTTGAACAGGTTCTTCATTTGTAGCATCATCTCTCATTTTAACTAATCTTCTCTCTAAATATTCTACTTTTAGTTGTTTCACTATGGAGATTGTTTGTTCTTGCTTCAGATGTTGCTTAAGCTGACTATTCATTCTCTGCAATCTTTGCAGGCTAAGATAAGTCTTCATAATATCCCTAGTGATCATCTCCCTAGTCTGATTATGCAAACCCATTTTGTTTGGTAAGGGAATATCATCAAGATTTAGAGAGAAATTAATTGTTTTATAGTTGTCATGTCCATGAATGCTTGGACCAGATGATTCCAGTATTTCCAAATTCAACTTTCTTTTTTCAAAATCTATTCCAAATAACAATCTTGTTTCTGGAAGGTCCAGCTTCAATTTTTTGCTCCAAAGTGCTTTAATATGTTCATTCTTATTTATTATATCATCAAATTTGGCAAATAAACTTTGTGGTTCAACATATGTTGTCCCTTCCCCTAGTGGCTTCATAAAAATTGATGGAAGAGTATCTATCGAATAAATAGCTTCTTTCTGAATCTTTGCCAAGGCTCTTGTTTCAAGTTGAGCTTCTTTTTCTAGGTGACCATCTATGATTACTTCAACTTTGGATTTTTTGTTGGATTTCCCTTCCTCTGATTCCAAATCATGCAGTTCTAGATTGAAGCTCCTCTTCAATATCTTTTCTTGTGGTAGAGATGTGACAATATCTACTTCTTGTATTGATGGCATTGGCACAAATTTTCTGTACCTGTCCTTGAAGAAGATTATGTACCTCCTCCCAAGTATTCATATTTATGATCTTCTCTAAATCAGGTTTACCTTAATGTTGATATGGTGTAATATCCAGCTCCATCCTTCTATTGTTAATGACCCCTAAAGGATCATATTGCCAAATTTATCCTTGTTCAAATCTCAGTCCTTGCAGCATTGTTTCCACCACCTGTAAAGCCGACCCACTATACATAGTGAAAGGCCCAACCTCCTTTTTGGGTTTAAAATTAATCTTATTTTTCCTTGGAATGAAATGGACCTCATCCACATTAAGACTTTGCCGTATAAATTCTAAATCACATATCCTCATAGGTAGGAAACTTGGAATTTTGAAAGGTTTAACTTTTGAACCATATAATCTTATTTTGTATAACCTTCATTTTGAGGCTTACTTATGATAATAGGAATCCACTTAATAACTAAAGCAAGCTCTTCGACTTCATTTTCAATTTCTAGGTATAAGTTGTGGAAGTATTTTTGTCTTTGAAAAAGGAACTAGTAAACCAGGTATGATTGGAAACGGAAGGCTTTGTTTAAAGGGAAATTCTTGAGTTTCTCATGAATGGCTTCGGATATAAAATGTGCAACATATATCTTGACCATTACCTGGTTAGAAGAAGGGAAAATTTCTCTGAGAAACCCTAAAATAACATTATCGACAATTCCATCTGAATCATAACCTAGAACAGAGCAAATCATACATATCACTTCATGTACATTTGAGGTGAACAAACCGGTTTGATAAATTTATTGATCATGAAGGATTGCAGTATCATTTTTCATCAGAGATCGAACAAAAAATTGTCACTCCTGGACATTTAATTGTGTAAAATTCAGGTCTAGGGTTTCTCCATTAATAGGTTGACCTTCGTTAAATTCAGAAACCTTAAGAATCTGAGAAATAGATTGGGCCCTAACATTAAATAATTGAGTCCCATTTTTAGTTATAAAACTTCTGGAAGACGATACATATCTCTGTGAACATGAATGTATGAATTCGGAAAAATTATATACTTGTGGGACGATGAAACGAGCTAGGTTTGAACTCCAGGAGTTAAAAAAGTCATTTAGCTTCACAAATCTAGCATGGGACTATTTATGTAGCTCAAATAGATCAAACGAGACTTTAGGATCGCAAACTTGACAGTCTATGTCATCTAAACTTATTTTGACATCGGGTAGGGTTTCAGACTGTTTTGTTTTTGTAAGCCTCGGCATTTTAAAATCAGGAAAAGGACAAGGTATCTTATCACTTACCCATGACTAAAAGGAATACAGAACAATGTTGGCGTTTTAGCTGGAAAATGTTTCTTGTTCCCGTAATAGTGACAATCGTGAAAACCCATGACAAAATGGAAAGAAAGGGATTTTTCTTTTATTTTATTCAATCCAATATCTAACTAATATATTAATTAAAGCAAATCCTATGGAAATTAAATTACCAAAAACCAGCAGTTTCCAACAGTGGTTTTGTTTTACAAAGCACACAATTGAAAGGTGGTTTTGAGAGTGGTATATTTTAATGTGCTATAGTATTTCCTCTTGTCGCATGGCACAGGCGGTTTTCGTTGGATGACATCACGCGTGCAATGGTCTCTTGTTAAAAGGTTATGAAACTTATTGTGCACAGACTGTTGACTTCGCCATTTCTTTTTTATCGACACTTTGTATTGCACGCCCTGCCACACAATAGAACAACTTCCTATTAGTTAGATATTAGTATTAAAACTTATACTTAGTTTTAAAACTATATTAAAAATATCAAATCTAGACTAAGTGAGAAATTAAAAAGTAAGCTAATCTGAAATTAAAAGTTCTTATTCTAACTAAAATTCTGAGTTTTCATTTTTAAATTTAATCTATGTTCTAATAGACAAGAGTAAAGCAAAATTACCACTAACTATACATGCATATGATTAATCAATAACTAAAATCAAGTAAATAAGCAAACACAATCAAGATACATAAAAGGAAAAATATGACATGACCTACAACTATCCTACCTAATGCTATAGGACAACGTAGATGCTAGGTATAATCATACAACCAATTAATCCATCCTAGCATCTCATTGAGGTCAAAAGTTATACCCATGTGCATGGTTATAAACCAAAACAATGATATATCAAGCATGGAATGGTCATGAGTTGGTACATATACTACATCATGACTAAACATAAAATCCAACCCTTGAGGGTGTGCAAGAGCAACAAAATTATGCCAAGATTGGCATGTGCATCCACAAGCTTGCTCTATACATATTTTGATGGGGCTGCAATATGACAACGATGACTCATCCTTTCTCCAAGTAAGGCCTTCATGAATTTAGTGTAGAATGTCACTCCCCAAGGCTTGAGATGGAATTATAAGAGATCTGAGAACTACCTTATGGTTACTCGACAAATATGGGGATGAAAAATGGGGTGTAAATTCAGCTTTTGAAAAAAAATTACTCCCAACTTAGGGCCAATTGATCTTCTATATTTGGTTGGAAATCCTTGCAACAAACCATAAGTTGAAAACACTTTTTCCCCATAAACATTTCATTGCTCAAAAAATAATTTTCAGATGTGTCTCCAATGATATATTGAGGACAAGATGAAGAAACAAACAGCTATAAATTTCTCCTATGAAATTCCTTCTACCCTAGGAGAATCATAGACCCATAAGAGTCCTCTAATATTGATTTGACACATCAATGTTCATGAAAATCTGAGCATAGGGGTGGCTGAAAATTTTATTCATTCTTACGTTCATAAAAAAACTCCAACTACTCAAAAGGATATGTATCATTCCTCATAAAATATGGATGGAAATTACCATGAGAAGGCTACAATAAATCATCCCTAGGTAGTTGGAACAAATTTGTGAACATGTCCTCTTCATGTTGCCAAAAATAATGTGCACATATGACTATTCAAAAGGAAGCAATTATGCATCCTTGAATTTAGAGTCATCATCGGTATCATAAATGGGATCCCCGTCAAATAGAAATAACTCCTATCCCATTTATTCCTTTCAATATGAAAAAGGTCGTCAATATTATCCCATTTATTCCTTTCAATATGAAAAAGGTCGTCAATATTTTCAATCTTATGATTGTCATGTTCTTTATCAAACGAGAAATTGACTAAATCCAAGGGTTTTTCTAAAAAATATTCACTTTCCAAATCATGAAAGGATGCATCACAAAAGTAAAAGACTTGAAAAGGAGTACAACTTATCATACCCTTGTTGTAACGTCCCCACTATATTCCCTAGTTTAATTAATGTTTAATGCAGATATAATGTATGGCTATAACCAAGCGATGTATATGTGAATTGTATTTCTAAATTTTAATAAATAAAATGGGATGTTAGTTGCACGGTCTTTATATTATTATATATTATTAAAATACAGAGGAGCACCACCTCTTTAAAAATGAAAGGGGATTTATTCTTGTGATGTTATCTTAAAGACTGTAAAACGGTCTTTTGTATCAACATTTTTGGCGACCATACTGGGGAACAGACAAAAGGATGGTTACGTAGACCAGAAATTTAGATTACTCTACTAAAGACCAACCAACCTTAGATACAAGTTGGACTGATAAATCAAGGAAGTATTCTACACCAATTGTATGACCTAACCATTACGACGGCAAGGAGTCGTGAAGAACTCGAAAGAACATGGGAAGCTCTTGCTCAAGAGGAAGAAATAACAATAGCCTTGAGACAAAGAAGACAACAATAAATCTTTAAAAGTCAGAATCATATAAAGGTCCATTAACAAGGAGTAAAGGTAAGAAACTTGAGATTCGTCAAGAAACCCAAGACTCAACATTTGAATTCAAGATCATAGAAATCATGGGTGATCGAGAAAGAACAAATAAATGAAGTCCCTAACGATGAAAGATAAATAAATGATAGACAAAGGAATCCAAGAAGGAGAGCAAAATCTAGTCCACTCAATTTACGGGGAGAGAAATATCAGTTTCCAGCTCTTCCTCGAGGAATTTCACCCTTTTTTTTTTAGGTGACGAGATTATGGATCCCAAAAATCATATGGATTAGTTCCTTATTATATGTGATATTCATTTGATCGGACATGATGATGTAATGGTCATAGTTTTTCTTCAAACTTTGATAGGCCCAAATAATGACTGGTATCTTTGTCTACCGACTTAGTCAATTGGCTCGTTTGATGATATAGATGACATGTTCATGACCATATATGCACAGTCTATTTCATATCATACTTTATTCACTCATTTCACCCAAATCCATGTTCAAAAGGATGAAAGAACCAGGGATTTTAATTTACAAATTTTCAAGACAAAGAATCAAATCCCAGATGAATAACGTCTGAATGACCCTATTATATTTGGATGTTATAAGAATGTTATGCCATCAAACATGAACTATGCAATAAGTGTTCCACAAATAAATACATTGAATGACGCAATTCAAAAGGCAATAGAAATGGCCCCAGGGGTGTAGAGTTGTCAGTGATGGAGTGTATTGTTAAGGCACTCCATTATGTGAAGTCACCAGTTTGAAACCCTTGATTAGCCTTGTGTGTCGCATGAGGGGCGGCATTGGCATGCATAGGGTTATAGCAGTAGCAGTCAGATAACATGACCACATGTCACGCGAGTATGTGCTCGACTAGTAGTTGATTTCCCCAGTCAAAAAAAAAAATGCAACATAAATGGAAGAGTATATGCTAGAGACTAATGTTGATCCTAATATTATCCTCAAAAAGGTACAAATATAGATGACAAATCTAGAATTGTCACCTCAGAGACCATCTATCCCTAGAAGTGTTGAGGGATGAGAAGTTGGGGGAGGGATTTTCCAAGGCCAACCCCCTAACATGAGAAATAATCATGAAGGTTCTCAAGATACTCGACAAAAAATAGAAATTGTTCATATGAGCATAACTATTCGATGAATGCATAATGAAATAACTCGACTCAAGAGAAATGGAAATCTTGTCCCATCGCATCAAGATATGATAGTTCCACTACTAAATCAAAGAGATAGAAACAACTGAAATCAAAGGAATAAAAAGCACAAACTAAGAGCACCATGAGTCCTAAATCCAAATGCTATTGTGCTAGAGGAAATTATAGAAGAATAAAATTTTGTTCAAGACAATGAGCCTTTCCATCAAGAGTTAATCAATGGTCAACATCAAATCTTAGAATCAATCCAAATGGAACAAAGTTCATCGTCTTTTCATATTTTTTATGAACAAGAATATTATGAATATACACAACAAGATAATGTTAGTCAAACCATAACTCAAGCAAATAAATTCAAGACAAAGGAACAACTAGAAATAAAAAATAAAAAGGAAAAATCCAATGTTTAAGAGCCAACAAAACAATGTAACCAAATGTTAATCAGACAAATACAACATTACAAATGAACTATAATGTGGTTGATGAGTTAATCAAGCTTCAAACTACTTTTCCATTCATGGAGGTAGTTAAAATACTCCAACAAAGAGAGAATCTTTTGAATATTATGGATGATACGAATTCAAGAATAGATGCAGCTATCATGAATACAAAACAACAACTAAATACCATATCAGTAAGACCAAGAGGCAAGGTTGCTCCATTTTACATATCCTTAGAGAATCATGATGTTACATTGCACAAGTTTTTGTTGGATAGTGGAGCCACTAACAATATCATGCCATTATTTGTAATGGAAGCTCTTGGAATGGAATGTACAAAGTACTATGAAACTGGTGAAAGTATATATGCCATCAATTCTAGAAAAGTATTAGCTTATGGAGAAATTAAATATTTTTGTGCATGGATATGTGCAACACCCCGCATCATAACAATATTCATTATCATAGTAGTTGATCTTCCCCCATCATATGGTGGTGTCCTTGGTAGAGATTGGTGCTCAATGATTGGAGGTTACATAATGAATGATAGGAGTTACATGATTCTCTCAAATAAAGATGGAACAATAATCAGAGTTCCTCGAGAACATAGGAAACAAGCATCGTACAAGAAGAAAGAAACTGAAATGATGCAAAATTATGTAGATGTTGGAATTGGGAACTATCTTGTTTTCAGTACAGAGTAAATGAATTCTCCCAAGCAAAATGAAGAAAATTGTTTTCATGGTTTTTGGAAAATGTCATTTGATGGTGCTTGTTCTAAGTCAGGAATTGGATTTGGTATTGTTGTTAAAATCCCTCAATCATGCATTTACCCACATGCAATCAGATTAGAGTTTCCATGTACCAATAACGAAGCAAAGTATGAAGCATTAATTCAAATATTAACTATGTCCCTTCAAATGCAAGTAAAACATATAGTGGTAGATCACATCAAAAGAAGATATAGAAACTAATATTCCAGTGCTCTTTTCAAACTTCAAACTTATATTCAACTTAATAATTTTTTTCTCGAGTTCCTTTCTTAAGGAAAAAAATTTGGATTCTAGCTCTTTGCAGTTTTCTTCCTTTTTCTTCAATTGGATTTTCACCACTTCTTCCATCCTTCTTGATTCTTCTAATTGAACCTTTAGGTTCATGATGGTCTTTTCAGTTTCTTCAAGGATTTGTGGCATTTTGGCTTTTGAATACCAAGTAGTGTCAAAAATCAACCTATTACATCAAAAGGTCTTAATTTGAGGTCAAAAGATAAGTAGAATGAGGTAAAGACTAGAGAAAAGGAGTGGAAAAACATGACATATTTATGGCTCAACACCTATGATTCTCGACAATCTTGATGCGGGTGTCGATCTTGAAATTAAGAATAATAGAGATAATAGATATTAATCCAGTGAGACAAAGACCTGCAATTGAAACTATGGAATCCAAAATATGCCCCACAAGAGCTAAATGAGACAAATCCCTGCAAATAATTGTGGAATGAAGTAACTCTATCTCGGTGATGTGGATCAACATGATCGAATAAATTCTCAAATCCAGCTGAGAGTCTCCCATCAAACAAGTTGTTGGAAGGCTATAACACCATACAAAGTAGTCTGATCCAAATAATTAAGTTGTTGAAGTAGAACGGAGTACTAATTTCAAGTCTTCAAAAGATACTCAAACAAAAACTTGGCCAGGGGACATTGAATCCCTAGGAATATATTAAAAGAAGGCACACAAACTTCCAAAGTCACGGATACCATAGCACGCTTGTGAAAATTCATAAATATATAGGCAAAATCACCACTCGAGGTAGTGTTACAAAGTAGCCCAGAGCAATGATGTTGAACACAATTTATGAAACTTAACAATAATAAAAAAATTGTCAAGTTATTTTCATTGTGGAGATAAAAACCAAATATAGGCATGTAGGTAGTCATGTTGAAGCATTTGAAATGTAGAATCCAACAATGTAAACAATATTTGAAAATGGCACTACGATGCGAAAGCTATGGGCAAAAGATGATAAAAACCTCTGTGAGTATGCTAAATCATCTTCTTCTTTTTTCAACTCATCCCAGTACTTAATATTCTTTTGATAAAGTCATTATGTAATAACCAAATAAATAGATCCCTCATCTCGACCCATGAACATAAATCACATGCCAATTCCACCCTAATTAATCTAATTTGAATAAACCAACCAAGCATGACGAGCCTAAAACATAGGCATGAAGAAAGTTTGGTTGATGAAACTAGAGATAAAAGTGTCAACACTAAATTCACATACACTGAAGAAGGTGATTGATATGTGGATGCCCATGTTAAGGGGCTCACGTAGTACGCTACAGATTGGGAGGGCCTACACCATTTGAGGAGACCATGTGTGCAGTTGTCATTCCTTCCAAGTGAAGCATGAGGCAGATAGCATTATCTATAAATAGGAGACCCGCAAGTGGCATAATTATCTCGATAAAATGAGCACCTCACAATAGCAACACAAGTAGAAAAAAAATAGTTGATAATCTTGATTGCACTTGATGATCATTATACGGTGCATATTTCCTTCCATACTCTCTCCTCAAATTATTCCTTGGACATGATGGAGTTGGCATGTGCCTATAAACATAATTTTAATCTAGTCTATGGAGGCAGGGTTGGAATTTCAAATCCCAACAACCCATCAAATTTGACGGTTTCCACAAATTATATACCCATTTTGACAGATTTAACGAAAAACGTTGATGTTTTGCCCAAATTTTTTAACGTATTTGACGGGCAAATCACCCCGTGGCGGGCAATTTGCCCATCAAATTCCATCCCTGTATGGAGGGGACAAAGATGAGTAATGAAGGAGAAAATTCTCACATTAACCAAGATGCACATGCATGGGAAGAGAAATAGGTGATCGACATGGGTCACTGCCAACACTAGAGATTGTGTTATAAAAACAACATAGGAAGTTGGATTTCACGATATAGATCAACTGACAAAGTCGTAATGATCCCAATGAGAAAAGTGCATTATGTGTGATGGAAAACCATCATTGACATCACAACGACAACCCAAAAAAAACCAAGAATTCATGAATCCATAGCTAAACACCATCACCAAAAACATAAAAAAAAATGTGATCTAGTACTTTGGGGAAAGGTACACTGGTAATCTAATGATGGTCATGCTCTAATACCAATGATGTGAAAAATCCCACTCATGAGTAGAGTTGTACACCGAAGTGCAAATAAAAATATCTACTTGAATTTATTAATCCAAACACAAGCTTATATGGCTTTACATCAAGAAACTAACTCAACAAATTATAACAGAAATGTTGAACTAGATCCTAAGAACTAACAACTAAGCACAATAATATAGATAGTTAGAGCTATGATCTCAACTACTCCCTGAGAATAGAAAGCCAAAAGGATTCATCACACTAAACCACAATAATAATATCCTAAAATACAATCAATAATGTGATATACTAAGTACATATGATAATCTCTTTCAAACCCAAACATCACCTATTTGGACAAGGGTTTGGGAGGAATGGTGTCAAGTTGAGATGAATTATCTTGTCTTAGAGGAGTGTTGTTTTGAGATTTAATTTAACTTGGATTGGAGTAGATGATGGACCTTGTGAGGAAGTCTATAGATGTGTAAACATGAATTAATCTAGATTAGCGCACAATGTGATCTACACATTGATATGCTTACTATGTTGAAGTTGGTGCATTGTTCAAAAGTGCACGGGAATGTCTAGTGCATTGTAACTAGCACATGGTGTTAAGAACCAAATATCAAAATAGCATAAAAAACCTCAGAATAAGTACTCAACACCTTGACAAAGAGAGAATTCCAAATAATAATCCTCTTCGAAGAGGAAACCTCCTTATACACCACATAAATTTACCAATACCAAATGATTCCAAATGAAAAGGTCTCCTTGGTATTTATACGAGAATAGGAGTTACAATTACAACTAATGGACCCAATCTGACATAAATAAAATAACAATACTAATGTAATGTGCCCCAATTAAGGGGTAATGTGCCAATATTTAGGACTTAACATGCCCCTCCCCTTCAGACAAGTGTTGTACACAACGCTTGAGTAATTCTGGATGCTTCTGTATAAAAGACTCATCTTCCCAAGTGGAATCTTCAGCAGATAGTTTCTTCCACTTAATGAGATACTTTGAAATGGATATATTCCTCAACTAGTGAATTCTTGTGTCAGTGATAATTTCAGGCTACAATATGATTTGTCCTTCCTCATCAAGTTCTGGAAATATATTTTGAACTGGTATCTTGTCACCTATAACCTTATTTAAGCATGAAACATGGAAAACTGCGTGTACTCGCGAAGATGCGGGCAACTCCAATTTGTATGTCATAGTACCAATCTTTTGCAACACCTTATAAGGGACATAGTGCTTTGGTGGTAATTTATTATCCTTCTTAGCTTGTTTGAGGAACATCTGTTTATATGGTTGTAGTCTTGGAGAACTTGTTGTTAATGCTCTATGTGATCTTCCAATGCTTGAACCTTAGATTTTTATTTTAGAGAATAAGTGATTGATGGTGGGTGATATCCATAGAGTGCCATAAATGGTGTCATTTTTGTTGCAGTGTGAAAGGAAGTGTTATACCACCATTCTACCAAGGGTAACCACTTGAATCATTATGTTTGTTTATCAGAGACAAAGCAACGAAGGTAGCCTTCTAGACATTTGTTCACTATATCAGTTTTTTCATTAGATTGAAGATGATAAGATGAGCTATGAGCCAATTGAGTGCCCAAACAAGAAAATAATTCTATCCAAATATGTCCAGTGAAGATGGGATCTATGTCACTTACAATAATCTTTGGGCTTCCATATATATTTTGAACTGTCTCCATGAATGTGGTGGCAATTGTACTAGCTTTGAAAGGGTGAGAGAGGGCACAAAAGTGTGCTTACTTGGTCAATCTATCAACAATCACCATGATGACACGTTTTCCTTCAGACTTCGATAACCCTGTGATGACATCCATGGAAACCTCCTCCCAGCGCTGACTTGGGATGGCTAATGGTTTTAAAAGACCTGGGGTCTTAATTGTTTCCTCCTTATTTTGTTGGCAAACCAAAAATTCTGCCACAAACCTTTGAACATCAGTTTTAAGGCCATCCCAAAAAAATTCCTTCTTGACCCTGTGGTAGGTTTTCAAAAATCTCAAGTGCCCTCCGACTGGAGAGGTGTCCAATTCCAAGAGTACCTTTTGTTTGATTTGGGAGTTCTTACATAAATATAAGTGATATTTGTGCCATAGTGAATCATTTTTCCATGTAAATGTATCTGATGCACTGGAATCCTGCTGCAACCTTTGAATTAGAGTGCACAATTTTTCATCATTATTCCATTCATCCCTTGCTTCTATTATCCAATCAGGTTGGATGATCATGATAACACAGAGAAAAGCCTCAACATCTTCATCCTTTCTTGAGAGTGAATCTACAACATTTTGCTTCCCTTTTTTGTATATGATTTCAAAATCATAACCCACATCTTGGTCACCCATTTTTGTTGTTCTTCTGAAGATAGTCTTTGTTCCAAGAAGTATTTAAGGCTATCATGATCTATTTTGACCTTGAAGTGCCTACGTATTAGGTAAGGGAGCCATTGCTTCAATGCATGTAGTATTTTCATCATTTCCTTCTCATAAATGGGTTTGTGTAAGTCCTTTCCCTTGAGTGGACGAATTTCAAAAGAAAGGGGCCTTCCTTCTTGCATTAGAACAACACCAATACTATTTCCTGAGACATCACATTCCAGAATAAATGTTTGTGTGAAGTATGGTGTGGTCAAGACAAGAGATTTGCACATCGCCTCTTTAAGTTGTTCAAAATCTTGAGTTTCCTCTGGAGTCCATGAAAATGCATCCTTCTTAGTTAATTCTCTTAAAGGTGCTCCTATTATTCCATAGTTTCTAACAAACTTGCGGTAGTAACCTGTCAAACCCAAAAATCCTCTAATATTCTTCAATGTTTTGGGAATCGGCTAGTCCATCATGGCCTTAATCTTGTTAGGGTCTACCTTGACACCTTCGTGAGATACAATATGACCCAAGTACTCTACCTCCTTCACCCCAAAGAAACATTTGGATGGTTTGGCATATAGTTGTTGCTCCTTTAGTATTTGTAGCACCCTGTCAACATGTCAAACATGATCCTCCCAAGACTTGCTATAGATTAGTATATCATCAAAAAATACTAACACAAATTTTCGAAGGAAGGGATTGAAAATGGAATTCATCAACCCTTGGAATGTGGAAGGTGCATTTGTAAGGCCAAAAGGCATGACCAAAAATTCATATTGGCCTTCATGAGTTCGGAATGTTGTTTTTGGGATATCTACTTTCTTCATTCTAATTTGATGATACCATGAACGGATATCCAACTTTATGAAGTAGATCGCTCCATGTAGTTCATCTAACAATTCATCAATGACAGGAATGTGAAACTTATCTTTAATAGTGATATTGTTGAGCTCTCTATAATCTGGACATATATGCCATGAGCCCTCTTTCTTGAGTACCATTACCACCAGTGCATAGTAAGAACTTTGGCTAGGTATAATAATGCCAGCCTCTAACATTTATTCAACCATACGCTCAATTTCACTCTTCTAGGCATAAGGGTATATGTAAGGCCTGATGTTAGGAGGAACAATCCCATGAATTAGGTGAATAGCATGATCATGATTGTGAGTGAGTGGAATACCTATGGGAATATCTTCAAATACTTTGGAATGCTTATCAATGATCCATTGGAGGTCTAGGATAATATATGGCTTAGATGTTTGAACATCTAGTGAGCATAGTTGTATAATCACACCCTGATGCCCCTTTTTCAATAATTTTGTCATGCCATTAGAACTTATCACCTTACTGGGTTTCCTTCTGATACTCCTTAACTCAATTTCCTTTCCATGGTAAATGTGTTGAACCTGCATAGAATAGATCTAGCTAAACAATAATACACACATTTTCACAGAGAATTAGAGAAAGAAGAAGAAGGAGAGAAAGAATGAAAGAATTCTCATTAACCGTTGTGAATAATGAATAATTTACACATGATATACTCTGTATAATTCAATGAGTGTGCACTAGAGGAGAACCAATGAACCAACGTGGTGGTCTAGGGTGATCTAGACACACACCCGCAGTTACGGGAGTGAACTGCCACCTAGTCTAGTCTCTCAGGCAGTTACGGGAGTGAACTGCCACCTAGTCTAGTCTCTCAGGCAGTTACGGGAGTGAAATGCCACCTAATTGAGTTAACTAGTCAACTAGTCTTCAGTTAACTGATTGAACAGAGAGTAGTGAGGAGTTAACTCAGGGAATCAAGGGTAATGCGCCAGTCTGGTGATGATCCCAAGGAAAGTGTGCATTAGTTGGTGATGATCCTAATGTTTCATGGTGACAAAACCAATGCAGCATCTAAACTCAACTCAACCAATCAAACTGAAGTGTCAACTGAAAGAGAATATTCTCCCAGTGGAATATTCTCCCCTAAAATATAGGAGATTTGATAATGACTAATTATGACTAATAAACAAGGAAAAACCTTAGGAAAAATAAATCCTAGGTGTGTGTGAAGTAACTCCAACACCCCTCTTGAACATCATTATGGTGAAAATAAAGAATGAGAATTCTTCCATTCTTTCTCTCCTTCTTCTTCTTTCTTAATTTCTCTCTGCAAAAATAATTTGGTGTAGGTTTTGCTTAGCAATCTGTCGGCTCTAATACCATGTAAATGTGTTGAACCTGCACATAATAGATCTAGCTAAACAATAATACACACATTTTTAGAGAGAATTAGAGAAATAAGAAGAAGGAGAGAAAGAATGAAATAATTCTCATTAACCATTGTGAATAATGAATAATTTACACATGATATACTTTGTATAACTCAATGAGTGCACACTGGAGGAGAACCAATGCACCATAGTGGTGATCTAGAGTGATCTGGACACACACTAGCAGTTACGGGAGTGAACTGCCACCTAGTGTAGTCCCTCAGGCAGTTACAAGAGTGAACTGCCACCTAGTTGAGTTAACTAGTCAACTAGTCTTCAGTTAACTGACGGAACATAGAGTAGTGAGGAGTTAACTTAGGGAATCAAGGGTAATGCTCCAATTTGGTGATGATCCCAAGGCAAGTGCGCATTAGCTGGTGATGATCCCAATGTTGCATGGTGACAAAACCAATGCAGCATCTAAACTCAACTCAACTAGTCAAACTGAAGTGTCAACTGAAAGATAATATTCTCCAGGTAGAATATTCTCCCCTAAAATATAGGAGATTGGATAATAACTAATTATGACTAATAAACAAGAAAAAACCTTAGGAAAAAGAAATCCTAGGTGTGTGTGAAGCAACTCCAACATCCTTCCAATGAAAATTTCATGAAAAGTTCTTGAAAAATAAAAGCCATAGTTCTCAATGATTGTAACCATTGGACTCCTAGTACGATGTCAGCACCACCCATGGATATAGAAATCATTGGACTATTCATTACATATGGAATTTTCCTAAGCAATTGATAGTTCCTCCATCTACAATCATTACTTTAAACTATGGCACTGGATATATAAAGCAATTGAGAGCTTTGGCTAATTTATAGTGAATGAAATTATGAGTAAGACCATAATCAATTAGGACTATCACCTTTTTCTCTTTGATATATCCTTCAATCTTGAGGGTTTGAGGAGTGCTAATTCCAACCAATGCATGACATGATATGGTGGGAGTCAACTCTTCAGAAGAAATATCTTCTACGTTTTCATTTTGAGATAGTTCTTGTTCTTGTTCTTGTTCTTCTTCCTCTTCACAATATATGTAGATTGATTTCTTATCACCACAATATATGTCCCTTACTGTACTTGTTGTCACAATTAAAGCATAAACCTTTTGTTTTTATTTCCTCCAATTTTTGAGGTGTCAACCTTGTAGGTTGAGGTGTTTTAGAAGAATGAACATTATTCTCTCGATAGATGTTAGGAGTGGTCCTTATAGTATCCATAGCCATATTTTTACTTTCAACATTTCTCACCACCTTGAACGCATTCTCCAATGATTTGTGTTCCCAAAGGCAAACCTCATGTTAAATGTTATCCTTTAAAGTTCCTATGAATATATCAATAAGGTGATCATCTGAAATATTCGTTACCTTTATATTCAATCTTTGGAATTTCTCAATGTGTTCCGCAATTGAAACCTTTTTCTTGAGATTTATCAATTGGCTGAAGAAGGTATTGCTCCTTGTATCCTCATAGTGTGCTATCATTTCTTCCATGAAAATTGTCCAAGTGACAAGTGATTTGCGAGAGAAAATCCATTAATACCACCCAAAGTGATTGGGTTCTAAATATAAAGACGTAATTTGTACCTTTTTGTGTGTGTGGCACATCATGTAGATCAAAGTACTGCTCCATCTAGATTATCCATGTGATTGGATCCTTTCCATCAAAGTTCCTCATATCGATCTTAGGAAAGTGCTTGGTCTTCAGCCCAAAGTTGGAGTTTATACTGTCTTGATTCATCTTCCTTGTGTCCTCATCATGAATTTCATGGGATACATTTTCACTTTCAGGTGACCTCTCTATTAACAATTTTTTCAATCCTTCCATGATCTCCCTTTTTAAACCATCCATCTTAATATCCATTATTTCTTCCAACTTAGCTTCAGTTGAATCCATCATCCCTTGTAGTTCATCTTTTGTTACTACCTTATTTTGTAAATCATTTATGTCCCTATGCATTTCTTCACCTTCGTCAATAATCCAAGCAGGATTTTCTAAAGGATTATTTGGTGTAGAAGTTCCCTTTTTTGGTGGCATGTTGGTCAAGTATCACTTTTAAACCTTGATTTCTAGGTGGTTCTTCTAGACGATCTTTCTTCTATTGTGTCTCCTAAATTTCGGCCCTTTTAGGTCTGAAAGTTTTTTTTTGTAGTTCTTTTATACGTCTTCTTTGCAATGCCATGGGTCTGATCAAAATCAGATGTACCAAGTGGAAGTTATGGTATCTTCCCCACACCTTGCTATTTTTTGGCACTTCCAGGAGAGTGTACTTGTAAAGCGTTCCAATAGCACAATATTTGATATTTGATTCTAAAACTTGCACCCAAAATACTACATACTTTCCATAATCCAATGCAACTGGTCTCACTTAATTTGGATACTCACTAAAGAAGATATCAATGTTTTACCTGGAACACTTGTTTGAGACTAGTTAATATGACTAGTCAACTACCCTATCTTACACAGGGTGTATCTACAAAATTAGGATGACCCAGAAGCTGAAATTTTTATCACAGATACCTTGATAATTTCTCTGAATATCCTCTAGGTTTCAAGGTTTGAAACATCATAGAAAAAAAAATTATAGCAAAAATTATGTGATGACTAAATTTGGGATGATTCCAAAACCCTATCTTACACTGGCTATATCTCCGAAAGTATAAGGCCTCGGGAGTTGAAATTTGAACCCCACATACCTTGATCTATCTGTTAAGTATCTTCAAAGGGGTTCCTTCTGAAATATCGTAGAAAAAAGGTTATAGTTAAAATTCCAAGGTGTCTCAGATGCAGCAGTGAAACCCCAAGACCTTGAGCTTTGATACCAAATGTTAAGAACCAAACATCAAAATGGCATAAAAAATCTCAGAATAAGTACTCAATGCCTTGACAAAGAAATAAGTTCAGATAATAAGCCTCTTCGAGGGGGAAACCTCCTTATATACCACATAAATTTACCAATACCAGATGATTCCAAATGAAAAGGTCTCCTTGGCATATATAGGAGACTAGGAGTTACAATTATAACTAATGGACCCAAGCCGACATAAATAAAATAACAATACTAATTTAATATGCCCCAATTAATGGGTAATGTGCCAATATTTAGGGCTTAACACATGGATTGTTGATAATAGTCATAATGCTAACTAGGCACATGGATTATTGACCTACCCATCGTTTGGAACCACCTTGAGTGATCAATTTGACAAGATGAACCCCAATTTATGGGAAACTGGTTAGATACTCAAGTATAAATAAATAAGTTTATGTACTAAGTATTGATAGAGAAAAAGTGTGAAGAGTACATGTTATAGGTACGTTATTTTAATATTATAATGATGCCTACTGACACCACTAACTCTTAGCTTGGATATGTTTGTTTACTTTGACAATGCACCTGTGATTTCTAAGATGGTATCAAATCTCAAGGTTTGAAGATCCTAGATTAGTTCTACTATTGCAAGGAATTTTTGGAGGCTATCAAATCCTAGGAAGACTATGGATCGTACATGCACTCCTAATAAGTATGATTTCTAGAGAATTGGCTTATGTAAACTTACAACTTTTTGGATTGAGGTTTGAAAAACTAATATGGCTTCAACACATGAGCCAATCACGCTTAATGGGAATAACTATAACATTTAGACACAAGACATGGAAGATTTTTTGAAGAGCTAAGCATTATGGTAGTTTACAAACATTGTTCCTGGCCCTAAAGACGAACATGATAAGTTCTCATATAATGGGAAGAAGGATTAAATTGTAGGTGTCACAGTGGCCTACATTCCAAGGGAGGTTTTGTTTCATGCCAATGGAATCTACTATACAAATGAAGTATGAAACAAGTTGTTTAACAAATTCAAAGAAAGTCGGGTTATGTAACATGAAAAATTATTAATCTCTCTATAACCTTTCTCTTTCAAAAGGATAGAGGATTATATGGCATCATGCATGGCATGTGTTGAGGAGCTATAATTAAAATTATGTGAATATGGGAAAGACTTCCCATACAAAGGAAGTTCAGGTAATAGAATTGATTCTGATGAATCTAAAAATACCTTATGATGTTTTACATTCGACATTTTTTGTGAGCTTGGCTTCAAAGAGAGAAGAGGTAAGAACTATACCTTTGATTTTTTATGTAATTTGTTGATCAGGGCAAGAGAGAAACTAGTTGATGAAGTAAAACACAGTGATAAGCCACTAACCTATTTCACTAAAGGAAAGAGTAGACAAAACTATAGAGAAACAAGACATGAAAATAATCAAGGCAAACATCATGGAGGAAGCCATGATAAACATTGTGGAGACCTTGAAAAACATGAAAATTTCAACCAATAGAGGTCTAGGAAACTCAAAAACAAGAAGACATGTCATTGTTGTGGCAAGACTGGGAATATTGAGAATACTTGCTAGAAGAAGACTATTGACCTTGTATTAGATATATAAGGCTTACTATGTAACAAATATGTTAATGTTCACTTTTTGTGTAAAGCAATCTATCACACATTCATAAGTGGAAATGATTTTCTTTATGAACATTGATGTATAAGGAGGTTAAATCCTTTGTAATAGATGCACCGGTTATTCATTGATAATATTATATGGTGTTATTGTGAATATATTTCTTTGAGCTTAGTTATGTGACTCAACCCTATCTAGGGTTTCCTCATTTAGCGAACTAGCTCATTTTGTGATATGGTATTAGAGAAGGAAGTCGTATCAAGAGTCTTGGGCCTTTGAAAGACAAGGTTTCCACTCTTGCGACTTCAATAATTTGAGAGCCACAAAGTTCCACAATTCGATAATCTGCCACCACGAATTTCTTTTTGATTCTCCATTTTACCTAGATCATATGCATTTTCTTTGGGAGCATTGATGATGGAGCAGTGGGTTCATGAAATAACAACACACGCTCTCAGTTATTTGGATTATCCAAGCTTGTGTTGTCTCTCCATCATGAATTCTTCTATGCATCGGACGACCAACGAAAATAATGGTTGGAAATCATATTATGCAGTCGTAAAAGATGTTGTAGATAGGAATGCAAACTACTACGATATTTTAAGGGAAAACAATATAGTGGGTATTTGTCCTTTGTGGGAGGACTCAGTAAATTGCAATGGTGGGAAGTGGATAATTCGACTGAATAAGGTTGTCTCGTGCAATTTTTGGGAAGACTTGGTACTAGCATTGGTAGGCGATTAGCTAAATTATGGTGACTATGTTTGTGGCATTGCATTAAGTGTTCTCTAGGGAAAGTTCAAAGATAGACAACATATAGTGTGTGTAGCCATGATTGGAGATCCACCGAATGTTGACAGTGGTGAAGAATATACTGAAGAAAATGGTTTTTATGAAGACATGAAGGGATTAGTTAACAAATCAAAATGGATTGTTTCCCAATTAGTACAAAATTTATGGATCTAGGGAAAGATCCCTCATTAGTTGGAGAGACTTGCATGTGGATTACAGTATACTAGTGAGGTTACATGGCATGCATGTGGATTGTTGTCCAGTAATTGATTTCAACAGTTCATGATTCAGGAGTTCACGGAGGTGGAATCTGGGAACTTGGGAATTCGACTCAGCAGCTAGATCTTTACAAAGGTTATGAGGCAACTTGATGGAGCTTGAACTTGTCCAGGAACTGTGCTCAAAGAATAAGCTTCTAAAGGATGTTACTGATGTCTAGTGTTCAGTTTATGTGTTTTACATTCAGTATGTGTATTTGATTTTAGCATTGTACACCTTATGGGAGGGTATTAGAGATATTAGGATTAATATGTAATAAATATGTTAATGTTCACTTTTTGTGTAAAGCAATCTATCCCACATTCATGAGTGGAAATCATTTTCTTTATGAACATTAATATATAAGGAGATAAACTCCTTTGTAATAGATGCACCAATGATTCATTGATAATATCATATAGTGTTATTGTGAGTATCTTTCTTTGAGCTTAGTTATGTGACTCAACCCTATCTAGGGTTTCCTCGTTTAGTGATCTAACTTATTTTGTAATACCTTGAGGAGAAGGTAGAGGCTTGAAGGTGACCAACAATGACATGCTCTATAAGGTAAGGTGATAAATATATCATTTATGTCAATTATTCCCAAGCATTGCATCCTCACATTCCTCAAAAGGAGTGGATAGTGGATTCTAGTTGTTCACATCACATGACTAAGGATGCTTCTCTTTTTTCTTCATTAAGGCCAAGGAAGAGAAGATATTTGTTGCAAATTCTAATGCATTTACAATTACTAACGGTGGTAGGGTTGATTGTGAAAATGGTGTGATTGCTAATGTCTACCATGTATCTAATCTTAATGTTAATCTTTTATATGTTCCAACACTTACACAAATTGACAAGAAGGTTGAAATTTTGGCCTGGTAGGTTCATTATGGAAGATCTTAGCAACCAATTCATTGTTGTTGATAAGGGCATTCTTAACAAAAGGATAGGTCATATAAGTTTTGTTATTTAGAAGTTTGTAGAGGGAAACATAATCGTTTTCACTTACATTTAAAACTAATTATAGCAACAAAATTTGGCATGAAAAGCTAGAGCATCTAAATTTTCAGCTTATGAAATTGATGGTTATTTTGAACATGTTTCATGGACTTCCTAAGGTTTTTTCCAGTGAAGGTGTATGCAATGGTTGCATTCTTAGTAATCATCACTAAGAAGAGTTTGAAAAGGGAAAGTCATGGAGAGAAAAGACATAGTTGGAACTTATGCATAGTGACCTTTATACGATGAATCAACCATCCTTAGTTAGTTCAAGTTATGTTTTAACCTCTATTGGTGATTTTTCAAGATTTATTTCGTGAAAAACAAGGATATGGTCTTTGAGAAATTCAAAGAATTTTGGGCATTGGCTGAGAAGCAATGTGGTAAACTGGTCAAATGTTTAAGGTTTGATGATGGAGGAAAGTATGTGAATAATGCATTTGAATGATATTTATCACAGAATGGTATCTCAAGGAAAATATCAATACCTTATACTCCATAATGTTATGGTGTTTTTGAGAGGAAGATCAAGACTTTGATTGATATGTCTAGATGTTTGCTTCGAGGAAAAGAATTATTGACTAGATTTTGGGCAAAATTCATTGTTTTCTCAAACTATTTTTTCTAAATAGGGTTCCAACTTGTGCAATATTGGATGTAACTCCTAATGAAAAAGGGGTGGAAGAAAACCCTTAGTCATACATCTAAAAACCTTTGGATGCATATCTTAGGCTCATATCTTGAATGACAAGCAGAAAAAGTAAGACTTCAAGAGTCATTCTTGCATCATGGTAGGATGTTTTGAAGAATCAAATGCCCATAAATTGTTCGATCCAATTAAAAAAGAAGCACTTAGTCAAAAGGATGTTATGTTCAATGAGTATACCTCTAGTGCTATTCTATTAACATATTCTAATGTTTTGAGACTTAACTTAGTTGGAATTTCATAGATTTCTAACTCGACTAGCGTGATCTCTATGTTGGCTAGCACGATCTCTAAAACAATCAACACAGACCTTGAATATATTAGGTATAATAAATTAATAATTGTTGATTTCTCTAGTTAAGAATTATCTGGCATGGTTGAGATTGTTCCTAATAAGTGCATTGTTGAAGTAACTCCTGCCACAAAGATTCATTGTCCTAAACGAGTAACTAAAACCATTGAAGTTGTTGGGAGATATGTCAGTGATGCATTTCATGTGAGGAAGGCTCACATTGAGAAACAACAAGTGAATGTTTCACTTATGGCATGTGCACTAGAAACTTATGACCTTGAAACCCATGCAATTTCATGCAATAGACCTAAATAGGAGACTACAATGACTAAATAATATAATTTTCTATTGAAAATTAATACTTGTGAATTGGTTCCTTGTCCACAAGGAAACAATGTGGTGAAATGCAAATGGGTTAGTAATACTATGTTCACTTTAGAGATTGTTGTTAAGAGACACAAGGTTGAATTGGTAGAAAAGGGTTTTCTCGACATGAAGGTATTTACTACACATAGACCTTTGCTCCTATAGCTAAGATCAATTATATCTGGATTGTCCTTTTTCTTGTTGCTAGTTTAGGTTGGCAAGTATATAATATTGATGTGAAGAGGGCCTTCTTACATGGGGATCTTGTTGAAGAGATTTATATGGAGCACCCACTCGGTGTTGTGTAAGATTGAAATCTTGTATGAATATTGAAGAATACTTTGTATGGATTGAAACAACCATTGAAGGCATGGTATGAGAAGATTGATTAGTTATTTCTCTATATTGGCTTCAAGTTCTATGAATCATATGGAAATGTTTAAGTACTTTAAATGAATGATGGAAATCCATTAATTTTGTTGTATGTTGATGATTTGGTCGTAATAAAGAATGTTGGTGACTCGAATCTTGGATTAAAGGCATAACCAAAGAATACATCTGAGATGGCATACTTGGGTCTGCTTCATTTCTTTCTTAGCATCCAAGTTATGCAATTAGATGATGATATATTTATCTCTTAACCCGAGTATTCATTGGATCCCTTGGAGAGGCTTAAGATAGAAGATTGTAAGCCCTATTTTAATCCTTTTCAATTTGGAATTAAATTAAGTATGGATTGTGATTCTTTGAAATTTGATGCTACAATGTATAGGAAATTTTTTAGCAACCTTATTTATTTAAATCATAGTAGACTCGATATTGCCTTTGTTGTTAGTTTGGTATATAGATTCATCCATTATCCAAAGGAGAGTCATCTGAAAGCCACAAAGAGGACTATTTGCTATATCAAAACATATATGAGCTTGGATTTTTGTATCTCAATGAACATTCAAAGTAGTTGGTCAAATATATAGACTCAGATTTGGTGGGTGATGGAGATTACCGGAATTCCACTTCTCGATGTTTGTTTCATCTTGGATCTAGCCTAATTGTTTGGTCATGCAAGAAACAAAAAATTGTTTTATTATCAATTACTAAATTCGAATATAGAGGAGTGGTGAATGTTGGAACTAAACTAGTGTGGGTTTGAAACCTCATGGATGAGCTTGGATATCATCTCCATAAATATACTACATTATATTATGATAATCAAATTGAAAATAAAATTGGCTTGTAACCCTATTACACATAGCAAGATGAAGCATGTGGAGATTCAAGTGCACTATCTCTAACCATTGATATAGGAGAATGCAGTGTCCCTTGTATATTGTAGGATTGATCATTAAATTGTTGATAGCTTTACAAAGCCTTTAACATAAGAAAAGTTTGTCAAATTTTGAATGTTGTTGGGGCTTCAAGAAATTGTCATTACAAGGGGAAGGGGATGTGTTAATTTCGCCTCCTAAATCCTCTAAGTTGTGTTTATAGGGAGGTGGGGTCATGTTGGAATGTGTAAACCCAACTTAATCCAGATTAGCACATAGTGTGGACAACATGCTTATATGTGATTGCATTGAAGTTGTTGTGCCATTGAGAAGCACACAATAGTGGCAAGTGCATTGTAAATAATGCTCAAATTATTTACAGTGGTGGATAATTTGGCATAGGAACTATGCACCTACTCCGCCATTTGGGACCACCTTCAGTGATCAAGTTGACTAGATCAACCTTGATTTGTGGGCAATTCGTTTGATACTCGAGTATAAGTAAACGAGATCATGTAGTGGGTGAGAATGAAGAAAAAGTGGGAAGAATACATGTTGTATGTACTATTCTTCAATACCATAATGGTATACATTGACACCATCCACTCTTATCTTAGATCTATTTTTTTACTTTTGCAAATCACTTGTGATTTCTAACAGGAAGAGGAAGAACATTTTCATTGAAGGTAGCAACATTTTGTTGTAGTGTGAGTTTTGTGCTTATGAGATGTGCACCATTTGTCTAAGCTAGGACAAGAATGATCATCTAATTCACTATGATTTACTATATGTGAACTTGTCTCAAGGGATGAGGGGCCATATGTCTCGTATCATTTTGATGAAGGCATGTAAGGCTAAACAATATGATAGTCTTGAGATGGTTAAACTTGGGTTACATGTTGAAGAGGGTTTAGTTTCTTTAAAGAGTCTCTAAGTTCTTGTTGGAAACCTATTTTGTATATTGGGGAACTCTGCAGAAAATTGAAGCTTGCACGCCTTGTTTTTGAGCTGGTGCACCTCAAGTATTATTTGTACAATGAAAAATGTTTTGTGAATATTACAGGGTGCTTATGCACCGTGTGTAGGGTTTCTTGTGCATATTCCAAGAAAGGAGATTTGTAATGGATCTGCCACCTTGTAATCAACTTAAAGATGTATATAGGGGTAAAGAGGGAAGACTTGGGGTTGTTCATAGGTTGACAAATGTTGGGTATAGGTTAAAGGCTCGAATCTTAGAACTATGTTCTTAGAGTAAGGAATCTGATGTATTGTGGAGACAGTGATGAGGAGCATTGTACATATTGTCTCTCGTGGGATGAAATGGAATGGATTATGTGATGGTTCCCCCTTAAAAATTTCTAAGCAGAGTATTTTAAGTGTATTATCATTTATGTATGATGCTTAATTTTCCCAATTTAATGCATGTTTATGATGTATGTTTATGAATTGGGGTTGTTTATGGGTTGTTTATGGGTTGTGTATAGGTTAATAATTGTTGGGTAAAGGTTAAAGGCTTAGGTCTTAGAATTATGTTGTTAGAGTTGGGGATCTAATGTATTTTGGAAAGAGTGATGAAGCACCATTGTATGTATTATATATCTCATAATGAAATGGAAAGGATTATGTGTTGGTCCCCCCTTCAAAATTTTCAAACCATGCCTTTACCATGTACTATTTGTTATGTATGATGAATGTTATGTATTGGTTTAATGCATGTTTATCATTCATGTTCTGGTTTATTTATCATTTAAATATGTCTTAATAATGTTCACTAGTGTCTTAGGTGCGACTTTAATGCCAATATTGGTGAACTCTATTGTTGGCCCACACGATGAACCTTGGGTCTAGTGTTTAGTGCCAACATTTGGTTTTCTTGTTGGAACATAATGGTTTATTTCAGCAAGAAGCACAAACATATCATGGGAACCCTTGTGGCAAGATATCTAGGATTGGATGACCAAGAAAAAAGTTGAATTCACCAAAAAAGAGACTCAAATATTGCATGCAAACCTTGAATGGTGGATCTTATTTCCCGAGTCTCCTTGTTTATTGCATGAATTGATCAAAAGAAAACCGAGAATAATATTGTACATCATTACAAAGAACCTATTATTTGGGATTAAGAGAAGGTAAATAATTTGAAAACTCTAGATAATAAGTGGACCCATGCTATTGTTTTATGGTTTTATCACATCGTAGGAGAATATATTATAGAAATCGCTATTGAATACAACACATCTTTTAGCAATATTGAAAGAGAATTATAGGCTAGGTCAAGAGGAATATTGTTGAAGAATATACCTTTGTGGATTAAAATGTTGTTCGTGGAGAAAGGGTCGATGCATATGTGACCTGATCCCATGGTAGTGTAAGCCCTTGTGATGGGGGGGTGGAGACTAAAAGGGGTGTCATGAGATAAGAAAGATGGATCTAGGGGAGCAGAGGAAATCTATAACATAGAGAAATGAGAGAAGAAATGTCTTGTGATAAATTGTTTGAAATGTTCAAATGGATAGCTTGAGGAAGAGGGGAGAAGACATCTTGAGTAGTGGTGATATGACAAGGAGAGAGGAAGCATTGATGAGGAGTGTTGAGCAAGAGCCACACCTCAGGTGTGCATGTAAGAGAAGGAGGTGCCATAGGGATGTGCCCAAAGAAGCGATGAGGTAGGAGTAGGTGGTGAATATGTTGAACTCTGATGGAGAATAAAATTAGAAGATGAGTCAATTGATGAGATGGAAATTGCTTCATATGAATATTATTTTATGAGCGAGACAAAAGATAATTCTAGAGAAAGTGAAGATGATTTGGCACTAATAGAATCGATGGCCCAAATGAGAATAGAAGAAGTATCTAAATCCAATTGGGAAGTTGTTGCAGAGAAAGAGATGGAATACTACCCTTTGGAACTAGCCCCCATATGCCTCTCATATGAAGAAGACTAAATTTCAATAGAGACAAAGGTGAGGAATATAGTACAACAAATGATACACTGATACTAGTGAATAAAGGATCGATAGTAATGAGAACCCAAAACTTTTCAATGGTGGGAACTATAATAGATATTGTGATAAGACTCCATGTGTTCCATGGAACAATGAGAGACGATGTCAAACATCATTAGCTTACTTGTAAGTTTGTATAGATAGTCAACAAGGAGAAATGATGTAGTCAAGATCGCACAACTAGGGACCACTTTTAGATATAGGGCTCTACAGTGGTATACAAAGTACAAGAATAATGTGGTAGCAGGATATACTAGAACCCTATATGAAATAAGGAAAGATTTGATTAGAGAAATCCAAAAGTCAAAGTCATAATCACATTGTATTGTAAATATTAAGGAGATAAAACAAAAGGTTGGCGAGATAGTATGGGATTGCAATCAAACATTTAACATCTTATTGGGAAGGTTAACTTCTCAAATCCAAGATCTCCAACACAGAGGGTGGTTTATTGATAGCTTACTTCCCCATATCAGGATTCCTCTCACCCAACAAAATATTACCACATAGGAAGAGGTGTTGGAGATTTAAATGCAATTAGAGTCAACAAGAGGATTCATGGAGCCTTCATTAGGCTTGGATTAGGGTTAAAACCTACTAGCTTCCTTAACAAACTAGCTACAAGAGATGCCTAAAGGGAAGGCAGTGTGTGAACATATATGGTGTCCTATGTGTCGAACAAAGGGACATCATAAGAAGGAATGCCTCATACTTGAAAATTACATTAGAATAGACATGCTAAATCCATTCCCCACTAAATAAAATCCTAATTGGTGTGAGATTTGCATTATCTTGGGGCATAAGACACATCATTGTTTGATGTTATCGAAGTCCCAGACAACTATGAAAACCCCCTTTTATGAATTTTGTAAATTTATGGGCCATGATGTTAACTACTGCAAATCACTAAAGCCAATGAAGGAATGTATAGTTGATGCCTATCGTGTGCAACAAATAGAGGATAATGAAGGTAGAGGAAAAATGAGGCTATAGAGGTCAAGGATGAGGAGGAGCACCCACCTGTTATAATTGTGGAGAAGTAGTACACAGTTTTGTTCCACACCCCACACAATATGAAAACATTTTCATAACACCAAGCATGAAATAGAATATTATCCAAAACTGATAGCCAAGTGGGAAGAGAAGAAAATACGGGTGAATATGGTTATTGTAGAGCCTAGAAAGGAAGGAGGGACACATGATTTCCATGTTGTCACTTGAGGAGGCACAATAAATGATATGTAAATTGTCGTGGATATTCGATTGGAACCACTCATGAACACAAATCTAGTATTATGTTGAAATATTTTATTATGTAGGTTTCTTTCCTTATAACTCAAATTTATTATCACTATCTTATTTCCTTAGATATTAAATTTATTATCACTAACTTATTGCTCAAATTTATCAAAATAACTGAAATACAAAAATGAAAGAACTAACAAAAGAGCACACCATCCACACAAATGAACACAAGATGTATCCTAGGAAACTCGATATAGGACAAATCCCATCTAGAAGGTGAGGCTTATGCTCTACTCTATTTCTTCAGCTATGAAATGAAAGTACAAAGAAAGGAGGCACTCACTATCGAGTTACCTTTGACATTGTGGCATGAATGGTTGCTACATATTCTTTTTCCTTCTTTGCTATGCTCTCAAATCCCACTCCTATATGTGTTGCTTCACTATGGAACAATTACAATGCTAAAGACTGGAACCCTTCTCCTGCTAGTGGCCTAGTATTTAACATAGCCTAATAGTCATCTAGTGTTGGGGTTTTTTCATCCTCAACCCTCGATTAGTTGGGGTTTTGGACATTCTAGAATATTCTTGAAAGTCTTGCATGACTAGCCCCACATATGTGAGTTATGGAGATTGACGTGGAATCCACTCGATACCATGGTGGTCAACAAGGTAGGTCAACTTACGGGAGGCATAACTTCTGCATACAAGCTCTAATTAAGGTTATTTTCACACTGTTGGAAAGGTATCAGTGTGTAGAACAATATCAAGGGGATGAGAACAATGCTTGTAAAGTTTTGATCCCCAAAAACATTGTGTAATGCCTCAAAATGGCTCTATAAGGTTTCAGACCCCAAATTTCCAATTTGGGATCTGCCATTAAAATGGGCCTTGCAAGCCAATTCCTCTAATTTTTCCACCCATAAAGTACCAAGATAGATGAAAAATTATATAATTATCCAATGTGGATCATTCATCCCCATTTAGAGAGGCTTTTGGTCCTCGAAAGATCTAACTAAATGAGGTGAGGAAATTTTTCCTCTACCTTCTTCTTGGAGTCCATTTTTCCTTGCCTGGAAATTATCCTTTCAACTCAATCTTCCAAAGGTCATGTTGCCTCTATATAGTTGTTATAAAATTATTTTGAAAACTAGTATCTTTAACCAACTCTACCTGAGCTTCTAGTGTTAAGTCCTCTATGGTAGGTAGGATATGTTCCTCAATTCTATGATCCAATGTGGAAGGCCTAAAGAGTTTCATATTATCCACATGCACTATTGAGTAAATGTGTATGTTTTGAGGTAGATCAAATATGTAGGCATTGTCATCTACCTTCTGCAATAATTAAAAAAGACCATATCACAAAGCCTTGATCTTCTAACCAGGACCCTGTAGTATTTCCTTATTCATTTGTTACTAATATCCATCACCCACATTGAATGATTTCTTAGTTATGTGTTGATCATGACTGGCATTGTACCTTTCTTGTGACTTCTTCAGTATTTCCTATACTTGCAAATGAATCTCCCAAATATTTTCAAAAAACTTTTCTACTTTTAGTGCTTCTCTTGTGATGTCTTCCCTTACTCCTCCTTGTTGTCCATAGACAACATCAAAGGCAAAGGTGGAAAATACCCAAAGAAAGTTTCAAAAGGGGACTTACCTATAGAAGTATGAATTGCTCTATTACAATGGTGTTGAATGTAGATCAGATTTGCATCCCAGGTCTTGGAATGATTCTAATTGTAACCCCTCAAAAGTTTTACCAAAATCATGTTGACTACTTATATCTGCCCACTTGTCTATGGATGGAATGTAGTAGATCTCTTCAACTTAGTATCCATCTTCTCCCAAAGTGTAGTCTAAAATGCACTTAGAATTATGGTATCCATGTATGAGATGATGCTCCTTGGTATCCCAAAGTGAATCTAGACCTATTCAAATAGCATGTTTTTTGTCTCTTGTCCTTTAATGGTACTTTTACAAGGAATAAGAATGCACATCTTGTCAAACATGTCAACTACCGCAAACATATAGCCATGTTCCTTCTAAGTTGTTGGAAAACCACCCACAAAATCCGTGGAAATTATTTCCCAATGTTGAGTGGGTATACGTAAGGGATAGTATAGACTTTGGTTTCTATTATTGGGCTTGATGGTACAACAAATCATGCATCCTCTAATACATTGAGCTATATATTCTTGCATTTTGGGCCAATACACATACCTTTGTAAGTTGGCAACTGTCTTCCCAACACAAAAATGTCTTGCAAACTTGGAGGTGTGAGTCTCTCTGATAAGCTACAATATTTCACCTTTAGGAACATAGATCTTTTCTATCTTATAGAGTAACCCGTTATGGAGATGGTAGGAATCCTTACCTTCACCTACTTCTACATAAATTTGGACCCTTAGCTACTGAAACACCTCTTTAAATCCATCATCTTATGGGTATGCCTCTTTATATGCATCATGGGTAAGAGGATCCATGTGCATAAGATTTCACAAAGCTGTAATATTGGATCTAGGTGGCCTTGAAAGCATTTATGTCAACTTATTAGTGCTTCCCTTCTTATATTTGATGACTAGATGAAATTGTTGCAAAAATCCCATCCACTTGTAATGTCCAGTTTGTTGAAGCTTACTCTAGGCCTACAAATACTGCAGTGGATGGTGATTAGTGTGGATAATGGTTTCCTTGCATGTCAAATAGTTCTTCCACTTCTTAATATCTTGAACCATGGCAAAGATCTCCTTGTCATATGTAGGGTAGTCCAAGACTCCCCCATGAAACATATAAGAATAATAGTATACCAGCTCACCTTCTTGCATCGAGACCACTCTCATAGCATATCCACTTGCATTCATCTCCAATTCAAAGGGATTTTGCAAGTTAGGTAATCTGAGACTTGTGCCTAATTTATCTTCCATTTCAACTCATAAAAATATTTATGTTTATTCTTTCCCCATTGGAAACTCTTACTACTAGCTATTATGGCGTGGAGTGGCACATATATTGTTGAAAAGGATGTTATGAACTTTTGTAGATATTGTGTTATACCAACAAATCTCCTAACTTTGGTGACATTAGTAGGAACTAGACACTTGATGATGGCCTCCATATTTGCAAGATCTATCATGAGTTCCCCTCCATTGATCATGTACCCCCAAATACACCAATGATTGTTGAGAAAACTCACATTTCTCAAGGTTAGCCAACAACTAATTCTTTTTTAGAGTCTCTAACACCTGCATGAGAAGTGACATGTGCTCTTCCCAGGTAGATATATAAACTAATATTTCATCCAAATACACTACTACAAATTAATCTAAATAGGGACACAATACATCATTCATAATTTGCATAAATGTAGTTGTTGCATTACATAAACCAAAAGTCAAGACTAACCATTCATATAGACCTTGTCTTGTCTTGAAGATAGTCTTCTAGGTGTCCTATTCTTTGACACGTACTTGGTGGTATCTTGATTTGAGATCCAACTTGGTGAAGTACTTGGCATGCTACAATTGGTCCAACAAATCATCAATCTTAGGTAGAGGGTACCAATTCTTAAGTGTGATCTTGTTCAAAGCTCTATAGTCTATACACATTCTTGAAGTCCCATCCTTCTTAGGTACTATGATGATAGGTGACCCACAAGGTAAACTACTTAGTGAAATTACTCCCTACTCCAACAAATACTACAACTATTTATTCACTTCGTCTACATCCAAAATAAACTATCTATACAACCCAATATTTGGTAATGAGGAATCAGGAAAAAGTTGTATCTCGTGTTCCACTTCCCTTTTAGATGGTATCCCTTTAGGCTCCTGGAACATTCATTTGTATTCCTGTAACAATTTATCCAATTGTTGTTTCTAATCTTTGGTAGATCCCTCTAGGGATTCTTTACTCTTACAGATTCCTCCCTTGGTTGATTCTCTTTTAAGAAAAGCAATACACACTTCTTAATAGAACTAATCAACTTTTTGTCTTGGTTGGAACTTACTAGTGATATATTTGATTGACCTTTTTTTGTTTTCTTGATGTAAGACTTCCCATCCTTAATCAGGCAGTACTGGTTTTCTCTCAACATGAATATTGCATCCCTCGTATACATGTAGGGGCCTCCAAACACTACACCACACACATCAAGGCATACTACATCTAACTCCACTTCATCAATAAAATATAAAATTATATAAAAGTTGACCTTACATTATTTATTGACTTTGATCTCTACATCCTTATTCACCCATCCCAATGGATATGGGCTCAGATGATCATAAACCTCCAACCCATGCTTGTTGACTAGATCTTCTATGATGGGGTTAGCCTATGAACTAGAATTGAATAGAACATCTACCTTGGTCTTTTTGACCTGAATCTTAATATGGAAGAGTTTTTTCATCTCCTTTTTTTCCTTGTGATGAAGGCTACTCATATTCACCTCCTTCTTCGCTAGGGTGTAGACAATATTCTCATCCACATTTAAGTTACTCTCTACCTGGTTCCTTAAATCTATGCCTAGCAAGTTCTTCTCTGTTGCATCCTTCTTTCAATTCTCTAGATTCAACTTTGGATGTACCATCCAACACTTATCTTTGGTGTGACCATCGATATCGCAATGGTTGCAATGTTTGTTTGGATCCTTGCATTGATGTGTAGTGGATTTCATATTCTTGTCTTTTCCTTTCCACTTCTTCTTTCCCTCCTTGGAAGCGTCCCGGTGGTCTTTTTTTTTAGAACCACTTGGTTACCCTTTCTTATGGCCTATGTTCTCCAAGTATTGTACTTCCACACGGGCCTCATAAACAATCCTTGATTTGAAGAACATCACTTGCTTTCACAAATGACTGTGTAGACCCCCTAGATACTTGAGGAGTACACCTGGGATCTTAGAAGAGATTCCCAACATGAAATCGATCTTCTTGAACTCAGTGGTGCACTTTAGCACACTTTACGCTTGCCTCTACCTAATTTGACACCAATGGATCCACTAGTCCTCTACATAGCCAAGAAAAACCTCACAAAGATGGAGGCCATCAACAAGATAGATCAAGACTGGATCAAGAAGTAACCAGATGCAGAGAATATTCTAGATGAAAATATCAAGAAAATTTCTCCAGCACCACCACATTTTGATGCAACGTGAAAAAATAAATTATTGTGTAATGTCATGGAGTTCTTGAAGGAGGCGCCTATGTGGGAGCAAGAGTAGAGTTTTACTAAAGAATGAGAACTAAGGTCTAAGGACCAAGCAAGTACTTTCTTGAAATGATGCATTAATATTTAAATGACACACAAGTTTCTAGGAGGTTGATCGAAATGTTGATGAGATGGATAATAAGTTTGGAAAATGATGCACCTATTTTTGCTTCCCTGCTCAAGAGACATTTTAGAAAGAAATGGAGGATTGGTAGAGAGTCCAAAAAGGCCATGGAAATGGGAGGATGTGAAATGTGAGATTGAGGGGCTGAGAGTCCACACAATTCACCAATGCACATTATTAATGCATAATAGAATATGCTCCATTATATTTAAATCACTAGTATTAAAACACTATCTAAAACCCCTTTGTGTATGTTTTGGTGTAGACACTCTGACTTACAGGTCTAAGGAAAAAAAACACATACACACACCAACCACACGTTGTATGGTTCAAGTACCCACTACACAACACTATAAATCATTGGGAAATAGCATGTGCTAAAACAAAACACTTGCATATACACCACAACAATGCTACACCGCAAGGGAAATTGAACTACATGCCATTATGTATGTTTTCCAACAAATATAAAAACCAAATCAATATATGGTCGTGTGCAAAAAAAGATTGGTTGTTTTTGCGTGTATACAACAGTGTATCACTACTAAAGAGGGCTTTGGGGAGTGTAGGGCATTGTGAAAATAAATAAGACCATCAACTAAATGTTACTAAAATCAAAGCAAGCCAATAACATGAATTTGGGCATCATGAATTTGCCGTTTACTTGTACAAATAGAAAATGCAAATCATTGAAGGTGAGTGGTCAAAAGAACAACGATTTGGGATGATTTATTTTTTTGTTGAGGGCCATTAGAGTAGTGAGTGCATTAATAGTGTGGGGCTTATTGATCATAAAATGGTGAGTAAGAGTAGTGGACTTATGATATATAGTCATAGAGAAAAAAACCACATCAATTATTACACATAGACTTGAAGCAATACACCATGAACATAGCACAACAATTCAACACCATCAAACCCAATATTTACTCTTGAAACCCAAATGGGAAAACCAACTTCAAGTGGTGATGCTAAGTCTCTATTAAGCAACAATTGGAGAGTTATTTATAGAATATCTAGCTCTTTGTAGACCTTTATCAATTTGCTTACATGAATAAAACCATTGCATTACGGAAATCAGCCAACGAACCCTTTCTAGTTTGTTGTGCAAGAGTTTATAGGGAGTGTTAGGCTTTGTTGAGGTAGCTAGAAGGCTGATCCAGGTGGATATCGGTGGGCAACCACCTTTTCCAACTGGCTCAAAATAGCTTTCTGGCAATTTTGGCAATTTACTATTTTTAGCAGGTCTTAACTTCCGGGGCCATTTTGAGGGCCTAAAGGAAGGTTTTTCGAGATCCCAAAATGGGAAAACCAACTTCAAGTGGTGATGCTAAGTCTCTATTAAGCAACAATTGGAGAGTTATTTATAGAATATCTAGCTCTTTGTAGACCTTTATCAATTTGCTTACATGAATAAAACCATTGCATTACGGAAATCAGCCAACGAACCCTTTCTAGTTTGTTGTGCAAGAGTTTATAGGGAGTGTTAGGCTTTGTTGAGGTAGCTAGAAGGCTGATCCAGGTGGATATCAATGACAACCACCTTTTCCAACTGGCTCAAAATACTTTCCGGGCAATTTTGGTAATTTACTATTTTTAGCGGTGTCCTTAACCTTCCTCGGCCATTTTGAGGGCCTAAAGGAAGGTTTTCGAGATCAAAATTCTCAATTATAGTTGAAGGCATGATTGATCCACAAAAAATGAATTGCCGACGATGATACATTTCCAATAAGCTATCATACGCCTAAAACGAGATCGTATGAAAAAGTTACTTAATTTGGGAAGTTGATGTACTAGCTTTACCCAAACGGGCCCATATGACTACCATCCTGGGTGCAGGTTTTGATGTCTAGAATTTTAATTCATGCTTATTATAAAAAGGCCTCGAGACTCATTGTAATCATCTTCTTGTGAATGCGAAAGTAGTCGCCACATCTCTTCTCGCAGATAAGTCGCTACCATTCTAGCTTGAAGTCTTTCACTTGTTTACAGCTCACATTATTTCTTTCATTAATAGAAATCGCGGATATTCGATAATATAACATAAACGTATTATATATGCAACCATAAACACATTTATGTTATATTATTGAATATCCGGTGGATATCTCACCATTTCTTTTTTATATCTCCGATCTCATTTTGTCAAAATTAACCGGATCGGTATCAAAGATTGTTGTTCTTGATCATTTTTTTATTTTTTTCGCATCATGTTCTTGATCGCTTTTTTTTCGTGAGTCGGTTCTTCTGATAGAAAGGTCTCGAGCATGTCTCTCTTGAATGCACCGCTTCCTCATTAACCCAAGAAATCCTCAATGGTGGAAAAGAAAAACGACGTATGCACGATCCTATCAACTGCTGCTTGGAGCAATCTTCACGCTAATGTAGGTATGAAAATGATGAGAATTTGTCTACATCCTTTAACGCCCGATAAAGATCAAAAATCTTCGTCAAGCGACCACTCTGGAGGCGCCTCAACTTTCAAGGTACAAGTAAATTCTTGATATTCCCGTATTTGAAGGACAAAGAGATGCGTATTCTAAAAAATGGTTAATTCTGTTGGAAGGTTATTTCTCTGCTCACAATTTTTCCAAAAATGAAAGATCACCTTCACACTCCTTAAATCTCTCCTCATGTCAAACATTGGTGGAACTACTTGGAGAAAATTTCCACAGAGGAGTCTGAATATATAAATGATCCCACTTCTGGATTTTTTGTGGATGCTGTGAAAGGAATGCGATACCTCATAGCAACTATGAGACCAAGATATTAAATGGACCACACTACTACAAGAGAGGCCAGCTGAAGTTCACTAATGCCTTCCATACCTTGAGCGCACTGCTTAAGTATCAAAGACTCGAGCAACATTTGGTTCTCGAAATACCGCGGGGCTCTACAATGCATACATCCGTGATCGAATGGATTTTCTCGAAAACCATCACTGGGTGTTGCTTATTGATATGTTGTTAAAATTGGCAGAAATTTGGCACTTTAACAAACGGAATTCAAGTCTACAAATCCACAACAACCAAAGTATGAGAAAAGACGGCCCTAACAAACAAATTTCCGTAAAACTAGTCCAAGACACAAGAAAGAAGGGTCACTCTGAAGACAAAGAAGGACACCACAAATGGTGTGATTTCCACAAAAGCCCCGCAAGACATCATGAATGTGGCTCGTAATAGCCACTAGTGGTTGAGATCAAAGACAAAGATCCAAACCCTATCTCGACCGACTCAAAATACCGTAGCGACGATCATTGACGCGGACTTAATCGCTATTGTTGCTACCAAGCAAAGAATTCAACTCGTGAAGAACCAATAGATCCCGGAAGAAGGGAAGCACCTTTTCATTCACAGATGTGGGTGAAGGGGACTCACTGCATTTTATTGTTAATAGCGAAGCCATAAGCATCCCTCATCTTAGCAGGGGTCATCAAACAGCTGGGGATTAAAAGTCAACAACACCACACCCAAGCAGTACCATTAACATTGGGTGGCTCCTCGGGCCAAGGACGGCAGATCTCTGCCTCAAATGAAAGCGCTGGACATCATACCGCATCCAACCCTTCAAGAATGAGGTATTGTGTGATGTTTCCCCACCTGATGTCTGTGGATGTTGTTCTGGGCCAACCATATATGTGGAGATGTCATGTTGTTTATGAGTCTCGAACTGAGTGTCATTGTTACTTTGGGGGGTCATTCTACAGAATACCATAGGTAGTTCAAACTAATGTCCCACCCAAAATTGTGTTGCAAAGTAGTATCTCATACTTCCAAATTCAACTTCTTCACAACTGTCGTATGAGAACAAAAGGACATCAGAAATCACTCACTTTGCCCCAAGCACTCTATCCATCGTATGTGTCGACAAGGGTCAGTAAAGAAAGCATAAAGATTCCTTCAAACCATCCTCTCCATGTATCTCAACTTGTTGAATGCCCTCAACCTCACCGTGTTCATAATAGACTTCCCACAACCGAATAACAAGGACGCTTCCAAAGAAGACAAGGAGCTCACCAAGCTGCATTCAACAAACGCTTTTCCTTCTCCCCGAAACTCAACGAATGGAGACCATTGCTTCAAGGTGGAGGATTGATCTAGGTGGATATCGAAGGCCACCCACATTTTCCAACCGGCTTAAAACGCCTTTCCGGGCAATTTTGGCACTTACTGTTTTAGCGTGTCTTTACTTCCGGCCATTTTTAGGGCTCAAATGAAGGTTTTGAGATTGAGGTTCTCATTAGTCAATGGCATGATTGAGCCCCCAAAATGAATCTCCTCGACGATATCTTCCAACGAGCTATCATATCGCCTAAAACGGAGATCTATGGGGGTGCCACGCACTTTAGTTAATGTACTAGCTACTCCAAATAAATCATGACTTTAGGGCTTCATCTCCTAGGTTAGGTTTTGGATGTCTAGGAATTTTGGCATTCCCTGCTTATTAAAAAGTCCTTCAGAGCCTCATTGTAATCATCTTCTTTGCAAATGCGAGTAGCCATCAAATCTCTTCCCAGAGATAAGTTACACCATTCTAACTTAGGCCTTTCACTGTATTTTTATAGCCAGACATTTCTTTCATTAATAGAAATCGGTATTATTGTATCTATGGGTTTATGGTTGTATCTCCGACATATTCCTCTCGCTACATTATTCAAGATCTCCAATATCTCCGCATTTCTTTATTATATCTCCATCTCATTTCATCCGAAAAATAATCTAGATCGGTATCAGCAGTTGTTCTTTGATCAATTTTTTCAGTTGCATGTCCCTATTTAGGTCCGAGTATGAGTTGTAACCAGCTTGTTCTCTTTGAAGACAATTGTTCTCGTGACACCTAGTTGAAACCCTCAATGGTGGAAGAAAATAAAACAACGAGCGTGACGATCCTATCAACTGTTTGAGCAAGCTCTCACGCGAACAAAGGGATCTAAATGATAGAGAATTGTGCCCACATCCTTCAACGCTTCATCGATAGCATCAGCGATCTCAATCAAGCCGTCAGCTTTGGAGACACCTACCTTCTGCTGTATGTTAATTTTTGATATTCCTATATTTGAAGGACGTGGGATGCGTAAGCCCTAGAAAATGGTTAACTCTCGCTAGAAGGTTATTTCTCCTGCTCGCACAATTTTTCCGACAAAGAAAAGTTCACCTTCGCACTCCTTAAATCTCCCTCATGTCAAACATTGCGGGAAACTTCATCGAGCAAAGTTCCACAAAGGAGTCCTGAATATATAATGATCCCACTTGGGATTTTTTTGTGGATGCGGTAAAGAACAACGATAATTTGTATTGGCAACTATGAGGACCAAGATATGAGATGGACCACACTACTGCTAGAGAGGGTCAAACAGCCTAGAGTTCACCAATTCCTTCCATACCTGTGCACCAAGCTCGCGGTCAAAGACTTTGTTTACATTTGGTTCTAAATATCAGTTCTACAATGTGATAAGCGATCAAAACTGAAATTGATTTTCTGACATCTCATCACTCTGCTCCTATCAATATGCTATTAAAATTGTGCAAAAAATTAAGCACCAAAAACGAATTGGTCCGCAAATCCGCTAAACAAACAAAGTATGACAAAGATCTTGACCTAACAAATAGTTCTAAAACCACCAAGACACGTAAAGAAGGCTCACTGAAGACAAAGAAGGACACCTGAAAATGGTGTGATTTGCCAAATGCCCTCGCACAACACCGATGAATGCCACTCAAAACAGCCATTGGTGGAAATAATCAAAGACAAGGAGCCAAACCTTGATTCAGACCCTGATTCTGAAAATAATAAAACGAGACAAATAATTGATGCAGAAACCAGTGCCACAGTTGCTACCACAAATCTCTATCTCGGTGAACCAGATGAGCCAGAAGAAGGGGAGCACCTTTTCATTCACAGATGTGGGTTAAGGGGACCCGGCCAGATTTCATTGTTGATAGCGAAGCCAAAGAACCTTATCTCACAGAGGTCAAACACAGCATTTGTCGACAACACCACACCAACCATAACATTGTATTTCATTTAAGAATGATCTTCTCGTGGTCGCCTGTAAAGAAGTGTCGATTTTCATACGGCCTCCAACCCTTCAAAGATGAGGTATTGTGTGGATTTTCCAATCGATGTCCGTGAATGTTTGGGGCCAACCATATATGTTGAGACCCCATGTTGTTCATGAGTCCCACCTCAGAGTCATTGTTACTTTGGGGGTCATCTCTCTAGGATACAATAGGTAGTTCCGACTCATCGCTCCACCTAAAAAGTGTCGCATGGTGGTATCTCATACTACAAAAATTAAGCTTCTTCACAATCTATTCAAAGGAGAAATAAAAGGACACTGCAGTCCACTACGTACTCTTGCCTCCCGCTAATCTTCTATCCAACGTATAGTCGACAAGGTTGCAAAGAAGCACAAGAAAGATTCCTTCCCGCACACTGCCCTCCTCATGTATCTCGACTTGTTGAACAACCTCAACCTCAACAGTTCAGAATAGGGACCTTACAAACCGAAGGCGCTGACATCTCCAAAGAAGACAAGCAACTCACCAAGATGCGATTCAACAAACGCTTTTCCCTCCCTGAACTCAATGGAATGGAGACCATTGTTTCCTAAGGAGGGAGGATTGATCCAAGTGGGATATCAAGGCCACCCACCTTTTCCAACCGTCAAAAATGTTTTCCTGACAAATTTGGCAATTTACTAATTTTAGTAGGTCTTAACTTACGTGGGCCATTCTTGAGGGCCTAAATGAAGGTTTTGAGATCGAGGTTCTCAATGATGGCTAACCCATGATTGAACCCCAAAATGAATCTCCTCAATGATATCTTTCCAACGAAAGCCATATCATGGCTCTAAAATGGACATCGGATGCAAGTTAGTACATCGAGAAGTTGATGTACTAGCTTACCCAAACGGGTCCCACATGACTTTTGGCATCATCCTAGGTTAGGGTTTTGGATGTCTAGGACTTTTAGCATTCTCATTTATTGTAAATGAAAGAAGTCACATCTCTCTCTAGAGATAAGCCGCCACCATTCTAGCTTGTCTTTAACTGTGTATTTTTGTATTAGCCTCAGACATTTCTTTCTGCTAATAGAAATCCAGATATCGTATATCTATGTTTATGGTTGCACTCTGATATATTTATATATATATTGAATATCTACAAAATCTCGGTGGCATTTCTTTATTATATCTCCTGATCTCATTTTGTGCCAAAAATAACTGACTTCAAGCAGATCGTGAGCAGTTTTCTTGATCCATTTTTTTTTTTAGTGCATGTCCTCGATGAGGTCCTATTAAGTATAAAGTTGGGTCTCGAGCTATTCCTCATTAATAATCTCAAGACACCAAAAACCCTCAATGACTAAGAAAATAAAACAACTATATGCATTTATCCTATCAATCGTTGCTTGAGCAAGCTCTCACACCATAGAGGGACAAAATGATGGAAATTTTGTCACATATTTCAACGCTCACGATAGATCATGAATTTCCACTGCTGCCACTTCTTTGGAGGCACCTCAGCCTTTCAAGGTACAAGTTACTTTTGATATTCATGTATTTGAAGCACAAATAGATGCATAAGCCTCAGGAGGCCTGGTTAACTCGCTAGAAGGTTATTTCTGTTCACAATTTTTCCGACAAAGAAAAGATCACCTCACACTCTTAAAGCTCTCATGTCAAACATTGGTGGTAAACTTATCGAGAAAACTCCACACAGAGTCCTGAATATATAACATCCCACTGGATTTTTGTGATACTGTAAAGGAAAACGTGATCTCCTATTGGCAACTATGAGGACCGCGACATGATGGACCACATCAAGGCAAGAGAGGGGTGAAGCACTTCCAGAGTTCACCAATGCCTTCCATACCTTGTGCACCAAATCGGGTATCAAAGACTCTGAGTTACATTTGGTTCTAAAATAACGTGGGGATCTACACAAGATACATCCCAACTTAAATGGATTTTCTAGATATAATCAACAATTCTGTTGCTTATCGACATGTCATAAAATTGAGCAAAATTTAAGCACCAAAAACGAATTAGAGTCTGCAAATACGAACAACCAAAGTATGACAAAGGCACCCCTAACAAATGCTTCCCGAAAACCAACCCAAGACACAGAAAAAGAAGGGTCATTTTGAAGAAGAAGGACACCCTAAAATGGTGTGATTTCCATAAAAATCCCCCGGCACAAATTAATCATGAATGTTTCGCTCAAAATAGCCACAGGCCGAGATCAAAGACAAGGAGCTAAACCCCAATTCAATCTAATTGAAAACACCGTAAAGGATGACAGCTTTAATCTCACTGCTAATATTGTTGCTACCACGTTAATTCAACCAGAGGAACAAACAAATCCTGAAGAGGGGGGAACGCCCTTTTCATTCAATGATGTGGGTGAATGGGAACCCACTACATTTCATTGTTGATAGCTAAATCCATAAGAACCATTCTCAAAGAGAGGTCGCCAAACAATTGGGATTGCCAACAATACCACACCCAAAAATTATTGGTTAAAATTGGTTGTCACAAGGACTTAGCATCTTCGTGTTAGCCAAGAGGTTGATTATCATACTACATCCAACCCCTTCAAGGATGAGGTATTGTGTGATGTTTCCCTCGCTGGATGTCTATGATGTGCTCTTGGGCTGGGAACCATATATGCTTCCAGACACCATGTTGTTTATGAGTCTCACTCAGAGTGTCAGCTGTTACTGGGGTCATCTCTATAGAGTACCGGAGGTAGTTCGGAATTTACTATTGTTCCACCTAAAAGTGTCATAAGGTAGTATCTCATACCTAAATTCAACTTCTTCACAATCTATTCAAAAGGAGAAATTCAGTGGACATCAAGAACTTCACTAAAAGCCTTGCCCCCTGCCAATCTTCTATCCAATAGATGCAGGTCGATAAGGTTGCAGCACAGCACAAAGATTCCTTTTGCACATCGCCCTCTCATGTATTCAACATGTTGGAATGTTCTCAACCTCAACAGTTCAATAACCTCCACAAACCCAATGTCAGCGACGCTCCAACAAGGACAAGCAGCACTTCACCAAGATGCAGATTCAACAACCCTTTCCTTCTCCCCGAACTCAACGCATCGGAGACCATTGCTTCCTAAGGAGGAGGATTGATCCAGTGGATATCGATGGCCAACCACATATCCCACTATCTCAAAAAACAATATTCCATGTTGGCAGTGTTTCGACAATTTTTCAGGTTCCAAAATTCTGGGGCCATTTTTAGGGCCTAAATGAAGGTTTTTGAGATGGAGGTTCTCAATATTAATCAATGGCATGATTGAGCCCCCAAATGAATCTCCTGGATCTACACCTTTCCAACAAGCTATCATAAGCCTAAAACGAAGATCGGATGCAAAAGTCACGACCCCGTAGAAGTTAATGTACTAGCTTCTTTACTCCAACCAAAATTCACATGATCTTTGGTGCTTCATCCCTAGGGTTAGGTTTTTGGATGTCTAGGATCTTTTGCATTCCCGGCCATTGTAAAAAGGCCTTCGCATTCTCATTGTAATCATCTTCTTTGGGATGTGGGAGTAGCCATCACATTTCTTCTCAGGGATAAGCTGCCACTATTCTAGCTTAGCTCTTCACTGCGATTTTACAGTCTCTGCATATTTATTTCATTAATAGAAATCGTAGACATCAGACTGTTTATGGTTGCATCTATGATATATTTCTGCTACATTATTGAATATCCGCGGATATTCAAGCGTATTTTATTATATCTCCTCGATCCCATTTTGAAAGTCAAAATAATCCTGACCACTGTATCGTGAGCAGTTGTTCTTGATATTTTTTTTTTTCAGTGCATGTACCCCGACGAGGTCGAAGTATATAAAGTTGGGTCTCAAACTTGTCTCTCTTGAGGACAATTGTTTTTGCATGCCCAAGAAACCCTCGATTGTGGTAGAAAAGAAAAACGGTGGAGAATTTTTTTTTATTAACATGTTGCTTGAGAAAGTTCTTGCGTGATAGAGGGACGAAATGAAAGAGAATTTTTCCCACATCCTTCAACGTCATTGAGCAGTATAATAGGTGCATATTCATCAAGCTGCCACTTTGGAGGCACCTCTCACTTTCAAGGCAAGTTAATTTTGATATTCCAGATTTGAAGGACAGAGTAGATGCTGAAGCCCTAGAAAAATGGTTAACTCGCTAGAAGATTATTTCTCCGTCTACAATTTTTCCATTGTGAGAAAAGATCACCTTCACACTTTAAAGCTCTCCTCATGTCAACACAGGAAAATTACCGGGAGCAAAGTTCCACAAAGGAGTCCTGAATATAGTGGGGTGGATCCCACGGGGATTTTGTGGATGCCAGAAAGGAAACGTGATTACCCCCATGGCACCAGTGAGGACCAAGACATGAAATGGACTATGTATAAGGCAAGAGAGGGGTCAAGTAGTTCTAGAGTTCACCAATGCCTCCATACCTTGCTATCTAAGCTCGGGTATCAAAGACTTTGTTTACATTTGGTTCTCAAATACCGCGGGGCTCTACACAAGATACATCCAAACAAATGGATTTGGACATCTCATCACTCTGCAGTGTTGTTTATCAATATGCTATTAAAATTGAGCAGAAAATTAAATGTAACAAATGGGAATTTCACCGCAATCCAAATAACCAAAGTATGAGACAAAGATCTTTCACAAATACTGAAACAACAAGACTACAGAAAGAAGGACTATTTTAGAAGGATGTGAAGGACACTGAAATAGGTGTGATTTCCACAAAGCCTCGCACAACACCCATGGACAACGTCTCAAAATAGCCAGGTTGAGATCAAAGACAAGGATATGAAACCTGATTCGTAACTGACTAAAAATACTCAGTAAAGGACAACATCATTGACGCTTTACCCCATATTGTCGCTACTGTGAGAAATTCAACTGAAGAACCAATATTCAAGAGGGGGAGCACCTTTTCATCTGCTGACAGGGGTAAAGGGGACTCAGATTTTATTGTTGATAAGGTGGCCGAGCCCCATCTCACAGAGGTCATCAAACAATTGGGATCATTGACAACACCACACCATCAACCATAAAACATCAGGCTTCGCCAAGTGATGAGATCTTCGTGTTAGCCATTAGTGTTGATTTTCATACGATATCCAACTCTTCAAGGATGAGGTATTGTGTGGGTGTTTCTGCCACCGGATGTCCTGATGTGTGCCTTTTCCTACAACCATATATGGGAGACACCCATGTTTTTTAGGAGTCTCGACTCCAGAGTGTCATTGTTACATTGGGGGTCATCTCTGGCTGTATCACCATAGTAGTTTTGACTACTATTCCACCTAAAAGTTTCACAAATATAGTATCTCATACTACAAAAATCACTCATTCACAATCTTTTTCAAAGGAGAACAAAGGACACCGGCAGAACCACTCATGGTGTGCTTCTGCCCAAAGCACCTTCTATCCAACAAAAGGTGGGGTCGATAAGGTTGCAGCAAAGCACAAAGATTCCTTCAGACAATCAGTCTCCTCTCATGTATCCTAATTTGTTGAACGTTTCAACCTCAACAAGCCAGAATAGACTTCCAATAAATTGAACAACGCGACGCCTCCAAAGAAGACAAAATACCACCAAGATGATTCAACAAACGCTCTTCTCCGGGAACTCCACCCAATGGAGACCATTGCTTCCTAAGAGGAGGATTGATCCAGTGGATATTGGTACACCACCTTCCAACCTGGCTAAAAACAACCGCAATTTTGTAATTTACTATTTTTTAGTAGGTCTTAACTTCCTAGCCATTTTGAGGGCTCTAAATGAAGGTTTTTAGATTGAGGTTCTCAATGATAGTTGTATGCATGATTGAGACCCACTTAAATGAATCCTCTAATTTTATACCTTTCCAACGAAGCTATCACACACCTACAACGAAGATCATATGAAAAAGTAACACCCCCAGGAAGTTGATGTACTAGTTTACACAAACGGGGCCCACATGACTTTACCATCTCCTAGGGGTTTTTGATGTCTAGACCTTTGGCATTCCCGCTTATTGTAAAAAAGGCCTTCAAGGCCACATTGTAATCCTCATCTTCATGAATGCGCGTAGCCGCCAGATCTCTTCTCGGAGATAAGATGCTGCCATTCTAGCCAGTGTTTCACCAGATTTTTATCACCTCGCATATTTCTTCATTAATAGAAATCATGTATCATCAGATCTCCGTTTATGGTTTCATATCTGAGATATTTCTGTTATATTATTGAATATCTCACATATCTCAGGCATTTCTTTATTATATCTCCGATCTCATTTTGTGTCAAAATAATCTGGACTGCATCAAAGCATGTTGTTCTTGATCGCTTTTTTTAGTGCATGTCTCCAACGGTCCAAGTATAGCAAGTTGGGTCTCGAAGCTTGTCTCTCTTGAATACACCCGCCTCAGCAGAACACCCAAGAAACCTCAATGGTGGAAGAAAAGAAAATGATCGAGCAGATGATCCTATCAATCTATTGTTTGAGAAAGCTCTCACGCAACAAAGGGATCTAAAAATGATGGAGAATTTTGCCCCACATCCTTAAACGCCTACAGATAGCATCAAGTGCATTCCCATCAAGCAACCACTTTGGAGGCACTCACCTTTCAAGGTACAAGCACTTTAATATTCATGTATTTGAAGGACATATAGATGTGGAAGCCCTAGAAAATGGTTAACTCAGCTAGAAGGTTATTTCTCCTGCCGCAATTTTTCCGACAAAGAAAAGATCGCCTCACACTTAAAGCTCTCCCTCATGTCAAACATTGGTGGAAAAACTTACTGGAGAAAAGTTCCACAGAGAGTCTCGAACATATGGGGTAGATCCCACTTGGGATTTTTTTTTGTGGATGCTATAAAGGAACAAGATACCGCTGGCAACTATGAGGACCAAGACATGAGAGGGACCACATCAAGGGCAAGAGAGGGCCAAGAAGTTCGATTTTACTCAATGCCTTCCATACCTTGCGCACTAAGTCAAGTATCAAAGACTGGTGGTTTACATCCGGGTTCAAATATCGGGCTCTCTACACAGATACATCCAAACTGGTAATGGATTTTCAGACATCTCATCACTCCTGTTGTTGAAATAATGTAATCGCTAAGGGTATTCTTTATTATTATTGTTATTTTATTATTAGGATTAATCCCTCTTGTGGATTAATCATGCTCCAGAATTGTATTAGGACCAAATCCCCTTTTAAGGATTGGTCAAATGTTAATAACTGTAATAAAGTGCATAATAAGAAGTCAGCCCCACCAGCTATTATTGTGACCCTAATTAAATTTCAAAGTTGGTTTTACTCCACCCAAAGTGAGAGGTCGGCCCTACCACGAAACCTTTCACACGCAAGGCCTTAGAGCATATAGGGAGGCTACCAATTTTAACACACACTCACTTGCTCATTCTCTTATGAGAAGTCAATTACCAATTGGAGAGAGAAGAAGAAGAGTATGATCTCTTTGGGGAGGACTATTTGTATTGGTTTGAGCATTCTTGAACATTGTATTAGCAATTTATGATATGGAATTTTTGTTGGTTTTCTCTTTAGAGGGTTTCCTGTGATAAATGCTGTGTCTCTTGTGAATGTGTATTTCTTAGTGATCTTTTCTTTTATGATGCTCTTATCTATTGAAATGCAAAGAACTATAATAATGGCATAAACATTAACATGGTATCGTGAGCCAACCTCAAGGAAACACAATTTGTAAGAGAAAAATGTCACTATTATAGTACCTACAAATTAGGGTTTTAAAAAAGGGAATCTTTTCATTTCCCTAACCACCTAGAAAGTTTTGTCCTCCCCCAAGGATCATTTTAGAAATTAGAGCGCATCTTTTCAATGGTTTGATCTTCCCGGAAAGTGAAACCCAGTTTCACAAAGTAACAGAAAGTACCGTGGTTCGTAAACCAAAGCACTCACTCCGTAAACCAGATCAAGTTTGAGGGGGTAAAGCTGATTTTCTGAAATTCCAACCGCACTAACTCCCTCATTGCATCTATCCCCTAGATTAGAATTTCAAAATTTGAAGTTGGAAAAATTAGGGTTTCTTCATAAAACTCCCTATTAGAAGTTACCATGTACCAAACTAGCTAGAAGTTGCACTGTAGCTCAAAACCACCAGCTAAAAAGACCAAATAGCTATAAATGAGAACCAACAGTAATCACTCCTTTGAAGTTTTGGTACGATTACCGCCGGGCATTAGATCGAGCCACTACCTGCGAATGCTATCCGAGGTATGTAATCACATATGTTTAATGGTTAAACCCTAAAGAGTATTTGCAAGAAAAGGGATCTCTTGCCATAGATCTAGAAGGATCTCAAGATCCAACATTCGAGGAACATGCAACCTAAGTGTGGATTATTCCCTCTAATATGCATCTATTTGTTATGAAATTATCTTGATCAAGTTGTGATGTTGAAGCTATGATCAAATTCATTAGAAGAATTAAAGTTGATCATAGAGATTATCCTTAACCTAACCTTATGTCAAGATAGCATATTGTCTTAGCAACAGACAAAGGAAGAAAAGCTCTCGCCACTTGAGTGAAGGAGACCGGAAGAAAAAGAAAGCATTCACTCTTGAGGTCAAGGCTCTGTGTTTGATTAATCAAGATCTAAAGGTACACATGACAAGTCGATGACTTTAGTTGAGATAGCAATCAAGTCAGAAAGTATTATACTGATAGCATGTAAGAATATAGAGGTAAATACTTTTCCCGACATGACTAACACCTCCTCTAGGAGAAACCTCAAATAGTAGTTCCATGTTGCCATGGAAGAATGTTTGGCCACAACACTAAGAGAGTGTTGACTCAATTCAGACAGTATTCCTTACCTTTAATCTTTCTTCAGATAAATTATAAGTGATAGCCTCTAAAGGAGCTACTGCGGATGATTGTTTGTGCAATTGCTTTATATTATCAAGAAGGACATTATTCTTGCTTGTTGTTCTGTCGACCTTGCTCCAGTCACATGAGGAAGTTATAGCCAAGGTTGCAAAAGGCAACGCGGCTAAAGGAGAGATCATAAATGAAGCAATCATCGTTGAAAGAAGAAGGTGGGTCACTTAGAACCCCGCCATGACCCATGCTATTGAACAATCCATGTGAACTCTAGAAGATTAGGCTCACATCAATCCATAAGCAGCTTTACCATACATATGCAAATACAAGTTTACTAACTCATGCTTTTCGATCAAGAAGGCATATGCAATGGATGTGCAAGGGAAGAACATCAAGAACCCTTTTCCAAAGAGGGCAACAGCGTAAGGAATCCTAGAACTCATTCATCTGTATATGTGTCTAATGCCATCATCCTCCATTAATGGGTATGTATACCATGTATCATTCATTAATGATTTAAAGACCTCGATATATTTGAAGTATTCAAGAAGATCAAGGAATTCTGAAGCCTTGATAGAGAACCTTCTATAAGGAAGATTAAGATACTTAGGTCTATAATGGAGGAGAATATACCTCAAAATAATTCATGAATATCTCGCAAAGATGTTGGGATCAATATCTCCACCAAAAATCCGTAGCTGAACTGAAGAATAGAACCATGTCGAAGTACATAGGAAGATCAAGATCTTCCCATGTGCTTATGGGCAGAAAGTAGCAATGGCAATTGTTTATGTGCGAACCCATTGCCCATACAGTAATTTAACAAGACACCATAAGAGATGTTCACCGGAAAGAAGCAAGAGGTAAGCCACCTAAAAATATTTGGTTGTCCAGTGTTTATTCATATACCAAAAGAGAAAAGAAACAAGCTAGAACCCTCCGGAAAGAAGGGAATATTTGTGGGATACTGAGAGGTATCCAAGGCCTTTAGAATCTACATACCTGGTCACTGCCATATTGAGATCAGCAGGGACGTGACCTTTGATGAAGAAGCAACACTTAAGAAATCAAGAAGATGTCAGCTTGAAGAAATGTATGAAGAGGAACCTGTAAATCCTAGGACTACAAAATCCGTGAGGGAAGTTCCTATAGCTGCAGAACCTGTAAGGGAAGTCGTAACTTCCCCTGATGAGGAGACTCCTGAAGATCATGATATAATATAAGTTCAAGAAACTCCTCAAATGACCTTCTCCCATAAAAGAAAGACTGCTTGGGCAAGAGAGCTTATTCAATATGGAGAGAAGTATGGTGTTCCAGAAGGAACCACAAGACAGGTGAAAAGACCAAAACCATTCTCCAATTACACAACTTTGATGTGCAATCTACTTGATGAAGAACCTACATGATTTGAAGAGGCCATTCAAAAGAAGGAATGGGCAGATGCCATGACAGAGGAATACCAATCCATAATAAAGAAGGATGTATGGGAATAGTTCCCAGACCAAAAAGTAAGGATTTAGTATCATCAAAATGGCTCTTCAAAATAAAACATGTTGTTGATGGAAGTATTGAGAAATATATAGCAAGATTTGTCGCTCGTGGCTTTTCCCAGAAGGAAGGCATTGACTACGAAGAGACATTCGCTCCTATGGCCAGATACACTTCGATCAGAACCATTATAGCTCTTGCTACCAAGATGAAATGGAAGCTGGACTAGATGGACGTGAAGACAGCTTTCCTGAATGGTGTTATCGAAGAGGAAGTGTATATAGAGAAACCTCGAGGATTTGAGGTTGAGACAGGAAGTATCATGTATGTCGATTGAAGAAAGCCTTATACGGATTGAAGCAAGCTCCCAGAGCTTGGTATGGTCGTATAGACAGTTTCTTGATGAGATTAGGCTTTACCAAGAGTAAAGCAGACTCAAATCTCTACTTCAAAATTATGGATAATGAGTCAGTAATCTTACTACTGTATGTGGATGACTTATTCTTAACTGGAGAAGAAAAGCTCATTGTTGAATGTAAACAGAGACTTGCCGCAGAATTTGAAATGAAAGACCTTGGCCTAATTCATTACTTCTTAGGTCTTGAGGTATGGCAGAGTCCAGAAAGGATCTTCCTTAATCAAGGGAAGTACACGGTCGAAATCTTAAAGAGATTCGACATGCTAGAATGCAAGTCCATGAATACACCCAT
>SNQJ01S0002359.1:634092-649898 GCA_010110895.2 Picea sitchensis
CATTCCTTCAGCTATCATTGAGAACCTTTATCTCGAAAAACTCTCATTTAGGCCCTCAAAATGGCCCCGAAAGTTAAAACCTGCTAAAAATAGTAAATTGCCAAAATTGCTAAAAAATTGTTTTGAGCCAGTGGGAAAAGGTGGGTGGCCACCGATATCCACCTGGATCAATGGGAGAATTTTAATAGTCCAATGCATTTTTGGAAGCTAGATAGAGAAAATCTTGCAGAAGAAGAAGAGCTCTGGAACATGAATAGTGATACAACAATTGGATAAAGAAAAAGTTAGATGAAAAGACCCAGTGGGAAACAAATCTTACTTAAAAAATCCCCTGAAGACAAAGACGTGGAATATAGGTTATGGATAAAACCCAAAATGGCTAGCATTGGAGGTTATTGGGATGAAGAAACTATCACACAGTTGATCAAGTCACTAAGAAAATATGAAGATTATTTCCAATGAACCCTTTTCATGGAAGAAAGACATTGTGAGATCTTTAGGATAAATGAAGATTCAATTGAAGCCTGATGTGCACCCTATAAAAGAGAATATATAGGTTGAACCATAAGTATGAAGACAATGTGAAGCAAGATATATACACAATGTTATGAGAAGGGATCATTTTTTCAGTTAAAGAATCTGAATGGATCGATCCTATGGTGATTCAATCCAAGAAGACATAAGAAATAAGGATATGCGAGGACCTTAAAGGAGTAAATGCAACTTATGCGTGGACCTTAGAGGATTAAATGTATCTTATGTGCGTGATCCATTCCCCACCTATTTCACAAATGAGATGACGAAGAATGTGGGAGGAAAGGAGGCATATTCTTTCACCTCATTATATCATCGGGTAATAATTGTCGAAGAAGATAAGGTAGAGACCACTTTTACAATGAAATGGGGCTACTTTGTGTATAATGTCATGTCTTTTGGATTAAAGAATGCACTTGCAATATTTTCCCGAATTATAATTTCTTCTTTCAAAGAATTCATGCTTAAATTCCTTTAAGTCTACCTGGATGATTGGATAGTGTTTAACTTATTAAAGGAACATATTTAAGTACTTATAATTATGTTGGATAGGTGTAGGTAGTTGCAAATTTCCTTGAATCGAAAGAAGTGCATTTTCTATACCCCTTTTAGAGGTTTGTTGTGGCATGTGGTTTATAAGGACGGTTTGTTGGTAACCTAGGCAAACATAAATGTTATATTGATATGACTCTTCCCAATTCCATAAAGTTGTTGTGTCGCTAGGACATATAAGGTATTACTGAAAATTCACAAGGAACTATGCTAGGATCACTGTGTCATTGGAAAATATGGTAAAGAATGATGCTTAATTTATATGGACACCAAATTACCATAAAGCATTTGATACATTGAAAGAGAAGTTAGTGGTTGCACCTATTCTTATGTTCCCATAATAGAACTAGTTGTTTCAATATAGATGCTTATGCCATTATAGTTGATGTAGTGCTTGTCTAGCACAGTGAGGCGAACACAGACCATCCCATCTCCTTTGCTGGTAGGAATTTGTCTAATGTTGAGAATAACTATACTATGACATTCTAGGAAGGGTTGGCCATGAGCTATGGTTTGTAAAAGTTTAGGCACTATCTATTGGGGTATGCATTCAAATTCAACACAAACAACTCAACATTTAAATATTTAGTGAACAAGCCAATGTTGGGGGGAGGAGTTGTCACTGGTTGTTGTTGTTTTAGGAGTTTTATTTCTAGGTTGTGGAAAATCCTAGCAAACACAATGTGGGACTAGACCATCAACCCAAATTGGAATCAAGAGAAAGTGGAGGAAGCTTGGATGATGAATTGCTAGATGCACATCTATTCCGGATTGAAGTGGTACTAGACTAGGTCATAGAGATTACATAATTCTCGGCATCTGGAAGCACACTTGAAGCATATATTGTTACACATAGGAGATAATTGGTAACTATAGCAACTAATTACCAGTCAATTGTGGGATAGTTATACAAGTTTGGGTTTGATGGCATTCTACATATATGTGTGTACCGGTACATGAACGAGATATTAATTTACATGAAACGTATGAAAGAATTACTAGAGGACATTATGTAGGTAAGAAGACTATTTAGAGGGTTCTATGTGTGGGACTCCAATGGCAATCAATACATTATGTGGTGAGATGTCTGCAAGAGGATTGGGAAACCTTCAGGTTGGGATGAAATGTCATTGTATCATGTTGTGGTGATAGAGCCCTTTGAAAAGTAGGTGATTGGTTTTTGGGCTTGATCAATCCCCCTGGATGGAGATTAGGTACATGATACATTATCACTACGGTGGAGTATCTAACCAAATGTGTAAAGGTTGCACTAGTGAAGGATTGCACAACAAAGTTTCCCACATGCTTTATTTTTGAAAATATTGTTACGAGGTTGGAGTGTCCTAAAGTTTTGATAAGTGACCAGGGTTCTCATTTTATCAACTACACTATCTTCACACTAAACAATGAATTCATGATACATCATCATAAGAGCACAACCTATCATACATAGGCCAATGGTACTATTGAAGCATTTGAAGCATTTGATAATATTCTAGAATATGCCTTGACTAAGATATGCAACATGGAGCATGATGGTTGGGATGAGAAAGTTTTAGCAATTCCATGGGCATATAATACCACATGTAAAAGGTTAACTAAGAATACCTCCTTCAAGTTGGCACATGGGAAAGACTTTGTTATGCCCATGGAATTTTTAGTCCAAAATATTAGAATTTCTATGGCTAATAGAATGTCTAGTTAACAATCTATTGTGACCTCCACAACAACCCATTAAAATTCTTCAACTTAGAGGAATAATTTATGGGTACCAACCAACCAAAATTTTAAGCAAGGTACTAATCACTATTAACCTCACTAGTTATTCTTTTGTAATATTATTATTCATACATAATCTCTTAAGTTGATCCAAAAAGAAAATTCATTGAGTGTTAAGCATCTGAGATGCATGGACCAATGGCCCTTTTCTGTCTTTAAGAGAACCTTAACCTCTTTTGCATAAAATCATTATGTCGTGATAGGCTCAAATCCTTACCATGTGATCCCCCTTTTTCTTAAGCATCATCGGTCCTTCGATCCTGCAATTATACACTATCACACTTCTCGTTCAGACCTTCCGACAACGACGCTTCTTTAACATCATCGTCGGGATAACGTAATGGGGAGCACCCACCACACAATGCCTTCTCGACCAAACAATGACACTTATACCTCGACAAGGCCATATACTTTATCTCGTGAACCCCTTCCTCAGTGTAATGTGTCATAAGGATATTGGCTCTATTGGTACCCATGACCCAGTCATAACAAGTGTCAAAGGTGGACCCCTCACCTTATAACACACACACTTTTAAGAACCTCTAATCAGCACACCCCACTTAAACCAAACCTCTTTTCGTTGTCAGAAGAAATAATAAGCATTTCCCCTTGTCTATCGACTCTCTACCTGGATAGGTCATCCGATGAGGATACCATAACTCCGACGAGTCATATCATAGTGCATACATGTCAGGAAGAGATTGGCCCTTAAAACCTTTTTAACATCAACCACTATACAATGTACAAGGTGGGTCCCTAACGCAACCATGTGTTTTAGTCTAATTAAATCTGGTGTTTGTTGCACAATGTAAACATGGCGTGGAACCCTCTAACGGGTGCACCTTTTTCAAGGAACACCTTTTATTCATCGAAGGATGCTATAAGGTTTCTCTTTGTAACATCTGTAAAACCTTCCCACGACGACGTTATCCAAGATCTATCATCGGGAAGCCAACCCTTCATATGTTTCATTAAATTACCTAGATAAATCTCCCAGCGACGATACTATAACCTGGTAAAGTTAACCCACCAAGTAACCCTACATCATATGACAATCCATTAAGCTCGGTAAAATATAAATTATAAGTGGAGTGGTAATTAACATAATCGATATGACCAAATTAATACAAGAATCGTATGCCACCCCCACCTTTTGGCATATCTCTCAAGGAAAAACAATCATTATTAATGGTAATCGTTGTCGGAAGATGTCATTGAGTTCACAAGCTACAAAGCGATTGTATTATCATCTTCTGATGATGACATAATTGAAGCACCTTTCTCTCTTCTTGAACTCGTACCTTTCAAAATACCCAAACGGTAACAAACACAGAATGGTTTTCGAGAAAATTAATGAAAGATTGTACATCTTTGACTAGGCCAGAGTTGTAATGCGCTTAACATTTATGGCACAAGGTATAGGGTAAATTTACAAAATACAATACTTTGTTAAGTCATAATCAACACATCGCCTTGTCTTAGAAAGCATATGCACTGCTACTGCGATAAATCGGGTAAATCCAAGTGTCTTCTGAAATCTCAAGAAAACATGTAAGTTTTTTGTTTGTTTTGAAGCTGATGCTTTCTGTAATCAATTCCAAAGTAGGTTAATTTTGGTTTTATGTCCTTTAGCACACACACACAACATAACGTCGCGAGTATAAACTAGGAAGGCAAAAAACCAAGCAGTCGTCGGGCCTGTCCCTATTTCTGGTCCAAGCAAATAAGCTCTGCCTCGTCCCTATTTCTGGTCCAGACGCTATCAACTTCATAGACAAAAATTGTTGTGATGGAAGAGAGAACTACACAAGCTACCATGAGATATATCATATCTTCCAAAATGAGGAATATCCTTCTGATGATAAAGAATTCTACGAATACAATAATATCATAAAGAGGGGTATTCACACTATGGTCACTAACCCCATGATTATTCCTTATAACAATGTTGCGCGATGGTGTTTCACCCACTTGCAAACATAAACGACCACCATAGTCAATGCATCTAAAGTTTTGATCGCATATTTGAAGGCAGAAGACATCAAGATCAAGTACAAAACCCCATAACCTACAATATCCCTGGATGAATCATTTTTGGACAAATTCGGAGTCGAGCATAAAGACTTCGAATAGTTGATGGAAAATTGGTTCATCGTAGAGGAAAGACTAGTCAAGGAAGGATAAATATATATTCTCGCAATGTACCTAAAGGGGTCATCCAAACTATTGAACACTATGATATGCAAACCATATGACGAAGAAACCAGTACACATTTTAGAATGGAGTGGTTTCTGATGGATTACACAGTAGTCAAAATCGGACAAGCTTTCAATCGGGCAAGGATTTTAGCCTACAACATCATAAATTGAGCTCGAGAAGCCCAAGGTATGAAAACCTTGGCTTCTATTTGAAAACATATGTTATTTGTGCTACTCATCATTTTCCTGCTTTTGATTAGAGTTGGAACACAAGCCAACTCATGATTCATGTATATTGCTCACAATTGTGAGATGTAACTTACAAAGAGCATTTATACAATATTTGTGATTACTTCATGGCCCTTTTGTACAAGGCCATTTTTGGTTTTTAGCCACACAAAATATCCAAAGGGGCTATCACAGCATCAAGGGAGATAGGAGATTGGTACATAAATAAGTACTATACCTATGTCACGATATATGGAGCCATAGGGCCACCGCATCTACTGTCGAAGTATGTGCATGATAAGCTATTAGCAAGAGAAATAACCTATCAAGAAGTTGAGAAGGGAGTCATTGCCTACTTATCGGAGAAGAACAAAAAGTACTATCTGATCTTCCTACCCCATATAGGCAGGTACACTCTATCAAATAAATCACATGTTGAAAAGGAAGCTGAAGCTTTAAGAGAAATATGTTTATGCATTTGAAGCATGAAAGGACATGATCCTCATAATGTAGTATATGAACATATAAAGGCATTCAAGCTTTCCCACAAGTTGTTCATGAGGTTAATTTTGCAGAAGATCTCTTTAGGGGAGCTATATTTTTCGAGGAAGTATTAGAGGGTGAAATATCCAAAGAGAAACTCCAAAAGGAGGAGGATGAAGAGAGGGTTATGATAAAAGAATAATTCAAGGCATTACTCCAACAATATAAGGAGAAGCAGGAAGCCAAAGAAAGAGAATAGAGGAAGAAATTTGAGGAGAGAGAAAGAAAGGTTGACGAAGCAGAAGAAAAATATTAGCGCAGGAAAAGAGCAGAACTGGAAAATAAACAAGTTGGACTAAACAAAAACATGGATAGGAACCAAGTTTTAGAGAAGAATCTAAAGATAAGACAAGTAAGACATAAACAAAGATTAAAGCTAAAGAAGATGCAGAGCTTTCACATAAAAGAAAAGAAGATGAAGAAAAGGCATGATTAGCTTTTCAAGTTGAGGAAATAAAAAAGAAAGAGGAAGAGGAGAAAAGGAATGTAGCTAAGTCACAAGAGAAAAAAATAGAAGAAACATAACTAGAGAAGAAAAGTGAGTAAGATGAAACAAGCATAGTGGCATCAAACCCTGACACAAGTATGGTCACCATTCCTCTTGAAGAATGCATTCCTCTAGCAATGATACCAGGTAACCTATCATTTACCTCTCTAGGACTTGGGATAGAAGGTGTTGTAGTGGCTATAAGAGAATGCTATTATAGACATAAGACCAAGGCCATTGAGAAAAGTATGACCAAGAGGAAAAGAGGAGAACAAGGCTCAAAACAAGAATCTTCTGAAAGAATCATCAAATGGAAGGCATGCCCATATCTGAAGGAAAATGTTATACAAACAACATCAGTCCTTAATGAATTTGCTTTTGCAAATGCCATGTCAATTTATGAGGTTGTAGAAGCATTAGATATCTCGAGAGCTAGATTTCTTGAACTTGAGGCTGCTATGGGAAACATCAAAGAAAACTTGGTTGGTGAATTCAAAAGTAAATTAAATACAACAAAATGGTTGCACCAAGAAGAAATGGAATCTCTCAAGCTCAAGAATTAAGAAGATATAGAGTAACTTGAGACCACACACACACAAGAAATAGCAAGGTCACAAGCAGAACACTTGGAGATAAGCGGATATAACGAGAAAATAGAAGATCAGATTCAACAATTGTTGCAAGACAATGAACTCTTGAGGAAGACTGTAGAAGAAAATCAAGATGGGATTGTTGTCCTGGAAATAGTTAGAGAAGAGGTCAATCGTGTCAATGAAGAACTTAGAGGTGCCCAAAAAATGTTCTTTTGTTTATTGGATGAAATACAAAGAAATAGGGCAGATCATCTTAATTCAGGTCTACAAATGGACATTGTAAAGGAAAAGTATCAGAAAGCTTAGAATGCCTTCAACAATATCATAGATTGGCAAGATGTATATGACAACCTGCCTAGCACCCTACCAATATATATGACCAACCAGAGAATCAAAGACCAAGTACTCCTAAACAATGGGAGATCTATCATGAATGATGTTAGAAACACTCAGGAAGTAGTTAGCAAGGCTTGCAAAATATAATGGAGAGCATCAAATAGCTTACTTGAACAATTCGGGATGGACACCTTGGCATATTTAGAAGAAGCAACACCAACTCAAATGATGATAAAAGATACAAAGACTAGAAGGAATCTCAACATGAAATCTATCGAAGAAAGATATGATGTTGATAAAGAAGTGTTATAAACAAAGCTAATGAAGCCAATCAAACTAATTTCATTGGCCAAGGACTTCATACATAAAACAAAGCAAAGCCTGAAGACATAATTGATAACCCCGATCTGCAATGGTGAGATAGATATTAGGAAAATTTAGCTGGACATGATAGATGTTATCTTGAAATATTTCAAGTTGTGGATGGATTATAGAGATAAGATGCAGCCATCGAAGACCATTTGATTATTGTAATGGATTTACTTCATTTTGATCATTATGTAATTTTGTAAAGTCCCATTTAGAATATGAAACAAAAAGTTGTAATCGTCGCCTGATAGGGTGACAATTACAGAATGTGAAGAGGACTCTTCTTATTTTATAAAAGAAATGTCTTTCATGAAGAAGGGACTTTTGCCCTTTGTATATGACTGACAATACTATTAAATATGAATTAATTAAGAGCAAGAACCATACTAGAAATATGGGATCTTGGTGAATGTGTTTGAGACTTTTCTTAATGCATTTATCTTCTATTTGAGTATTACATTTTTTTGTTGTATGAATTACTACTACAATCTTTTTCTGTACGCTCATGTGGTCACATGTTTCCTTTTGAATATAGCTCCAATGTGATAGAAACATATTGCAACTAATTATAGATGTGTATGTAATGGTGTTGTTATCACTTATCATTTGAATATATGAATTCTTTCTAGTTCAGATGATATTATTTTTCATTATATTGAATCTTAGCTAGTTTGCTCCTGATCATGATAGGATTAAAACAGTTTCGCATTTAGATTTAGAAGTAGTTATCATTAGTTAGTAGTTCCATATTTTGATTCATCTAAGAACCTTTGTTTCTCGTATGCATTTTTAGATAGTAATTTAGAGTAGAAAACATGCCCACATACAGGTCAGAAATGTCATCCCAAACAAGAGTGAGTCTAATTGGGAATTGCGATCATGCGTTCTTCCCTACCTGCTTGAAAATCCATTTGGACCCATCAACACAATCCCTCAAAGCCATATTGAATGCACTGTTGGAGTTAGAAGAAGATTAATTTATTGCAAGTTTCAATTAGAGATGGAGAAGTGGAGGCATAAATCTTGGCACAACAAAAATAATGATAGTAAGACTCTAGAACCTGGTATGTTGGCCCTGTTATATGATAGTCAATCTTTGAATAACCCCAGAAAATTGAAGATCTTCTTGTTGTGTTGGACACATCGACCACACTTAGTGGGGGGGGTGAATGAGTGTGGGACTCTTTTCCCAAAACTTCCCTTTCACAAAACTCCTTAGTTAGCAATCACCATTTACTCATTACTTATTGTTGTCATTTATAACCAGTTAAATGTGAACATGCATCAGAAACATATATCAACAACATATATCATCAATAAGTCATCACCACGAGGAACACAAAGAACACAAGATGTATGTACAATTTTCTTTTATTACAAATTACAATCCTTGGGTTATCAACAACAACTAAATAGAGTACAACTCTACAAGAGCAATAGCTCTATAATGCAAGACTCAACTTACACAACTCAACACCAACTGAGAAGAGGAATCAATCCTCAATAGATACCAATCTATCAACAGGTACGTGACCTATCAGTAGTACAACACGCGTATGTATGCGCCCTACCAGTAATACAACTCACATATGTACGCGGCCTGTCTATACTACAGCCTTCGTATCAATTCTGAGTTACTTAGGGTTTTTCTTCTTCAAGACAAACTCAGATCCTCTACAGCCTTTAGTCACATTCACTTTTGTTTTTCACTGTCCAATATGAACCATAACCAATCACAACACATCCAAGCTCTCCAACAACTTACTCATGCTCCTCAACCATACAATATGAATGTTATTCAATCATGTATGAGCAACCAATATACTATGGAAATCATATCAGTATTGAACCATAAGAATGTTGCTCACTCCATCAACCAACACAAACTAAATCACAACAGTCATACCAAGAATTCTTCAAGCATTCACCATACAATATGCAAGAGTATCCATCAAGACAACTATGTAACCATACCAGAGTTTCTATGGAAGATCTGAGCCCATAGAGTGCAGATCTGGAACTTTCCTTAGCCTTCAAGAACCAGATCATCATCTCACATCCAAGTCTTCATGACTTCTTCACTGTACACGCTTGGTCCTCCTTCAGCCCGCGTATGTACGCGCTCTGTCTCACTGCAGCCCACGTATGTACGCTCTCCAGCCCACTGTTGCTTGCGTACTCCTTCAGAAACTAGGGTTTCTGAACTTCCGAAACTTTCACCGTCATGATCTTAGACTTGTGGAAATTTTGATGCGTCCATGAGATCCTCCAGATTCTCTCTCTCTCATAATAGATCTTCAATACATGCTCAAGATATTTTCTACAAGAGACCCCTTGCCTCTTATTTATGCTCTCCAAGTAGCTTCCTTAGAAGCATCTTCTAGGTCACTTTGTCCACATGGCCACTTTGTCCACATAGTCACATATGTCTAACTTTGCCCAATTTGCCACTTGTCCATATATCAAATAGCCACTTGACCACTTAATCCATTTTCCTCTTTTTAGGGTTAACCACTTTCCATAGTTAGAAAGTCCTCCATTTACTTTATTATTTAAATAATCTTCCTTGATTTTGTCACTTCACTTTAATATTTAAATAATCCTTCTTGATTCTGTCACTTCACTTTATTATTTAGATAATCCTCCTTCTTTGCAAGCACTTTGACTTCTTTGACCTTTTGGGGCTTCAAGCCAACATGTGGGGGTCCTTCAACTTCGTAAGGTCATAAATCTCAAACTGCAAGGAGTTATGTGGCATTCCACATACCACCAGAAATGGCATGACAAGTACTATCCATCTAGGATAGTTTCACTGACAAATTCATTGATCTTCAACTCATGATTCCATAATAAATCATGGGTTCTCTAACCGTACTTATAAGATAACTCAACCGCAAAGCGTCTTCCCGTGAGGGCTTTCACCATAAGGGGGCCACTTTTGAGTTCATCCATTTGTACTTCGTATCAAGACAATAATGAGTCATCTCTACATCAACTCATCATATATCAATTGATTCATCTTCATCTATGTATCATATATTAATGACAACTCATTGATCCATCTTCATCTATGAATCATATATCAATGACAACTCATTGATCCATCTACATCTATGCATGACATCATATGACTATGATTCCACTTGACATCATTCCATTCACATCAAGGATAATACATATTACATCAGTATGCTATGACAAGACATTGTTCATTTGACATCAAACTTTTGACCTTTGACGTCAATCAATCATCCTTTGGCATCAATGACAACATGATTCAACATGTTGGTCTCCTTTTGTATTGCACACATTATAGAATTTAGCATAGTGAAGCTGACACAATTAGATGGAGGGCGACTTGATGTGGAAAATTCCCACTTGAGCAGAGTTCTACACTAAAGTGTGAATAATCCACATTAATAATGAAGGGGTTGGTCAATGGAAGTCAATTGAATCCATATTACAACCCTGATGGGTCATGTTGAAGGAACCCACATAGAGCATTGGTGTGTACTATAGTAGGAGTAAAATCATAGGTTAATAGTTGGTGCTTTTTATTTGAATTTGAGTATAGTATAAGTAAAAAGTGTAGTTACTTTGGTGGAGATTTAGTAGTTTAAATTATAGAGTAATTTTATTACAATATACAACCCTCGAGGCTTCCTTGTAAAGTGATGGTCCAATGGAGAAAATATGGGTCAAGGATGGTAGTGGGACATTGAAAATCAAGTTTGATGGGAAGTCAAATTAGCAAGTATGATACAACAAATTGCAACTTTGCAGACCATTAAGTGGCATTTTCAAATTATCACAGAAGACAACTAGACAAATATAAAGTGAATTTAATGTTATCCCTTGTCATAATCGTTATAAGAGGAATGAAAAGGGACAATGTTGAACCATCAAAAGTTGAAGAGTCTATGAGAGTTATGGTTTTTGGTAAGCATAGGCTAGTGGTGAGTAGTCTTATGTTAGAGTAGATACTAAGTTTGTTGACTAAGAAGAATGGCATCTATATCAAAGACGAAATCTAGATTGAGGTAGAAAGCCCATAAAGAAGGGAACATCTCAATTGCAAAGTTGCACAAGAAGGTTCACATCTATTAACCATTATTGGTTAAGGTTCCAATTATTCGTTTTGTCGATTTTAATCTTTCAAATGTTGATCAATTTTTAGAGCAACAGGTTAACTGGTATGTAGATGTGAAGACATTTCCTAATGGTTTTGAAGACATCATTCCAAAAACCTGGGCTAGAAATTTGTTCTAATCAATCATTTTGACACTGTCAAATGTTCCACATTTTGGTCATACACTTATCATTACCACCCACGTCAAATTTATTTTTAGTAGAATCCATTGTGGATTTTTATGTTGGACAAACCTTGCCCTATAGATTGAGATGCCATGTGAAGAGTTTTACATTTACCCAAGGTAGGAGAGGATGTAAGTGACATGATTCTAGAAAAATACATCAACATAAAGGAAATTTACAACATGCATGGCACTCATTGTGATTCCCATAGTGTTATCATCTCTGCCTTTGATAACCAAGTTGTTTACTTCACCACCCAACTTTTACCTGTAAGTTAGTCAGAAAATGTAGAAAAAATGAGTCTCTAGTTTGAGTCATTCACATAGCGAAAAGATGCATGTAGGGTATAAACATGTCATGGGTATGATACTTACTCAATGAGTTCATCACAAGCCCAATATTTTAGTAAATATTTCCACTATAGCTGGGTTATCCTACTCTTGGTAATGATATTTTGGAAAGCACCAGAAGGAAGGTCATTCGACTCCAATATTATTGACACTTTCCCTACATCAAAGTTCCGCATTTGGTGGTTTTCAAAGTATAAGGCCCATCAAGTAGAGATAAATTAGGCATTTAAGCAATGATGCACCTTGATGATATAGGAGACTAAAGAATCCTTTTGGATTCCTCACCATCTCGTAGATAAATATGATGATTCTATTCTTTTTGAAATTAATATTCATAAGGTCTTTCTAATCCCCAATGTAGATCCACACTGATCTCTACACATCTTGTCGTACCAAATCACTGAAGAAGACAGTGAATTAGTTGTAGCATAATGGCTAGAGTAGATGCACCCAAAGCTAGATTTTGAGGTTGAAAAACTTAAAGGTTAAGGAGCCTATAATAAACCATAAACAAGACGAAGATGAAGAAGCAATATTGTCATCATTTCATTAGCAAATCAAGCCTATAGTAATTCAAGAGTCCTCATAGCTCAACCATCATAAAAGATAGAGAGACCAAGAAGAAAATAAGTGCAAGTGCAAGGAAGGGAAATAAGATGAGTAAGAGATTAGCTTGGATTGTAGAAAGAGAACCAAAATTATAATTGGCATGGCTCCTCCACATGTGAAGACCCAGACCTTCTCATAGCCTTACAATAGCAAGAGGAAGCCATCAAGTGAAAAGCAACCAACACATATCCCAAACCAACTCATCAACTTGAGAGGCACTACTTTCATCTCCTATACAAAAGGTATTAGTTCAAATAAATCTATTGAAGTTCTAGACTGTAGATATACCCAAACCAATAGAAGAAAGTGATATATAGTTTTTCTTGAAGCAGAAGAAAGATGCCCAAAAGACTTCCACAAAGTCCCCTCTACTCAACAAAGTTTAAAAGAATGTGGACAGTTTGGATTCCCACCTGGGAGTTCAGTAGATGATTTAGAAGGATTCATCACATTAGTTGCAGTAGTTCCTCGATATCTTAGCATCAAGACAGTTGTTGGAGGAAGAACCGCCATCACCATGGTAGTCATCACATACTTAACACACTATATCAACACCAAGTTTTGGACATGGATTATACTAGGTGATAGGGGTCACCAAAAGAGTGTTGGATATTAATCCCTTGTCCCTTTTCATGCATGAGGATCCAAACTCACAAGAGAGTTCTCATAACTAACTAAGGTTGAGTTGGACTAGTCTGTTATCCCTTCAACATATCTTTTCCCATATATTGACATGATGATGAAAAATATGATGGTTGGCACCTAGCCTTTGGCAGCACATATAAGAGCCTAGTTAGATAGGCATGTGTAGGAGGTAGCAGAGAAACAATCCTTGACATTAAAAGTGGATGAGTTATACGTTGAAGTGGAAACAAGCCCTTCATAACCAACACCCCCTGCCACAACGCAAGACAAAGTTGCTATAGTCAAGCGATCTTATTACACTATGCATTGGGAATCAAAATCTAGAAGAATACTTTTGTAATGTACCATCACAAGAATAACTAGAGTTGTAGAATAAATTTAATGAAGTTGAAGAAATGTTTCAAAGAGTTAGGGATGACACATCTAAGCTCTTATGCTTAGTAGATTCTAGTTTTCAATTATGGAGCAATTTGCATAATTTGCTTGAAGTAAAAAAAAAGAATATTATTGAAACTATGTAAACCTAAGAGGTTGAAAAACAAAAGAGTTTGAAAGGCCTACTAGTTAGTGAGCGCACCGTCAATTTTCTAATTCAAACACCTAGATAAATGGTTTACCAGTGATTTCCTTGTTGTAAATCAAATATGCATCTCACAAAAAAAATACACTTGCTGGAATAATTAACAAAAATAAACAACGGAAGCAAAGAAACCAATTCTATASACACAAATATTTTTCCCTTCAAATCAGCTTATCATTGTAATAATATCAAATCTTACAAGGGCTCCCTTACTGGGAAAATGGCCSACAAAAAAATACAGAAAACTACATACAACACCTGCGAACCCTAGCAACTCCGCCATGATTGTATGAACTCATACAATCACACTAAGATATATATGCACCCCAGCTCACTATAGCCTGCGTATGTACGCGCTTACCTGCATTGCAGCCCACGTATATACGCACCCTGAGCAACTTGCTCAATGCATACAACTCATCCCGGGTATTATGGATCCAATTTGTTAGATCCTCCTGCAGCTTCCAAATTCTCTCTTCTCTTCTGAACTGAATTGATCTCTAGATGAAAGTCCTTATTCACCTATCCAAGATATCCTTGAATCATAGTCCTTCATGACTCAAGCACTAGAGAAAAATTCCTTCTTTGCTCTCCAAAAAGTGTCTCTCTCCTTCACCCTAGCCTTTCTTTTACAATATTAAGTTATTCCCTAACCCTAATCTCCAAAGTGATTAACAGTTGAGATTAAATATCACCCCACTTGAAATCAATGGCTACGATTCATTTAATTCACTAATGCTAATAACTTTAGAATTTCATTAAATTAAACTCAACTAATTTATAAAACCACTTTACTTTAATAATTCCTTTAATTAAAGTAAATTACTAAGGTTGTAGTGTCCCCAAGGCCGAGCCCCATCACAGATCATGTTTTATGCAAAGAATTGTAAATGTGTTCTATAGGCTGGTGAGCCAAGTGTTCTATAAGCTGTAGGCTTATGTGTTTTGTTAGGCCAGGGAGCCTAAGTGTTGAAGGCTAGGAGCCTGTTGATGTACTTGTATGTATGCAGATCAATTAATAAAATATAAACACCGCCAGTGCAGACCGACCACGATGAATGAGTGATGGGGGATTGAGTGTCCACAGAGTGGGCAAGGAACTAGGGGTTGGAAGGTGGGAAAGGGGCTGAGTGATAAACCTAGGGGCTTAAGCCTGGGAAATAATATTTTAATATTATTTCCAAAAAAGAGCCATGTGCATATTATTTTATCCCAAGTCCTTTTGGAAGGACACGTGATTTCCCAAGTGGTGGGAGGAAGGCGTACGGATGGAACGCATGCAGTTCCTAGGGTGACAAGTGTCAACCCTGGTGCATGCAAATAAAACAGATGAAGAAAGCCGTGAGGGGGGTGGGGGCATCCATTCGATCCGACTGCCTGAGCGAGATCCGTGTAAGCCAGTCTGCAAGAGACCTGCATGTAATCCTATTACAGAAAAGGAAAGTCGTAAAGCCTGTGTTGTCCGGAAGAAACCGTGTACACCCATGTCCCGAGCGGTGAGTCTGTGTCTGTTCTAGGCAAACCCGAGAGCGCATTCCCTGAACCGGAACCCTGTGTTGAACTCGAGTGGAAGAATCCTTGGTTGTTGGGGAAAAGCTAAGCTAGCCTGTACATGGAGCCCTGTTCCGAAAACATCACCGTGAGATCATCCTGTGACTGTTGAACCAGTTGGGGAAGCCTGTGTCTAT
>SNQJ01S0002359.1:681868-696271 GCA_010110895.2 Picea sitchensis
TCATTCTGTCATTCTAGCATTTCATTTCTGTTCTGCATATTTTATATATCTGGTATCTTGCAGTCCTATAAGCAAATTTGAAAGCATTGTTTCTCTAACAAAGCCAGAGATGCAGACCCTTTACAAACTTATGGTTGGGATGCATGTTTCGTGCCAATGTTGGGACTTGTGAAGAGAAGCCCCAAATAAGTGTAAGAGGTGGTGATCTCCATAGATTACCCTTAAAAGGAAAGATGATGTCTACAAAGGGACTCTTTGGTTGTATTGAAAACCTCGACCTTGGTTTTCCCAAGATTAACTACCAATTACCAAAGACCATAAAACCAACCCAATGCATCCAATTGCCCCTACAACCCCTCAGAAGTGGAGGATAACAGAATTGCATCATCTAAAAATGGCAGGTGTGAGATAAGACTCCAATGAATAAAATAATCATCCTTTCCCCGAATGGTCTCCTTGATAAAATGTCGGAGTTCATCAACGTAGACACCAAATAGAACAAGCAAAGAGGACATCCTTATTTGAATCCACTGGTACTCTCGATATGCTTGGAGACACCCCAAGATGTGCAAAATTTGCCCACACCAATATCATAAAGTCTCATTTATGTAGCAACGAGGAGATAGGTTACCCCAAGGCATGAAGTTGCTCAACAAGTAAGTCCCCGGGTAAGATGTTGAAGGCCTTCTAAAAGTCAACAAATCAATAATACACTTTGAAGGAATTCAACCTACCTCCTCAACGACAATCCAGAGAGTGTGTGACTCATTGTTTCATAACCTCTCTTGAAATCAATCGACCTCCAAATCAAGACACGATACCAAAAGTTAGGAAGGATACCATCTCATCATTCTAAGAATTACACTTCATAATGAATACCCTATCACATCAACCTAAAAACTTACACCTTAAAGTAAATTCACTATCACATCAACCCTACAACTTTTAAATTCACAAAACTTTTAATACCAGCCATGCTTCATAAATACTCTCTATGTATGTCTCTATGTATGTGTTAATAATGCTTCACAAATACTCTCCCTAAATGTATCTTAGTCTTGAAGAAAAAGACACACCAACAAAAACCTACTTTGTGTTATTTTCTTTCTTTGTTTATTTTTTAAATTCACAAAGTTATTCAACTAATTAAAAAACCAAAAAACACGGCAGGCTTGACAAGCGCTTTGAGTAAATTTCACGAGTTCAGCATGGCTTACGTAGAATTTGTACAATCGGATTAACAAAACCTGGCGCTAACCACAGAAAGAATTAAGCAGACTTGCAAACCCATTCGCACATACTTCAAAAAGTTTCTATTTACCGGAGGTGGGGGGAATTCAGTAGCTGAACTAGAAACCCCGGTAGACATTAAAAATCCATCTAAATTGGAGTCGGATCCAATCAATCAATTGATATATTCGTGGCAGTCGCAATCCCATCCCTCGAGCTGGCACAACCCCAAGCCGATCCGCAATGTCCTTTTGGCTCAGGGCTGCAGAAGGTATGGATTCTCATTTTTCTTTGCCGTCAGATTCACCAGGAATTCATGTAAACATTCAAGTTCTGTTTTATAGTATGCGTTCCTGCGATAGCATTTTTTCATCCGGTTCCATGCAATTTCTACGAAATGAGCCACAAATTGACGTAATGGGAACCGTTAATTTAGCGATAAAATTGTCGTGGATCTGATTCAACGATACCCTAGATTGAGCAAACAAAATAAATATTGAAACTTGAATTTTTACCCAAATTGACAATTGTATGATCTTGTATACTTGTGTCAGTGCACATCATTTTGTGGGAGCATTTTGTTTTTCATTTGGTTACTTGGGAACTTCCTTGATCTGCCATTTTAAAATTGTAGCATTTAATGTGAAAAGGGTAAACACTTGCATTAGTATCTATACATTCAGTGATTCAAATTTCAATATACCCGTCATTTAAACTGAAAGTTTTCTCAACTTGTGCATGGAAGACCGGGTAAAGAATAGGACAGAGGTATTGGGAAGAGTGGAACACGTCTTAGTACAAACTGAAAAATCGGCAGCAACATAGCAAAAAAAGTGGGCAGATTGTATTTGGTAATGAGCAATGTTGCAAAATCGTGTATAGTGATAACTACGCAAAGAGTCCAAAACATAACAATTGGGAAAGATTTGCAAAAAATTCCCAAGTAGCATAGTCAGAAAAAAATTGACAAATAAAAAAAATGGCAGAAAAAAGGCACGATATTTTTTTGGGGTGTTTTTTGTTTAAAATTGGCAATTAATTGGCGATTCTGGTAAGACTGCCCGGTATTACCATCTTAGTATGACTGAAATGCCCAATAACTATAATACTTTCTCTCGGACAGTGTAGAAGAGGTTCTTTATATCTCATCTCCTTATTATGTTCTCTCTAGTTAGATAATTACATATCTCCACAGAAACTGTAACTTCTAGCTGTTAATTTAACAATCAGCAAAGACACCCGTGACCCAAGTGTAGCTACTTTTGTCTTTTCCAAGCTATGTCTCTCTGGGTTTCTATTTTTGAATGTTTGCTTGACTATGGTCGCAACAATTTCCTTTTTGTACATGTGAGTGGCACCTTCTTGTGTGATATTAGATGTTTTTTTTCGGTGAATCTTTCCTTACAATCAACTTACTCTTACAAGAATAACCAACCCTATGAAGGGCCAATCACAGTGTTTCATGTAGCCTACCTATGAAGGATGGATCTCGCATTCTTGAACAGCATGAAGCTTACCTTTGGCTAAGCTGCCTTGACGGGGGTTCTATTTTGTTGAAGTTATCTAGGACTCACACACGGCCCTGGCTGCTAGAAACATGCCGTTGGAGAATTGAACCTTGGTGGGTGGTCCAACGGGCCAACATGCCACCATTCTCACCTTTGGATGACAATGCCATTGGCACTTTTAGAGCATTTTAAGATCAGATGGTCATTAAGTGAAGCAAATTATGTTGTAAAGAGTTTGATTTAGTACAGCGTTTGCAATGTCCTTCCTAAACTTAGTATCTTCTTAATGAAAACTCTTTGCTCTTTCAATGGTTTGCAGCCAAAGGATCCTTAAATTTGGATATGCAGACCTTTTGAAATGCATTATAGATGTGTATCCGTATATTGTAGTCGTGGATGCTGCTGCTTTTTTATCCTTCACCACACATCTAGGAGAACCTTTCTTTTGGTGGTATTTAGTATTACAGATTTTTATATGTCCTTATACAATTAGATATGATATTAAATGCTGTGCTTGAAAAGTGAAAGACCGTTGGATTTGAAAAGTATAATTCTTCATTCTTTAATTCCCTGCTTAACTGATTCTTGACTAACTTTTGTCCTCCAACTTTCGGTGGAATTTTTATCTAACTTTTGTCCTTCAACTTCTTGTGGAATCTCCCCAAGAAGAACGACTCTAGGGAATCAGATCACCCTCCAATTACTAGGATAGCTTTTGTGGAAGNATTCTTGACTAACTTTTGTCCTCCAACTTTCGGTGGAATTTTTATCTAACTTTTGTCCTTCAACTTCTTGTGGAATCTCCCCAAGAAGAACGACTCTAGGGAATCAGATCACCCTCCAATTACTAGGATAGCTTTTGTGGAAGATACTATGTTTTTTAATAAGGAGATTGTATTTCAGAAAACTCAAACACTCTACTAAAGTGTGACCATACCCTCATGACAAAATATCCACATGGACTGTTGAAAACTGTTTTCACAGTGTCTAGAAGACCAGTTCTGAAGTTTATGTACATCCTTGACATGCTATATATATATATATTATTTATTACTTTTTAAAAGATTTTACATGACTTTGGACAAAAATCAGTTCATTTATTCCAAAAGAAACCTGATTTCGAATCTTATAAAATGAATCCATTAAGGAACCCTCCTGTAGCATAATGTAATTAGCAGGGATTGTTTCTTAGTATGAACTTGGGAATGATAGTTGAAGTGTAAAGCTTGGATTCGATCTTGATTTTGTAAAGCTTGGATTTGATCTTGATTTTCTTATCAAGCCACTCATGGTTGTCAGGTTTGTTGGAAGAGGTGGATCGAAGAGCAAAACAAGTTGTTGGGGAACATCTAGATGAGCAGTCGGAAATACAAACAGCAGGTACTGTCCTTTCTCTACAGCATCTCATCTCAATTTTCTACTATGTAAACATCCCAAGGTTGTTGGTTTTGATCTCTTTTGAAAAAATGAAGAACACTCTTTTCTAGGTAATCTTGGGCATTGGTTGTGTGAATTGTTTTAATATTGATGTTGAAACTTGATATAGTGATTTGAAGTTTAGTTTCAGTGGTTGACTTCTTTGTCATTGCTGCATGTATTTGGGGGATCGATAAGTATCCGAGCAAGATGTGCTTGGAAGGGCACATTCACAGAACTCAAAGGGGAAGGTACTACTCTTGATTCACTATTGTTGTTAACATTAATTTTCTTTAATATTCTTGACTACTGGTTCCTGTTAATATTTTTAATAGGCATGCAGACTTGAAATTTAAAAAGCTGGTCACTCAACAATAATTGAGATATTTCTCAATGCGCAGGGACCTAGAAAGACATCACTTTCTAAGCTTTCGGCCAAGTCAAATGGTTCTCCAAAAGATAGTCTGCAGGATGTCACTCAACTAGTAGACTTCAATGGCAGTCCTAACAAGGAGAAGTTGTCTCTATCTCAGGAGAAGAGAATTGTCACCAATGGCTCTGTCGGGCCACAGCATACAGAGACGACAGTTGAGATTATCAAGGGCATGGATCTGGCAGAGTCATCTGTTTCAGAAGTTGAGAAGTCTTCCTTGCTTAATGATGGGGAGCAGAAAAATGATGTGGTGGAAGAACTTCATATAAAAGAGGATGATAGTACAGGAATTCTATCCCCCTCTCTCACGAATGATATGCAAGACAAAACATATGACACGTCTTCACAATCAGCACTTGCCTCTGATTCTTTTGCAGTTCCTGTGTTAGATCATGAGACTGTGAAATGCAATTTTGGAGCTGAAAATGACATCGTGACTGTAGAGCTGCTTGCAGCGAAGGTATCTTCAATGGAGACTCCAAACAGGGATAGTACTGGATATGAGAACGAGACAGAAGGAAGTAAGAAGAAACTCATGGAGGAAAACATTTCCCCAAAGCCTTCAATTCAGAATGAGCAACACAAGGAAGAATCAAGGTCTCCTGTTACAAGAGTAGAAGATCAACTTGACGAGGTGAAATTGAGAGCTAACTTCAAACTTTTTTCTGTTGCCCTTTGTAAGTAACATGACTTACACAGCTGTGGAGGATCCATCTTTCTGAGGCTTGATATTACTTTGCAGGCACAAGGGTTACTGAAAACTGCCGTTTCAACAGGCCAGTCAAAGGAGGCCAGATTAGCCAGGGTAAATTCTTATACTATGTGCAAATCACATATAATCTTGCATCCCAGTAAAGCTAATATTTGGCTCTTATGTACATTTTTGCAGATGTTTCTTCTATTTATTTCTTGTCTTCCTTACAAAATTAGGTTTTGCTTTAACTTTTTTATCCATCAGCGATAAAAAGAAAATTAAATTAGGCAATATTGTTCCATCATTTTTTGAGACCAAGGAGATGTACACATCAGGAGCAATAGTAATTGGATATTGAAACTAGGATTTTGTGCAAACCTGAAAAACACCAGTCATTTAAACATGAGGCTTAATGTTATGAGCTCAAGTTAATGTAACTCCCTTTTTTCCATTGTAATTGGGAATCATTTGGAAGTATGTGATTGAAGTGTTACGATAGGTCTGCTCATAATCCTTTTTATTGTTAGCCCCAAATTCCAACTATGTTACTAAGTACATTTTATCTGAAGTCTATTTTGTCTTGTAATGACTTATACACGTAGTTGACTGGATTGTAATGCATGCCAGATGATCAAAAAATGATTTATTGGTCTTCACATTTACTCTGATACCAAACTGATCTGTATCAGGTCCTCTTTGGTGCTCTCATACTTCTTGATCTAAAAATTATGGTTATCAGATTCAATCTGATTCCATTGGGTTGTGGGATACCTACTACAACCCTATGCTGCAGGATACCCTCTGCAGTTCTGGCTTCTGCCTTAGTCCTTACTATCACCAGCCCTACCTCTTGAGAATGCTCCTTTTACTGTTGCAAATTTTGAGTTTACAGGCTTGCCTGATTGGATTTTGAAACCTTGATGTGTCTTCCAATATACAGGCCTTTGTGCCTATATCACACAAAGATATGCCCTACAGTCTTTCCTGACAATGCAGCGCCTTAAGTAACAATTGCTCAACTCATGCTGATGTTATAGAGCAAGGAAGGACATCGCATTACACATGCAACAAGATTGTATAAAAATGACATCATTTTATTAATAAGAAATAGTTACATCAATGCAGTTCTTGCTGCATTCCCTGTGGGTTAACATCTCACTATCCTAGCTGTAGCTTTTCTAGCTAAGCTAACCACTACTAGCATGCTTACAAAGATAAGTGATAAACCCTAGAGCAGAAGTTATCTCAACTCTCTTTTGCTATATTTATATGCACACAGTGTTCACAAGATTCCAAATCAGAGAAGGCCTGGGATGTATTGCATCCAGTGACCATTTTTATCGAGGTATCTTCTATAATGTTTTCCCACCTGTTGGCCTTTTGTATTCTTGTGTACTGTTCAACTTGTTGACTAGTTGGTATTCCTACTCTCTGCATTCCTTCTGTTGTGGCTTGTCAGTCTGCTTGCAGTCCTGTGGACCCCTAGAAACAGGTTTTGTGGACTTCCCACGTCTTTGCAACAGTTGCATTGTGGGCTTCTTCAGGCATTTGTGGATGCTGGTGTTGTGGTCCTTTTGGATCTACATAACTGTATCCTGCAGCTTTTGCCACTTTGCACTTGTGTTCCTTTGCAGTGCCCCACAACCTGCATTTGCTGTCCTCTGCCAGACATTGCAAATTAGACTTCGTGGTTTCGTGCTGCTCTCCAAATCTCCACTTCACAACTTCACAGCTTCTGTTGCTTGTGATAAACTCTGCCACTCATATGGTTTGCATTCTCGCGGAATCAACCTCAGAGATCTAACTCAAATTAGAAGGTGTAATTACTTTATGGTTCATAATTTAACTTGCAAGATTATTATTCAAAATTCTCGTTATGGAGTCTTTATTAGGAACTCCTTGTTAGGAAGTCTTAATTAGTTGATTGAACAGTTGCGTCCCAACTGTTCTGTATGAAGGACCTCAATGTGTATAAGATGCTTCCCTTTTCAAGTGAATTGTCATCATGAATGAAATCATTATTGTATCTGTTCTACACTCTCCATCTTTGTTGATCATGTGTACATAAGTAAACAAAATGTTGTGTCGAATAAGAGCATATTGTTGTTCTTTGTGTTCTTATTAATATTGTTGTTTTCTACATTCACTTGTTTATTTAAGTTTATATATACATGTTTTTTCTATTTATTTTGTTTCATTGAGATTACTCTAAACCTGTAACTTCTATTGTTCCACCTTAATGATGACCAGTCTTGTTGCTTGTTCCTTTAATACACATTTAAAGTTCTTGTCCCATTTTGTTTCACCAAACAGAGACTGAGTTTCTATAGACGCCTTCTTGAATTAAACACTTCCTTTCAATCTTCACAAGCCTTGATTTGATCACCTTTAGGTCTTCCAGAACTTGATTAAGAATTCTTTCTTGGTGTCTTTTGGTTTGTATTAATCTCTTACACGATCCCAATGGACTTACTGTTTAAGATATGTGGCGAAAACAATGACATTCCAGTGAGTCGAGAGTGAGAAGGTTCTCGAAACAACCTCGAAGTTTCCCTTACCATTATTTTCCCTTGCCTTATCAACTCCTGGTACTAGCAATTTCCCTGTAGGCCCTTTTCTTTTATTGTGATCCATGTTGACACTTGAAATAGTCCCTTGGGAAATCAGTCCCAAAGGGTTTCTAATGAACAGATCAGGGAAGGTGCCCCTTGTTTTCCATCAGAATTGTCCCTTGTGGAATCAATCCCAACTCCCAAGGGATTTGAATAGACAATTTACACTCACTGAATCAACAAATCAATCACAACGAATTTGTCACTTTGAAACTAGTGTTGAGATCATAAGAAAGTGGATCTATAGTTATCTCTTCAACAAACCTTAATCCAATCATCAAACCTTAATCCAATCATCAAACCAGCAGATTTGTTGCTGGCTGTATGACAGACTCAAGGTTCATGGAACATGTCCAACACATACCCAGTGTAGTCTATTGCGCCAACATATTCAACCTTCCAGGAGGAAGGAGGTCTCTCCCAAGGCACCATATGATTAAGGTGCAGAATGTTAAATATTTAGTGCGGATTGTATTCCTTTACTCATCTTTTAATCACATTCAGTTAAACTAACATAATTAATAGCAATCATACCAATCACAATCAGATACAACTCATCTAAATTTTCTTTTATTCTAGGTAACATATCTTGGGGGAAATCGCCTAGGCACTTCTCCTCATTCTGAGTATGGTACCTAGGGTAAACCCTAGATTCTTAGGCACAAGGCTAGGTTAACAACTTTATGAATAGAACATATATAGCTCATTAACAATTGGGTCGCTAAGGGAAAACATGTCACAAAGTGGGATTTGAACCTGGGTGGGGAGGGTAACAACTTTTCCTCACAACCACTCGAGCTAAACCCAATTGACACAACTCATCTAAATATAACATGAACACAAACACATAAGTAGAACAAGTCACCATTGCATTAGTAGAATGAGTAATATAGCATAACTTCGGCACTTAACTTGTGACAGAGTGCACGACTCTCAATTCTCAACTACCACAATGATAATCATCTCTAATCTCTCAAAAAAATCTCTTTACATCATTACAATTCTCATATATATAGGTGATTGGAGTGACAACAAAAGATTCCTGAATATACTAGTGAATTTGCTAGTTGTGACCCACTCATCCAAAATAGTACAAAACAGTGTGCGTCTTTAGAGACATGTGCAAATGACGAGGGGAAATTGGGTGCAAAGGCTGTATAAGATGACTCCTCAACCTTTGCGTACTCAAGTTTCAATGGAACTGTGTACTCATGCTTTTGTAGTCTCTTGGCTCCTGTGGATTTGTCTTCTACTAAGCTTTTCTCCACGTCAGTCTGTGTCTTCAGAGACAATGCAGACGATCAGGGGAAATTGGGTGCAAATGATGTATAGGACGACTCCTCAACTTTTGTGTACTCAAGTTTTTGCGGAACTGTGTACTCAAGCTTTTGCAGTCTCTTAGCTCGTATGGATTTGTCTTCTACTAAACTCTACTCCGCATCAACACTTAGTTAAAAATGGGCCACAACAACTCGTTGACTACACCTTCCAACTCTTCCCCGAGTTGGGTTCTATGTCTCATTCTTTAAAAGGGCCTCCAAGTTTGGAAGTTCTCTAACTAATGCATTCTTGAATTTAGTGTATTTCTCAAAAATAGTGGTCCACTTTTGGCTAGTCTCTTGGATTTTCTAGGCATGCTCGACTGCCGATGATTTTGTTAATTCTTTCGTAGCGGGTATTGCTTGCATAAATGTCTCCATCTCAGCCTCAATGTTTTGTTTCATCTTTTTTGTTTTGTGAATTGAGACTGAGCTTTTCTTGCAAGTTCTTGTGCTAGGTTCCTTAACTTTTTCTTCTCGTCCTCTAGAGCATCTCATCTTTATGATGTGCACCGAGTTTCTTCCACCTTATCATATGGAGCGTCTCATGTGATGGCCTTGGTGTCTACTCTTTTATCATTCTGCTTGCAATGGCTCTATGTGATATTGCATTCCCTACTTTGGAAATGCCAACATATCTGATATCCTTGTGTTTTTATGACTTTATCCACAAACTTTGGCATTTCAACCTTAACTGCTCTAGTTTCTCTATCCACACTTGTGCTTCCTTGATTACAAGCTCAATGATCAAAGCTCTTCTTTTCTTGCGAGTCTCTGCATCGACGACTTCCTGTTTTGCTAGTTCTTCCTTCCTTTCTTGTTCTTTCCTTGCTTCTGCATCTTTGGCAGACTCTAACAACCCTTTTTTGTTTTCCATGATCATTTGCAAGGTTGTTGTCACCTTTGTTACTACACTGCTTTCCTACTAAGCGATCTCAAGTGCCTCAGGTAAGTATGGGAGCATCTTCTCGAAACACGTGGAGAGTTTTTTTTTTTCTCTTCAACGTGACCTTGTGAACTTTGGCTTTGCGCTTCCTCGAGTCAACAACTTGCTTCTTCAGTCTCTCTAGTGTAACAATGCTTTCATTCGTTTGCCTTTTTAATTCTGCGGTTGCTTCTTCTGCTTTCTTTCATCAGTGACTTTCATTCTTCGCAACTTGCTCAAGTTTCTTTCTTAGCACGTTTTTTTTCATGTTCCAATTGCTTTGCCTGTTCTTTGAACTACATGTTTTGAATTTGCAAGTCCCTCATGTAGTCATCCTTCTCATTACCTTAGCTTGTCATCTATGTAGTAGACTAAAAAATGAGCTTAGCAAGTGATGGTAGGTCTATCTTCTGCAGATCAATGACATGCTATGTTTGGACCTCGTCTCCTTCTCTAGCCTCTTCGACTATAAGGGTTACTTGCGGAATGCTAAATGGATTTGCTCTACCATTTCCTTTGCTTGATGGTTCTGTTGTGGAATCCTTTTGTTGGATTTGAACCTCAAATTCAAATCCAGAACTTGTCATGTGCATAGTAGCCAACAAATTATACACTACACTTGGCTAGTTTGCAGTAAGGGGGCAGACATTGATAGAGGGGTCTCTGTTACTAGGGGATATTTTTGGATCACAAACTTTAGGTGGCATCGTGAGAACTCCTCAATGGATCCTAACTCTGGATAAACCTCTAGGTTTGCATCGATGATTTGCTTTTGTTCATCCTTCCCTAAGATGGTTGCCCATCTGAACTGCTGATCCCATGCCTTCTTTGCTTGCAGGCCTTCTTTATTGTTTGATCTTCTACCCGATCTTGCTTATATGACCTAATTCTTGAAAAATCCTATCTAGAGATGGTCATCAATGTAGGATAAGACATTCCTTTTGTAGCGACTTTCTAGACCATAAATGCAATGTGATTATATTGGGCGCGACTCGTCCAACATGAAAAGCATGAGTTGGCGCCGCCTACCTGCTGTTGCATTTAATGGCATCAAGACTCAATGTTCCTATCAACTGAGATCCCCCAGTATGGATTTCGACTCAGCGACTCTCGTCTCGCGAAGACCCATCCTACATATACACCCCGCCTGCTACGTGATTTGTTAGCTACATAGTTCCCCTTGTTCTTGAGACACCTGATTCCATCCCATTCACAGATCCCAAGTTCTCATCGACACCCAGACCACAGAGCTCTGCTTTGGTGGAGTACTATCAAGTTTGTGTAACTGTGGACTTGTTCAATTGTATTATTCCTAGACCTACAAAGCAACAAACAATAAAGTTGAATGTAAATTGAATCTGCTGAAAGTTGAAATTGCAGAAAAGGATTTGTTGGAAATAAGTGCAGAATTAAGTGCTAGTAGCTACTATGGTACACTAACTCCCCCTTCCAAGAGCTCAAGGTGATTCCGTGGGTGTTGGGGTTGGGTCTGCATAGGGTTTCATATGTGTGTTGTTCACCCATCTCCTTTTTAGCTTTCCATCGAGCTGCGCGAGCTAGACTATTCACTTGCTAGTAAATTGCACCGCCGTATAGGGTCCTTGCCAATGTATTTTCAAATTCCCCAGGTGCTTCTAGAATATACCGTCATATATTAAGACTAGATTCCCTTATGCAAAGTGCTTGTTCTAGATGTGCCTATCATGTCAAGCCTTTTGTTGCCGCTTTTTAACCATTTGATGGTAGTCGACCATAAATATGCGTTCGTCTCATTGTACCAGCGTATCCAACCTATCCTACAATTGATGCATGTCTGCCATCTACGTGGCTATGGCCACCCATAGACTTGGTATCAAATACTTGAGCGGCATCATTGCCTCCATAATATATACCAAACTGAATGGCGTGTGCTTCTTTAGGGTTTTACAGGTAGTCCAGTATGCCCATAAAACAATAAGAATCCTCTCATCCCAATCATCGTGATTGATTGAGCACAAGTTGGTCAATTCACTGTCCAAGATCTTGTCGAATGCCTTTGTTGTTTTGTTGGCTTGTGGGTGGTACAATGTAATTTTGGATGACGTCTCATGAATCCTTTCATCGACGTAGCCACTGCTCCTCCAAAAAATGCCGACTTTGGCTGCTTGTAAGGCTATGCAGACCTCGAAACCTTGTGACAGTATGCTAAAAAATAAACCTGATAGCAATTTCCATTGAGCAATCTCAGGTCGACGCACCCTCTGCCTAGTGCATTAGATAGTCTTTAGTTGTGATAATAGACCGAGTCCCTTTGTAGCATGCCCACAGATTGATGGGACCAATAAAACCATTGCCCTAACATTGGAACAACTTCTTGACCATAATGGGTTGCAACAACATTTCATCTCTCATAGAGGGTCGTTCCACCCTTTGGCAAATGTTACAATGTTTTGCGTATTCAATGGCATCTATGAATAAAGCCAGACACCACAAGGCTGCACGAAGAACCTTTTGCACAATAGCCTTACCTCCATAGTGTCCACCATGTTGGTCATCATGTGCCTTCAACAATGTCGTTGGCTGCTCAACAATATTGTTGGCCTTTAGCAATACCATTGGCCTTCAACAATATTGTTGGCCGCTCATGATCCCTCACGAATCTTCACATAATCCCATATGTAGCCAACTTGTATAAGTGTCCAATGATTAACTGGTAATTTGTCGTGCATACCACCAATTGTCTGTGTGGTTGTCGATCATAGTCCTCGAACGTCGAACCTGTATCGAGGAATTTAACAATCTCAGTAAAGCAGTCTGGAATGATCTCCATGTGAAAGAGATTGGCATCGAGCAATTCATTAATTGTCCCTATGATTTCCCCATTCTGTAACCATGAAAGATGATTGGGCCCAACAATTTGCTTTCCTTGCTTCATGACCAGTTCAAAATCAAATACTTGAAACAACAATAGTGAGCGACATATCCACCTTTACAGTACGAGTTTGTTTACCAAATACTTCAATATCGAGTGGTTAGTAAAAAAGTTAAATGGACAACCAAGTAGGTAATGTTGGAACTTCTGAAGTGCATATACCATAGCCAAAGCCTCGTGTTTCGTAGTAGTGTAATTATGCTCAACCCTTGATAATTTTTTCCTTGCAAAGTACACTGAATGATCCAGTGTTCCTTCTCCTGGTTGTGCTAACACATTACCGCGCAATGCCAAAAACATTCACATGCACAGTACAAATCTTACTCTAGTCGAGGAAGATGAGGATTGGCACTGTAATCTTCCTCTGCTTCAATTCTCTGAACTTGGTCTCATAGGCTGCTGTTCAAACAAATGGTACCCCTTTCCGCAACAAATCTTCTATTGGTGCTGTCCACTCCATGTAGCCTTTGATAAACCATTGGTAATACTCTGTATGTCCCAAAGTAGATTGCAGTGGAGACACTGTACTAATCTTAGGCAAGTCGACAATGATTGCAATCTTGGTAGGATCCATCAACAACCCTTCCTTACAAACTATATGTCCTAACAAGACGCCAAACGGGGTACAAAAGATGCACTTCTTGTTGTTCAACAATAACTGCATTTGTTGACACTTATCCAACATGAGTCATAGCTTGCAACATGACTTTGAGTAGGCTGTAGACTGTCCAATCATCCAAATATACTTTGACGAACTTGTGAATATATTCTAGAAGGCCACAACTACTACCTTGGAAAACATCGTAGGGGCATTCTTCAGTGTAAAGGGAATTACATTATAAGCGTACGACCCCCACTCATTGACAAATGTAGTTTTCTTCTTATCTTCCTCAGCTATGCAAATTTGATGATAATCAAAGAAACCATCTGTGAATGAATACACTCATGTAAGGCAATCGCTTCCAAGATCTTGTCACCAAGGTCGTTGGGAAGGGGTCATGTATACAAACCTCATTCATTCCACGGAAATCAACACACATGGATTCCACTTATCATTTTGCCTTGTATCACAATCAAACTGATCCAATCAGACTCATTAACCGAGAAGATCAACCCTACGTCCAACATCTTATCTATTTTTTGTTTGATCTACTCCTTGTAGTGTGGGTTCATCCTGTATGTTCTTTTCTTTATTGGCTCTGCATTGGACATTAATTCTATCTTTTTTTCACCAAGTTTTCCCACAACATCTTTCATTTCAGTAAAATTCCGTAGAAATATATCTATGTATTCATGGAGCAGAGCTACAATCACTACGAGCTTTGTCTCATCTTCAATTCCAGTATTAACTATTG
>SNQJ01S0002359.1:696321-712447 GCA_010110895.2 Picea sitchensis
GGGGGGGGGGGTGAATCAGTTGTTATTGTGCTTAAACAATTATATCCATTTTAAACTCATTACAGAACACTCAATGATGATCACAATAATGCAGGGAAGTAAGCCATAGAGTATTCAACATCAATCACACACATGGAGCACACAGAGACTGATATTCTCGAGGAAACCCATAAAGGGAGAAAACCTCTTCTTCTTGATATGATAAGTAATCTTTATTTTATGTACATTATCATTCTTATGAGCACCAACTCATTGTGAGGCTACCACCTCTGTTTTGCAAGCTGCAACTTGCTGAGAGCACCAACTCTCTGGTTTCTCTAGCACCCACTAGAAGGAAGCACCAAATCCCTGAGTGTTCCAACACCAACTGGATGGAAGCACCAACTCCCCAAGTGTTCCATCACCTACTGGATGGAAGCACCAACTTCCAATCACACAGGCACCAACCTGTGTCACAGAGAACAATGGTTCTCCCTTGCACCACCCTGCCACCCTGGTTTTTTTGGCTGCAACTAGATGGAAGCTACAACTCCCTATGTTCAAGCACCCACTTGAAACTCTGAGGACAACAGTCCTCCCTTGCACCACCCTACCACCCTGAGATAAAACTTTGCTTGCTGAAATTTATTACAGTGATACTGTATCTATCAATGACTTACCGGTCTCATCACTGTTCTGCTACACTGCTCTGCCTACATCAGTGCCTTTTTGCTCGCATCTTCTTGCGCTTTATGCTCTGTGCGCCATGTCCATTCTATGCTCTATGCCTCCCCTCTGCACTATCTCACTCTGTTCATGCTGTATGCTGCATTATTTACAGTTCAACTTGTTTTTCACAGAAACAACAACCTCACTCTGTCATGACATTTTTCTTTTATTCATGCTCTCATCATTCGTTACACTACCATCTCCAACGCTCAAGTCGGGTATCTCAAAAAAGCTCATTTCGGGAATCTCAGAACACTCATTTCAGGAAACTCAGAACGCTCAAGAGCCATGATTCCCACGCTTAGGAACGAATAATTCAGTGGCTCAGGAACGATGATTCAGTTAGTGTAACTGAATCCCGACTGATCAAGAAATCACAAGATGAAACAGTAACCCTTCGATCAGATTCGGTTTGATCAGCACCGTCGGATTATATTTTATTTAAATCTCTTATCTCACATGACCAATGGCGGTGACCAGACGCTAGGCTTAATGAACGCTTGAGCGTTATCAATTCAACAGTCATGATCTTGTGATAAGATGGACGACTGACGGAACTTCGCCCTTCGGAACTTTGGGTTTTCAACTATTCAAACTTACACTATCCTTCCACTGTACTACGATCAACGATTGAGAATACACTCGAAGTGATCTTTCAGATCAGACGACTTGTGTCCTTGCTGACATGGTCTGCCACACGTCCTTGTTGACGTGGTCTGCCATATATCCTTGCCGACGTGGTCTGCCACATGTCCTTGCTGACGTGGTTTGCTGACATAATTTGCTGACGTAGATCTCCCTGATCTAACGGTCATCGTATGTTCTACAGATCCGACGGCTGACGAAAATTCACATTTCGGGAATTTCAAATCTCGACTTTCCTGAGTGTAACCTCCTCGCATCTTTATATCCGAAGTGAATGATGTTCGTCGATCATGTTCTTAGATTGATGGCTCGATCTATCTACGGTGCAACTTTTCTAGCTTATCCTGTCCTTCCACTTGAAAATGATCAGACAGCTGACGAAAGTTCACATTTCGAGAATTTCAAATCTCAAACTTTCCTGAGCGTAAACTCCTCGCATCTTTATATCCGAAGCGAATGTTGTTCGTCGATCATGATCCTAGATCGATGGCTCGATTTGTTTGCGATGCAACTCTCCTAGATTATCCTGTCCTTCCACTTAGAATGATCCAACGGCTGACGGAAATTCGCATAAGTGAGATCTCAAATCTTTTACCTTGCTTATCCTATCCTTCCACTCGAAATGATCTGACGACTGACGGGAATTCTGGTTTGATCCGACGGCTGACGGGTATTCGGATGATCGAACTTTCAGCCCTTTTAGCTTGCTTAACCTTTCCTTCCACTTTAAAATGATCCGACGGCTGACAAGAATTTGGGTTTGATTCGACGACTGACGGGTATTCGGATAATCAAATTCTCAACCCTTTCAGCTTATCCTGTCCTTCCACTAAAATGTGATCCAACGGTCGTGAAGACTCTTAAAGCAGATCAACGATCCAGGATGATTGCGGAACCATAACTTGCGAGTGACTTAACTCGTCACCAAAGCTCCACAATTTGAAGTTGTGCGCTGTTGGTGAGTCAACCACAATCGTCGATCTTCGAGGCTATAAGATCGGACGGTCCTAACTAATTGCGGGATTGGAACTAACGCGATATTTAATTCTCCTTTCGATCTCCGCAATCTATCCTTGCCGTTGATCTGGCGATTGCGCATCCGATGGTCACAACTCAATCCTACTTAATCTGATCGCTTGTTGGATCAACCACAGTCGTCGATCTTTGAGTCTACGAGATCTGACGATCTAGACCAATTGCGGGATTAGAACTAGCGAGTTCTTTAATTCTTCTTTCGCTCCCCGCAATTCATCCTTGCCGTTGATCTGGCTATTGCGCATCCAACGGTCACGACTTGATATGACTTAAACTGATCGTTTGTTGGATCAACCACAGTCGTCGATATTCAAGTCTATGAGATCTGACGATCTAGACCAATTGTGGGATTAGAACTAGTGAGTTGTTTAATTCTTCTTTTGCTCCCTGCAATTCATCCATGCCGTTGATCTGGCTTGCAGATCTGACGGTCACAATCCTCCAACGGTCCTCAAGCCCACGGTCACTCATATGACCGACGTCCGTTATATGAGATGATCAATACCGTCAATTTCTTGATCGGACGACTGTTGAGGCTTCTCACCCTGAGCTTACGCTTTTGATTCCAAGCTTTGATCTCTGCTTACTGTTCGCTCCTCCTCCCGAGCTTACGTTTTTCTTGTTTGCCATCGTCACTGCTGTTCTTGTCGTCAATGACAAGCACACTCTTCCTGTAAAATATGCCAACATTAACTTGTTTCGTCCGCAGTGACTCATGATAATACCTCAGATTGCTAGCATCCCCTTTATCCTGAGCTATGTGGTAAGCTTTTGTTTCCATAAACTGTAGACGCTGAAGGTCCTTTGTGGGTCGACATTGGCAAGATCAACTTTTGCATCGGTGGAGTCAGCCTTTGTGGTATTACCCTTAGGGGCATTCCCCTCTGCAGAACCTACATTTAGGCACTGCAGGTGCTCCATTTGTTAAATTATCGAGCTTGATATAATATGCGGATTATTTCTTTAAATTCTTCAACACTTTGATTCCAGCTTAATATATTTCAACAATACAGAACTATGTAGATCCACAAGCATAAACATGAATAACACATATACCCTGGGGAAACCCTATACAGGGAGAAAAACCCCAGCAAACAGTCTTCTTTTGTTGCAAAAATAATGTATGATTACTTACAGACATTCCACCATGAAATTCTGCTCTTAAATGAGCTTGCCAATATGACTTTGACTTGACTGTATGACCTGTAGGTACAACAACACCTTGCTGTCCTTTCTCTTCTGAAATATACCAGCACTGTTACAAGCTGCTTGCTGTCCTTTTCTGCTGTCTAGCACCAGCACTGATACAGGAGCTTGCTGTCCTTTTCTGGGCTGATATACACCAGCACTGTAGGTGTACTTTGCTGCCCTCTAACAGATAGATATGCAGCCTTCTTACTCTGATATATACGCTGCCTTCTTATACTGATATATCAACACTCACAACCTTCTACTCTTTCTTGCTCACACTGCATAACGCATTGATTAGAGTGAGGGTCGACCTCTGCTTATAAAGGTGTGGATAGGAGAAGGAGAGGGCTCAAAAATAGAAACTTGTTTGCATGCTTCGACTTCAACTTGAAATAAATCTTGGACAAGAGATTTCACTTAGTTCGAATTTAGAACTAGTCTTGAGACTTCAGTTACAACTCGCCCTTGACTTGGCAATGCATGAGAACTAACTCAGCATGCACATGTCATGCATGCATGCAAAATGCAACTATGCAACTTTATGCAATTATGCAACTTTATGCAACTCGATTTTTACAACTTGACCTTTTACAACTTGAGTTTAACAACTCATTCAACTTGACTCTTATACATGGCAATTCGAATTTCTTCATGGTGGATGGTGTTACACATGCCGACGCACTAGTTCAATACATTTACATCATTTGCAATATCAAGAAGATTGTTTGTTTCTAACTCATAGGAATTTTATGTTCAACCTAACTTTTGCTAGATGCCTTGACTTTTGCTCATGGCTCACAAGGCTTGACTAGGCTCATAGAGGTTGTACATTCCCCCTGACTTTTGCGCTAGTCTGTCTATGGTCACAGAGGTTATACGTTTCCCCTGAATTTTGCACTAGATTGTCTATGCTAACAGAGGTTGTACGTTCCCCCTGACTTTTGCATTAGACTTACATCTTGACTCACAAGATCATATAACATCTCATTCGTCTTGACTTTTGGATTGACTCACAGAGGTTGTACATTCGCCTTGGCTTTTGTCAATACCTCAAAAGACTGGTTGATTCTCCAAATCTCCCTGGCTAGCCTCAGGGTGGCCCATATGGCCTCTCATTGGAGAAGGACTGTTGATGCTGCCAAATTTAACACTCCTTCTCAGCGTGGGAGTCATTCTCAACCACACCAAGCTTGCCTCTTAGCTGCACAAACTGTCTCAATGGCAATGGCTTGGTTAGGATATCAACTATCTGCTCGCTCGTGGCTATGTACTATAGATTTATAGTTTTTCTCTGGACTAAGTCTCGAATGCAGTGGTACTTCATGTCAATATGTTTCGACCTGTCGTGAAATACCTGGTTCTCTGTCAGTTTTATGCAACTTTGATTATCATAGTGAACCATCATCGTCTCGAGCTTGTCACCAAACAACCCAGAAACCAATTTTATGAGCCATACTGCTTCCTTGCTAGCATCACTTGCTGCAATGTACTCAGCCTTTGCTGTACTCTGTGCAATGGATCCCTGTTTCTTGCTTGACCAAGAGATCATAGCGGATCCTAAACTGACGCAGTATCCATTGGGCTTCCTGCTCAGTCAACATCTGCATACCCATGCAAAAATAGACCACTACTGGATGTATATCTCACACCATAGGTAATGGTCCCTCTGAGATATCTCAAGATGTGCTTTGCTGCCACCCAGTGTCTTTGTCTCGGTTCAGCCATGAACTGACTCATTGCATTTATTGCATAGCATATATCTGGCCTGGTGTGGATCATATACATCAATGATCCAATTAGCTGCCTATACATGGTGGGATCCACCAAATCTGAACCTGTATCAAAATCATGCAGCTTCCTCAGGTTGGTAATCATCAGAGTAGACATGGATTTACAATCCATCATACCAAACCTCTTTAACACATCCACTGTGTATTTACCTCGTGCCAGAAATATCTCACCCTGTCTTTACTACACTTCCAACCCTAGTAAGTGATGCATCAAGCCTAAGTCTTTCATCTCGAATTCTGAGATTAGCTCCCTCTTACACCAAGCTATTAGCCCTTCATCTCCTGCCAGAAAGAGATCATCAACATACACAATTAGTATAACAGGTTGGTTCCCTCTTACCTTGAAGTACAGATTCGCATCAACATCACTTTTTTGAAAGCCCAGGATTTTAAGAAAGCCATCAATCCTGTCATACCAAACTCTGGGAGTCTGCTTAAGACCATACAAGGCCTTCCTTAGCTTGCATACATGAATGTCTTTGTTATGCAATACAAAACCATCTGGTTGTTCCACAAAGACCTCTTGTTCAATCTTTCCATTCAAGAATGTTGTTTTTACATCCATCTGATGTAACTTCCAACCAAGAACTGAAGCTAATGCAATAATAACTCGAATGGAGGTATACCTGGCTACAAGGGCAAAAATCTCATCGTAGTCAATTCCTTCTTTCTGAGTGAAGCCTCTGGCTACAAATCTTGCTTTAATTTTTCCACACTCCCATCAACTGCATGTTTGATCTTATAGATCCATTTGGAAGAGACCACTGATTTGTCCTTTGGCCTCGACACAATGTCCCAGACATTGTTCTTTAGAATAGGCCTGTATTCCTCAAGCATGACATCCTTCCACACTTGTAATTTATTTGCTTCTTCAAATGAAGAAGGTTCGACATCATTGATCCTGCTCATCAGTGCAACATAGCCTTCAAACCTGTGAGGCCTCTTACTTTCCCTGAAAGTTCCTTTGGGAGCAGCTATCTTTTCTGCTTCCTGCGCTTTTTCTTTAAGCCATCTTGGCTTCCTTTTGGCTGGGGGTTCTTCAAGAGTTCTTTCCAACTCTTCAACAATTCTAGGGGCTCATCACTTGGCCCTTCATGAGGTTCCTCCCTCTGATCATCTGCCTCTTCAGTTTCAGAAGAGGGTGAAGTTGGCTGAACTGCTTCTGATTCCTGTTGTAGCTCTCTGGATTTATTGAATGCGGCTTCCTCATGGAAAGTCACATCCCTGCCTCTGACTTGGAACATAAATCCTGTAAGCCTTGGAGTTCTCGCTGTACCCCACAAAACCCCTTTTTGGCATGAGGGTTCCATCTTTGTCCTCTTCTCCTTAGGGACATGAATATATACAGGACATCCAAATATCCTTAGATGCCCTACTTTAGGTTTGATCCTTGAGAAGATTTCTTCAGGAGTCTTCTCCTTTAAGATAGCATGTGGACACCTGTTTTGAATATACACGGCAGTGGAAGTAGATTCTTCCCATAAAGAATTTGGCAGATCCTGGTCAAACATCATGGCTTTTGTTGCCTCACAAATTGTCTTGTTTTTCTCTCAACAATACCATTTTGCTGAGGGTTATATGGCACGATCAACTGTCTCTTGATTCCTGCTTCCTTGCAGAAATCCTCAAACTGGAGAGATTCAAACTCTCCTCCATTGTCTGTTCTAAGGGTTCTGATGTGTTTTCCTGCCTGCTTTTCAATAAAGGCTTTATACTCTTTGAACTTAACAAATGTGTCACTTTTCACTTTAAGGAAATAGGTCCAACATTTTCTTGAGTAATCATCAATAAAAATGACATAATACAAACAACCATTGAGTGAGGGAGATGACATGGGACCACATACATCAGAATGAACCAGATCTAAGATGCCCTGAGCTCAACTGTCACTGCTAGGAAATGTTTTCTTTATATTTTTACCTAGCATGCATCCTTTACAAATTTCATTTTTACTAAGAGAAATAGAGGGCATGCCACATACCATATTCTGCAGATCTGGAAGTGCTTTGTAATGAAGATGTCCAAGTCTTTCGTGCCACAACTTGCTGGAGCTAGTTGCATCATGAGCTAATGCCTCAACTAACTGTCTTGTCACAACATACAATCCTCCTATGTGAGTCCCAATAGGTTCTGCTATACTCAAGTGGCTACCTTTAGCCCACAACAGTGCCTTCCTGTCCTTGAAGATCACCCAATATCCCTTGTCCTCAAGGGTTGCAACTGATAGTAGATTCTTCCTGAGCCCTGGAACATATAGTACTTCATCAACATGAAGCCTAGCCCCAGATTCTAATTTGAAGAAGATAGAGCCTACTCCTTCTATCTTGAAACATTTGTCATACCCAAGCTCAACTTGCTCTACAAAATATTTTGTCTTGAAATCTGAGAGGATCTCCTTGTACCCTGTCATGTGCTTTGATGCACCATTGTCTACTAACCAAGTTTTCGGCCCTGTGATAACTGTACTGGATAAAGCAGAAACCAAATAATATTCTTTTCTATTTTCTCTTTCATTAGAGGGACTTTTCTGATTTTTGGATTCATATCCTCAGCAGTTGAGGCATGATGTTTTCCTTTCCTTGGATTTTTCTTCCTATACCAGTAGTCTCTAGCAAAATGACCCAACTTATTGTAACTAAAGCATTTAATCTTAGATGTATCAATATTCTTGCCTTTGAACATACCTTTGGTGTCTGACTTCTTTTGAGAGCCTTTATGGAAAGTGACCTTCTTCTTTCCCTTGAATCTTAATGCTAATGCCGAATGCTCTTCTTTGGTTGGCTCGCTCCTGGTAGCAGTGCGACTCTCCTCTTGGAGGCAATCATGCCATAACCTCTCAAACGTGGGTTGAATCTCTCTCCCAGTCATACTGGATAAGAAGGTCTCCCATGAAAAAGGAAGACCATCAAATATGGCTTGCATTAAGTCATCATCATCCACTGTGACACTTGTGACCAAAAGTTGATCTCTGATTTGGGCTATCCTGGAACAGAAAGATGCTACAGATTCACCTTTCTCCATCTTCAAATACTTAAGCTTGTGCTTAAGTGTTCTCTTCTGACTTGGTGCCTGTTTCTCATACATATTTACCAAGGTATCCATACAGTCCTTGACAATCATTAATGAAGTCATCGCTGGCATTATACTGTCTTTGACAGAGTCAAAGATAATTCGCTGGGCCTTAGCTTGACTCTTCTTGAAGGTCGCTCTCCTTGCATTAGAGGTGGGTTCCTCCATCACTGTGGTTACATATTGCTCAAGATCATGCTCCTGCAAGATCTTCATTATCTTAAGCTTCCACACATTGAAGTTGGAAACTCCTTCAAGCCTATCCTCGGCCCTGACTGAAATGGAGGATGCCATGGACTTCACACTTGAAACTTGATCAAGCTCGCTTGGATTTTTTTGTGTACCTGCTGCTGCACTTCAACAAGCTGTTTCAAACTCTAAGCTCTGATACCATGTTAAATTATCGAGCTTGATATAATATGCGGATTATTTCTTTAAATTCTTCAACACTTCGAATCCAACTTAATATATTTCAACAATACAAAACTATGTAGATCCACAAGCATAAACATGAACAACACATATACCCTAGGGAAACCCTATATAGGGAGAAAACCCCCCAACAAACAATCTCTTTTTATTGCAAAGATAATGTATGATTACTTACAAACATTCCACCATGAAATTCTGCTCTTAAATGAGCTTGCCAATATGACTTTGACTTGACTGTATGACCTGTAGGTACAACAACACCTTGCTGTCCTTTCTCTGCTGAAATATACCAGCACTGTTACAAGCTGTTTGCTGTCCTTTTCTGATGTCTAGCACCAGCACTGATACAAGAGCTTGTTGTCCTTTTCTGGGCTGATATACACTAGCACTGTAGGTGTACTTTGCTGCCCTCTAACAGATAGATATGCAGCCTTCTTACTCTGATATATACACTGCCTTCTTATACTGATATATCAACACTCACAGCCTTCTACTCTTTCTCCCTCACACTGCATAACACACTGATTAGAGTGAGGGTCGACCTCTGCTTATAAAGGCGTGGAGAGGAGAAGGAGAGGGCTCGAAAATAGAAACTTGTTTGCATGCTTCGACTTCAGTTTGAAATAGATCTTGGACAAGAGACTTCACTTAGTTCGAATTTAGAACTAGACTTGAGACTTCAGTTACAACTCGCCCTTGACTTGGAAATGCATGCGAACTAACTTAGCATGCACATGTCAAGTATGCAATATGCAACTATGCAACTTTATGCAACTAGGCAACTGGTGCAACTTTATGCAACTTGACTTTTACAACTTGAGTTTAACAACTCATTCAACTTCACTGTTATACATGGCAATTTGAATTTCTTCATGGTGGATGGTGTTACACGTGCCAATGCACTAGATCAATACATTTACATCATTTGTAATATCAGGAAGATTGTTTGTTTCTAGCTCATAGGAATTTTATGTTCAATCTAACTTTAGCTAGATGCTTTGACTTTTGCTCATGGTTCACAAGGCTTGACTAGGCTCACAGAGGTTGTACGTTTTCCTTGACTTTTGCACTAGTCTGTCTATGCTCACAGAGGTTGTACGTCCCCCCTAACTTTTGCACTAGACTGTCTATGCTCACAGAGGTTGTACGTTCCCCCTGACTTTTGCATTAGACTTACATCTTGACTCGCAAGATCATTTAGCATTGCGTTCGTCCTGACTTTTGGTTTGACTCACAGAGGTTGTACGTTCCTCTTGGCTTTTGTCGACACCTCACAAGACTGGTCGATTCTCCAAATCTTCCTGGCTAGCCTCAGGGTGGCCCATATGGCCTCTCATTGGAGAATGACTGTCAATGCTGCCAAATTTAACACCATTTGTGTGTAACACTGAGTGTGCCGAAGTACTCTTGCATACAATGTTTTTGTCCCATAGAGTGAAAGTAACATAGAACCTTTCCCATACTTTTGATCAATATCGCATCTGCTGCTACATTTCCGCTTGTAGATACTAGTTTCTCGGCAATGGCTCTAAGTTGTGCACAAATTTGTGCACCTATTGTTGGAGTGAAACAACTAGTTGTTCTTGTGTAAGTCAAGGGTTATGCCAATCTGTAGAGACATGTCGATAGGACTATACTTGTTGTCTATTGGCGGGATCTTTAGGTCTGGCAAAAAGCAAGCCTGCAATGCCTCTGTCATAAGTTATAACTTCCTATGAATGCAACATAGTCTTATGTGTTGCCCCCCATCGTGCAGGGGTCTCTGTCAAAGAAAGATCTAGCACTGCATTTCTCTTTGTTGGCATGATCTGGCTCTCTACCTAGGCCACAAAATCTTGAGTGTCAGTTGTGCTGTCAAATTTTGGTGGGTCCTTCACCTTTGCGCCAATCCATCTACATACCTGCAACAATGCAAAATGTCGGGTGTACTGTTCATGGTTTCAATTTTGTCATGGGTTCATGGCAGCTTTTGAATTTGTTGCAAAGGAACATACATTGCGCCAACTTAGCTCTCCATCTGCCATAGGATTGATGTAATCCTTTCAATGCCCTTTGGTGAGGTTATACTATTGATCTAGGGCGTTTTCATCCAAAACTTCCTCCACAGGTTCCACAAAGCGCTTGCCTAATGTTGGGTTAGTTACTACCTAAACTAGCACCCCAGTGGAAAGTCCAACCACAGGTGCTACCCTGGGGCAACAAGATCGGAATTGTACCATTGTCACCTCAGTACAATATCCCCTTCACTTTAGGCCAGCTCCAAAGGCCAAGGGGCGTATCCGTATCTATCGATGATAGATCTTAAGTAATTTTCTTTAGCGAATTAATACCATGCAAGCTTATGATTTGCTTCAATGAATCCACAATGTGTATGACAATGTAAAGCACAAGGATTTCAACAAGTGATTAAATGCCTTAATATAACAATGCAAGATCAATAGCATAAAACCACCGATTATCTGCTTAAGAGAAAAGAGTTAGGAGCTAGTGGATGTGTGTGCCGAATATGATGTAAAGATAAACAGTAAATACAACTTCAGATTTTCATTAAGATGATTATCATTCCAATAAATGAAACTTAGAAGAAGCTACTTGAAATAAAGTTTAAACCACTCTAAGCTACTTTAGAGCACTAGGAATGAAATCAACTAGCTTAAATTGATGGTGGAATGTATGCTTTAGGTGCCAATCAATCATATGCTCAATTAGGGACTAGCTTAGGGCTGTCCCACATTTTCAAATCTGTTTTTATGATGAATAAGCACAGTTCCAGATTTAGAGTGAAGAATAAACCATCCAAGAGAAAGGTTTTCCACTTAGATGCAAGATGTCTTGGACATTTTAGCTAGGGCTTGAGATATGCAACAAATAAATAACCCAAAGAGGTTAGAATCAAGCTCATAATAGATATATCAATGAAATAAACAAGAAATTGAAAGAAAAAAGTGAATTCCCCCTTAGGTTATCCAATGTTAGCACTATAATTCACCCAATCAATCTCCAAATAACCGATATGCAATTAGTGAAGAAATCTGAGGTCCTAACAGGCTGCCAACTAGGTCTGTCTTTGCGTGAAGTTGGCTCTAAGTTTCAGCTGTCTAACTGTTCTTTGCTGCTGTTTTATAACAGCAAACAATTCAGGAACTTTTCTGCTGTTTTGTTATTGTTACATAAGCTTTTAAGGTGCTCTAGCATGTAGTTTTTGTAGCCAATAGGTTAGCACATGCAAACCTCAAATATATAACACACCTCTAGATCTTTACAACTAATATAATGCTGTTCTAAACTCTAGCATACATGAAAATAGGACACAAGAGTTTTTGGTCAACACGACCCTGGATAAAACCCCCTCGGGGAAAACCAGTTTGGAATATAAGTCTATATATGTGATGTAAAGAATGTGAGATACAACAAGTAGATGAAACAAATGAACCTGATACAAAGGCAGCCTCTCTCAAGCTGCTATACAAGTCCAAGAAGGTGAATGCGCCCAAGCATGGTGCGCCCTTCTCCTTTGTTGCTCAATCTCACTCAAAGCTTGCGCCCTTGCTCCTTGTTGCCTTGTAGAAGAAACCCTTGCACACAAATCTGACCTTGTGTGCTACCTCTCCAACAAGACACTTAAAATAGCAATCTGACAAGTGCAAGACCTCCATGAAGACAAGTGCAAGACCTCCTCCAAGCAAGCATCAACACCACAAAACAATGGAAGCCAAAGCCTCCTAGAGCCCTCCATGGAAGGAGGCGCCCTTGCTACCCTCATCCAATGCTTTCATTCCCATCTCCATTGCTCTCCTCTTCCTCTCCAAGTGAACACAAGATAGAATGAGCCTCCTTAGGCCCTATGCGCCCCTCTTGAACTTCCATAAGGAAACCTAAGAGATGGATGGCCAAGATCTCTCCATCCATTCTTTAATCAAAGGTTGAGATCATCCCACAATAATCTCACTCACAAACCCACTTTGGGTTAAGTTCCCTAAGTTCACTTTATGTCCCCTCGTTCACCCACAAAGTGAATAATTAGTCACTTTTGCGTAAGTGACAAAAATTCAACTTTTTTTGACTTAAGTGAAGTCAAAGTTGAATTAGACATAAAGTACAAGGTACATAGTACTAAAGTATTTCCCACTTGTGGTTAGAGACTCAAAACCATAAGGGGACCACTTCCCAAGGTACCCAAATCTCAACACTCCCTCTTACCGAGGAAAGTGTTTCTCACCAAGCCCATCTTGTCTCTGAAGTAGACATGTTTGCCCCTTGGCATGGCCTTGATGAGAATATATGCAACCTGCTCGTCAGTCGGAATATACTGCAACTTTACTGCTCCTCGCTGAACCCAATCTCTGATGAAATGGTATCTGATCTCTATATGCTTCGACCTGTCATGGAAAATTGGATTCTCAGAGAGTTTGATACAACTCTGATTATCGTAGTGAATGATAGTCGGAGGCAACTCCTAACCAAATAATCCTACCAGCATCTTACGAAGCCAAATGGCCTCGCAACTGGCCTGACTGGCTGCCATATACTCTGCCTCGGTTGAACTCAAAGCAACTAACTTCTGTTTCCGGCTGTACCAGGAAACAAGTCCTAACCCCAACCCAAAATAGCACCCTGAGGTGCTCTTCTTGTCTGTAGCACATCCTGCTGAGTCTGAATCTGTGTAGCCAACCAAACTAACTCCATCCCCTCTGATATAGCTCAGGATATAATCCATTGACCCCGAATTGTACCTCTAAACATGTTTTGCCCCAATCCAGTGAACACTCCTCGACTCTACCATGTGCTGGCTGAGAGTGTTCACGGAAAAACAAATATCTGGTCGAGTGTTGACCAGATACATCAACGATCCGATCAACTGTCTATATACTGTAGCATCCACCAATTGGGAATCTAAAGCGCTAAGCTTCTTCTAGTTGGTGACCATGGGAGTCGACATAGGCCTGCAGTCCTCCATATGAAACCTGCTCAAAATGTCTGCAACATACTTACCTTGTCCTAGGAAGATGTGACCCTCCTCCTGCCATACCTCCATGCCCAGAAAATAGTGCATCAAACCGATGTCACTCATCTCAAACTTTGATGCAAGTCCCAGCTTGCACTCAACTATGAGATGCTTCGCTCCCGTGATGAACAAGTCATCCACATACAAAATGAGAATGAGCTTGTCCTCACCTCTAATGATGTAATAGAGGTTAGGATCATCATCGCTCTTCTCAAATCCCATCTAAAGCAATTATGTGTCAATGCGTGAATACCAAGCTCTAGGAGCTTGCTTTAGACCATATAGTGCCTTTCTCAAAAGGCACACATGAGACTCTCTCTCACTCACTTCGAACCCCTGTGGCTGCTCAATGTACACCTCATCCTCAATAAAGCCATTGAGAAATGCGGTCTTCACATCCATTTGATGTATCCTCCAACACATCTCCGCCGCTATGGCAATAATACTCCTAAGCCCTAAATTTAGTATCAAAGCCAGTCTTAAGACTAAGGCTGAGACAGACAAATTGATTTCTTATCAGTCCAAACCTGGTATCGTATCAGATTGATCACTAATAATTGTAACGATGTTAATAAATAGTTAATTATAGTGAAATATCAGTGTAGGGAGATGTCCTTTTTGCAAGGGTGTGAGAATGATATATTATCCTCCATTTCTACCATCATCAAGTTTTAGGAATTATTTATTATTGTTGCCTTTGGGTCAACTTCAGTTTCTACAAAATAAAATTTAAAAATGAGATGCTGCTTTTGAAACTTATCTACACTTTAGAGTAACAGATGCTGGATCAGTTTTCTCTAGACAAATGTGACAATTTTATTTGGATAAACTTCCAACTGCTATTGTTTGCAGGTCTGTGTAGGGCTTTCATCTCGCCTCCAGGAATATAAATCTGAAAATGCACAGCTGGAGGAGCTACTTATCACAGAGGTGAAATATTTATCTTCCTTCCTTTTGAAATTTCAGTAATATCATTCTTGTTAAATACAAAGTGTGATATTTGAGTGACTCTAAAAAGTGTATCTGTTTGGGCATATGCATTTCTTGCTTTTGGTTTCCTTCCTTCCATTCCAATGCTGAGGTACGTGGTTTGAAATTTTAAACAGAGAGAAGAAAAGAAGGTATTTGATGCTCAGGTAAAGCAGCTAGAGAGAGAGATATCTTTAGCAAAGGCTGCAACAAGTTCCGTTGAAGCAGAGATGGCTGATGCATTAGCTTCAAAGAATACCGAAATTGAATCATTGAGAACCTCCATAGAATCTTTAAAAAGGCAGAGTGCTGTTGCTGAAGGAAAACTTGGAACATTGCAGGTTGGTGCACATGTTTTAAAGCAGTACTGATCATGGCATTGTTTGCTTCTGTTTGACTTTAGTATTATCCTTAATGTTTAACAAAATTTTATTCAAAGCAGCATAGAACATCCCTTTGAATGATTACTTTTTCAAGGGAATAGGAGTTTTTTTCAAGTGGCAGCATAAGAATAGGGCATGTTATCGCACGGTTTGTAGGAAGGGTTTAGGCAGCTTGAGTCAAGGCTTAAAACCGGCGTAACAGGAGCTTCCCCACCCATTGTCACCTCGATGGGGGGCTCTTTCTATTTAGGAGGGCTAGTCCAAGGGAGACGTCCCTAAGCAATCTGGGTTTATGAAGGGCTAAAAGTATAATGGATCAAAGTTCAAGAATCCCTTTCACAGATTACTGCCAATAGAGATAGTCAAAGAAGATATTGTTCCACTGGAAGGCACCTGTTTGCGAGACAAAACAAACAAACTAGAATATATGCTTGCAGTGGGTTAGTATTTCACAATTTAATGACTGTCATCAAATATATATGAGCAAATGGTCAAATGCAATTATTGATGAAGTCAATGATTGCTAAAAACAAAACCAATGACTAATATCACTCCTTCAATAAATGCATGAGATATAAGAGCATTCAATATACCAATTAAATCCTTGTATTATATCATTAATGCAATAAATATCTCAAACTAGCTCATATGAACAATGTTGCTGCGTCATAAATATTGTTGCTGCTATAGTGCCGACGTCAGCCTTATCAATAGGTTGATTTAGAAAGATATGAGAAGAACGTTTTATCAATCAAGCATGTAGAAGATAACTATCAACTCAAACCTATTCAAAGCTGAAGATAAGGCCACAACGTTTCAAACCAAGCAAGGAGTAAAGGTGTGTGACGTCACCTATGCTATTTCTGCAGTCACTATGACGTCAGCCCTAGAATCAATTT
>SNQJ01S0002359.1:723095-744823 GCA_010110895.2 Picea sitchensis
AACATTTACCTTTAAATTGCTTATATTGAATATCAGATAGTCACTGATTTATATGAAGTACTAACCAAGATTGCACGTATCAGTTTCCTTGTTGTATTGTCTCAAGCAGGTGCTTTTCTTTTCTTTGGTTATACCTTATTTTGGTTGTTTAGCCGAGACTATCTGATTGGCAGTGATCTGTGAAGGGGGAATTTGTCCTTATCTTTTTATCCTTTGCCCTTTCAAAACCCTAGGTCACCGGGGACGTCTCCCCTGGGCCTAGCCTCCCGAAAGAGAAAGAGCCTTCCCATCGTGGTGACATTGGGTGGGATAGGTTCTTGTTACGCCAGTTTGTCACTCTACCTTATAGCCTTTTATCCTAGCTACAAACTGTGCGTTAACAGGAAGCATGCTAGAGGAGAAACATCACACCTCCCTCTCAACGAGGGTGGACATTCTGCATCATGCGAAGCTTGTCTTTGAAGTACTCATACTTCACTATAGACAAAGGCTTGGTGAGAATGTCCGTTATCTGCTCATCTGTGGATATGTACTGGAGCTCCACTGCTCCTCTCTGCACCATGTCTTGGATGTAATGATATTTGATCTCTTTATGCTTTGACTTGTCATGAAAAACTGGATTCTCTGAAAGCTTCACACAACTTTGATTATCACAATATATCAAAGTTGGCTCCAACTCTAGATCAAATAGCCCTGCAAGCAACTTCCGAAGCCACACTGCTTCATGACTTGCAACACTGGCTGCAATATACTCTGCCTCTGCTGTACTGAGTGCCACCGATGTCTGTTTTTTGCTTAACCATGAGATCATACCTGATCCCAAACTGAAGCAACATCCTAATGTGCTTTTCTCGTCCACTGCACTCTTCGCCCAGTCAGAGTCTGTATAAACTTGCAGCTTTACTGCACCGTTCGAGACATATCTGAGTCCATATCCAATCGTACCATGCAGGTACCTCAACACATGCTTTGCTGCTATCCAATGTACATGTCTAGGCTCAACCATGTATTGACTTAATGTGTTCACTGCAAAGCATATATCTAGCTTGGTATTAACCAGGTACATCAAGTATCTGATCAACTGTTTGTACTTCGTGGGATCAACCAAATCTGAATCTGAAGTAGAATCACCCAACTTCTTCAGTTTTGTCATCATAGGTGTAGTCATGTACTTGCAATCCATCATATTGAATCTCATCAGTATCCCCTGAATGAGGAAGATCTCATATGATCTCGTCACACCTCTAATCCCAAGAGTACATCCGGCTAGGATCCTCTATCTCGGACTTTGAGGCCAACTCCCTTTGTCACTAAAGTAAGTCCCACTGTCCAGTCTACCTCATTGGCTGCTCCCTCTACGACTGAGACAAAATCCATACCGAGTCGTCTTGACTGGCTGCCTCTTCTGTCACTGTAGCAAGATCACATCTCCTAGAAGCCTCTTGTCTCTGAAGCTTCTGTCTGGCCTCTTCAACTCATGACACCTGTCTGTCAGTCCTGGGAGATGTCTCTCTCCCACCTGGATCTAAGGGGGAACTCTCTCTGAATGATTGGCTCTCTCTCTGAGCCAACTGACTCTTTCCGAGATCAGGCTCACTTTGAGTCTGCATGCTCCCTCTGAATCTTGACTCCCTCTGAGTCTATATAATCTCCAGAGCCATCCGCTCCCTTTGCATTTGCTGACTTCCTCTGAAGTTTGATCTCCTATGAACTGTCCTGGGGGGGATGCTCCTCCCTACTGGATCCTGAGGGTTGATTCCTTCTGAACTTTGGCTCCTTCTGAGCTGGTACTTGGTGGGGCTACTTGCCTCACCATTGGTGGAGCCATCTTCTCCTCCTCATGATATGGATCATCAATGCCATATAACTGCATGCCCTTTGCATCCTGCAAAGTATTACAGGACCATGTTGGTCTCTTCCTGGTCAATACAACGTTTTTGGATAGGCCCTTCTGACTCTACTGACTTTTCCTGATGATCCGAAGAATGATCAATTGAGCGAGAGGGATATGTATGATCATCCTTTGGAGATTTTTGCTCCTCACAATCAATCTCCGTATGAGATAGTTTGTATCCCGCAAAAAGTACCCTTCTTGGCAGAAGGTTCCAACTTTGTCCTCTTCTCCCTCATTACATGGATGCGTACGGTCATGCACAAAGCTCTATGTCTGGATAGTCTACTCTGTGTCTCAGCTAGAGACCATCTAATTTATTACTTCCTGCAACCGTTGTTATAGCTCCCTCTCAGAGCTATCACTTGTGACCTACCCGGAACAAGAGCAACAACAAGGGAAAATAGCAGACAAGAACAACATTCTTATGATTAGAACAATACTAAAACCAAGAATGAGAACAATCATCACAGTAGCTCCTTCTCAAAGCTACCACCTGTGACCTACCTGGGACAAAAGCCAAAAACAAAATACAATAACAAGAAATAAGAACAACACTCTTCAACACTCTTCCGGTGTTGTGACGAATCATTCCTCCATAGTAACCTGGCCGGAACAAGAAACAAGAACAACAACATCTCCATGGTAATCTCCATGGAATTTACAAGATAACTTGCCTGGGACAAGGTCAACAACCAAGAACATCTCCTAGAGGAGATCAATTCATCTTGTAAATAAGTGCATTATTAATAATGAACAATGAGTATAATGATCATCGTACCAACAATATTCAATTGTTACTAAACATTTGGTAGCAATAGTACTCAACATTAATAGTCTTCTAAAGACTGTGGTTTTAGTTACAACACTTCCTTAAGTTGCAATAATAAAATATCAAACCTAATATGCAAACCTGGAGTCTAGCTGCTGTTGTTCCCATTTGAGTTGTTATATACTGTAGAAGACATCGTCATTGCTGCCTCCAACTCTTGGGCTTCCTCTGAGTGTAGTAGATAGAAGATCCCTTTGGATCTACTGTCACTGCTTGGATAAATTCTCTTGCCAAATGTACATCTCCTGCAAACTCCCTCATTTTATATATGAGTGCACCATCCAACTTTGTCTTCTAATCTGAGACATTAGATCGACAAGAAAAGGTTAGAAATCTGAATCAGAAGGTTCAATGTCCAGGAAAATGTCAACAAGCTTAAAACCCTAAAAATTCAACTTTGACAAAAAGTCAATCTGAAAGATGCAGCTGGTGCGCTAGGGCAAGGCAAGCTGATCTATGCTAAAATTTGTCCCAATCGACTTTATAATAAGTGCTCAACGAGCTTGGCAAAATAAAACTGTGCAACGACAAATTTCAACATTGTGGCAAATCTCATGATCTTCCTTCCAATGGTTACACTGCTCTGAAGGAAACCTGCTCTGATCCCATGTTAGATTTTCATTAGTTTTGTTAACATTAGATTTACCATAGCATTTTTATCTTCTTTTAACATTCAATAACCATATATTGAAATATATAAGCAACAGATAAACAAGCACAAGAAGAGACAAAGATCTATCCTAGGAAAACCCCAAACTCGGGGAAAAACCCAACCAACTTTTCTTAGAGAGAATCTTTCTAATATTCCAATACAACCATGAACAAGCTTTATTCACAAGAGTAAACCAACAATGAAGAAACCCTGATAACAAATACTTATCTCTTCTTTTTGTTGAACCCTAGCGAGGGTAGGCAACTAAGTTACCACAAAACTGGCGCAAGATAGGCGTATCACTAGAGCAAGATAGTGACACAGAACTGGCACAACTGGTAACTGGTAACTGCAACTGCAACTGGCACGAAGCAACTAGGCAACACCACACAACCTTAGCGCAACTCTTCCAGAGGTAGCGCACAAGAGAGACCACCAAGAGCCATCGATAATAGCCTTCCCCAACTGGGGCGCACTCTTCAAGAGAACCAGAACCCAGAAATAGTGAAATTGCCACAACTGCAGCTGCTAGCTGCCTAGTGCGCACTGTAGAAGGATAACTGTCTGACTGTACAAATGAAATGATCCAGCCCTGTATTTATACTAATCTGGGCGCCTGTCTGGGGCCGACTTCTTATTCTGGGTCTTTATATTTACTTTATTATTTCTGTGGGTCGACTTATTTTTCAAGGTGTCCTTCAATTGTTCAATGGTCTTCCTTTGACTTCTGGAATCTTCTTCTCTAAGAAAAGTTGTCCAGGAGGGAATACCTCCACAACTACGAAAGCATCAACACCAAAGGTCAACCTTCAAGTGGAGAAGGGTGGAGTCTCATCCTCTAGCCATGCCAAGATGCCTTCAAGGGCAACGTCCTCCATCATGAAGGTGCAACTCTCATAATCAAATGGTGCCCCAGACGTGGGGTATAACATCCATCTTGTGGGCAAGGTCCTGCCAAGACAAACAAGTACGCACTCCAAGGGTCCCACAAGTCATATGAATTATGCCAAGTAAGCCACATTTAATAAGAGAACCACCCAAACATGTGCATCAAACCCCTCTTTCAAACTAAATAAATGCTCAAAGACCTTATAAAATTTGCCTGATTTGGGTATGGGAGGGGTGTCAAGGTGCCCTATTGGGTTAGTTGATGCAGGAGCATCCTGCCTTCCAGATTTTGTACATTTGGTAGAGATCTAAGGGGTCTTTCATTTAGGTTCCATAAGCATGATTTAATGTGTTTTCTATGTTTTTGAGAATTTGGAATGTAATGTGTGTGTGAGGATTAAAATGTAAATGTTCTCGAATGTATGAGAACATGAGGGTTGAGAGATCTTAGGAGATATTAGATCTCATAGGGATTGTGAATCCTAGATTCGGATTGGTTGAGGATTTTATGGATCTAGGGATCTTTAGGATATGGTTGAGATTGTGGATCTGAACCAGAAATGATTGCAGAATCCTTTTGTACAAATATTGTAAGCCTTCAGGCATTGAGGGTGGCTAACCGAATGGAGATTTAGGCCAAAGAGAGAGAGAGAGGAAAGGAGTTTGGTCAATGAAAGACCAGAAGGCTTGCGAGCCTATGTAACTGTATGTACAATAAGTGTACATTTGATGAATGTAAAAGTCCTTGTTTGAGAAGATCTGTGCATTGTATGTCTCTGTGGAAATTAAGTGAATCTCTGTGTATTAAGATAACTATGTATTTGCAGGTGTAAGGATTGTTATAGGGTCGAGAGAAAAGATCTTGATGATCATTGATCATCCTCAGGATCAAAGATCCATATAAGTATCATGGCGAAGCTCAGGAGGAACGACGCTTCAAGATTCACACCGAGGATAGAGTGGAATGAAGCTAAGGAAGAAAAGCTTATTAGGGTTCGGGTAGAAGAACATTGCATAGTGTATAAACCTCAGGAAGGTGAGAGCAACAGGAGTCGTCCGATGAAGACTCAAGCGGATTCGTGACCCTCAGATTTGGAGGAGATCCACGACAAGGGCAAGAGAAGATCCTAATAGTCAAATTTGTGCAGAGAAGAGAATCTGTTGTGAAGAATCATGACCGTTAGATCATGGAGTGGTACAAGGAAAGCCGTCCGATCGATAAGTCAATCACTGATTAAGTCATGACCGTCGGATTTCAGTGAAGGCAGATCAATGGCGAGGAACTATTGCGGAGGTTGGGTGGAAAATTAAAGTGTGTGCAGGTTCAGACTCCACAATCCAACACGATTGTTGATCTTAATAGATCAACAGATCAATGGTCTACGTTGATTCTGTCACCAACGAGCATCTTTGCATTGCGGAGATCTAGAGGAAATTAAACCGTGGTCATGTTCGAGCTCCGCAATCCATTATAGTTGTCGGATCTGGGGAAGACGAATTTACACCATTGATTAGCAGACAAGGAATAGAGCCAAGTCATAGCTCTCGGTCACATGGGTCAGAGTTGAATAGTCTTCGAGCTAGAGCTTAGGGAAGGTATTGGCGATTCTGGAATAAGCACTTGGTTGCGGAAGTGGTCCTATGACCAAAGAGATTGTTAATTTGCAGAGATCGGGCTGATGTGAAGGGAATAGTGACATAAGTAAATATGCAGGAAATACAAGGCAGTCAAATTCGATCCTGTTAGTGATTGAATAAGAAGAGCTCAGATGATCCTTGGCACCCCTATTTCGGGTTTGCAAAGCAGTTATAGCAGTAGAATGCAAAAGAGGGATTTAGGACGGGAGCTCCTGCATCATTAGTCAATCACTAAGTCAATGGTGTTTCCCAAGGAGAACCTATTTAAGTCATGTAGTGAGTGTGAGGTGGGAGAAAGACTTCTAGGCATGGGGTTCTTGACATACAAGGGTTCGTATTGTCTCATTTATGGGTGCTTTTGCAGAGGGTCTGCTGCCCTTCGTCTGCAATGCAACATTTTTCCAAGCCCTTTTATTGCCATTAATTGATTAAGGTCCAAAACATTGAGTACTATGTGCAATCGAAAGTAAAGAGTACTGCATTGCCACTTGAAGCTAGAAACACATAGAGTACCATATGCAATGGAAAGTAAGGGACACTGCAGAATACATTTCCTCAACAAGTGGGACATTTATTAATTATGTGATTTTATTTGCAGGACCTTCATTTTTTGGAGAAGTGTTTTATTGTTCCCAAGACCCGAGGGCGAGCATCTAGAAGGATAATGTTGGCTTTTATCTTTTGCTAGCTACAACACCTTTGGGCCTTTAGCCCTTTCTTCCCATGAAATGAGGTACAATCCCTTCTTGGGTGAATGGACCCGAAAACCCAGAAGGTGAGGAAACCGAGAGGAAGAAGGATGGAAGGTGGTAAGTATGGATGAGAATGGTACGATGACCCTTCAAGGAACTACCCAATAGCAACCCTTTTCCCCAGGGTGACCAACTTGCTAGGACACAATGACAACCACCAAGGTGAAATTAGGCAAAAGATATAATTTCCAAGTAAACGTCCCATAATCAAGAAAGGATTCTTTGCAACATGTTCAAATGCTTTAAATATTAAAGTGACACTTACCATTACACCATACTTGTTACCACATGAAGCAAGGCCTGCTGTCCTCTGGGACCAAGCCGATGTAGTGGATGTTGTTCTGCTGCTAGTGATGAGTGGTGATCAACATGAATAGGGGGGACCTTGTGGGCTCTGTTGCTCAATCTGACTCTCGACACTCCATGTCTGTTACCTATGGGCCTCAAGAGATGATCTCCTTGGTTACCCCTATACCGAGGGGGTAACATGACCAAGATCTAGTTAAAGATGGAATTTTTATAGAACATCCTAAAAGCAGCCATGAAGATACCTAGTTGGGATTTTGGAAAAATTCAAAAGGGTTTGGAGTGGAGATGCTGAAACAGGGAAAAAACCACTATTTCAGACACTTTTTAGGGGTTTCTGAAATCTTCAGAGGAGGAAAAGGGACCCCAAAATTTGGAAAAATTTATTTAGTCAAGATTTTACCTTCTCAACAATCCGGAGAAAATGTTTGGGAGATAGCTAGTTTTGGCCAAAAATTCTAAGTCCGGAGAAAATGTAAAAGTGCAAAGTCGTCAATTACAGTTTTATGTAGAATTTGACTAGAGGATGAAATTTTGAATCCAAAAATTTCTGTGTTCACAATCATAAATCCTATCTGTGCCTGATATAAAGTTTTCCTGGTTCCTAACATGTTTTCTTCTATAGGTGGCGAAAATTGGTCTCTTGGATAAATTGCACCAAAAAACATGCCATAATTGAGTAGAAATGACAAAATTCAGAAAGTTATAACTTTTAACTCATAACACAGAATTAGGCATGAGTATAGCCGTTGGAAAAGTAATTTAGAGGACAATATGATAGAATGTTTAGGTTCTCCGAAGAAGCATATGGGTGTTTCATAAAGTTGCAAAAAAAAGTGGAATTGGATTCCATGAACCATGCAACTACTTAAAATGAAAATTTTCCAAACAATGTCGATTTTGGAAAAATATTTCCAAATGGTAGAAGAACATGCCAGATGTGAATATTATGTAAGCAAGACAATAGATGCTCATGATGGTGCCTATGTAGAGGTATAGAGGCACATTTGGAGTGCATTAGCCTGGCAATAAAAAGGAGCTAAGTTTTTAATAACAAGGTAATTATTTATGAACAGGGGAACACTCAAGGATAAAGTGCTATGTTAAAGGCCTATTGATAGGAGTATCAGATGACTTAAATAAGGATTGTGTGGGTCTATTGTGGATAATAATTCCAAGGTCCAATGGACACAGAAGCAGTGCAGAGCTTGTAGAGTTGGCTGCGATAATAAAGAGCTACAAAGCTATAGGGTTACAATGCAAGAAATAAAAGGTTGATAAGGGCTCTAGAAGAGTAGAGCCAAACTTTGATATTCAGGTGCTACAAAGTTTGAATGACTTGCGAAGACATATCAACATGGATTCTCCTATGAAACAAGAATGGAACAACCGACAAGTGAAGAATGGAATGGCTATGCACAAGTAGATAAGGGAGACTCCTTCACTTTGAATGTAAAATTGTATTGATTGCAACAGAGCTTGGTGCAAAAGGAGGAAAAGAATCTCATGAGGTGATGTGTGACTCGTGGGATGGGAGAGCCATCTCTTTGAAAAGAGTTGCAATCCATAAACCAACAACTTTTATCGGGAAGTATTCAGAGCAATATGTCCAGACACTTATGAATCAAAGTTCGTAGTGGAAGTAGGATATAAAAAGTGCAAGGAATTCACTGGATGGAATAATGAAGGTTCATTCTTTTTTAAAGGTGCCAATGGAGAAATAAAGTAGTGAGTGGTTATTAGATTGCAGTGTTATTAGTTAGCTGAGGTAATGTTGTACAACATTAGGAATACTGAAAGGTTAAGCCAAAATAAAGTTGGGGCATGATTGCCTGAGTGGAAGCAATTGCCAATAGGACATATTGGCTAGAATTGCAAAAAGGCCAAGTTGGACTTGGCTGGAAGGTGCTCAACAAGAAGAAACGAGGTCTGGATGAGCAGAATAAAGGCACATAAGGCAGTCAAGATGTAAAGGAATTCAAGGACATCTATCTACAACACAAATAAATACATAAATAAATAAACAAAGCTGAAATAAATATGCATTGGAGAGCATACTGTTGATTTTCTTGTCAAACCTAGCACATGACTAACAATCCAAATAAACTCGCTTTGTTGATTATTGGCACAGCTAGGTTATCAACTAACATTTAGCGGAAGCATTAAAACAATAGAAACCAAACACACAATGAACAAGAGATTTCGGGTAAACACCCTTGGAAAAACCTTTGCGGGAAAACCAGTTCTGAGTTTTATTTTATTAGATAAAACACTGGGCTCTCGTCCTAGAAAATGGCCCATCAAAGGAATTGCAATGCAACAATAGCCTAGCCCACTTGGATGCTATCTCCTTGCTGTTGAAATATTGTAACTGCAAAGAGTATTCTATTTATTATTGAGTTATTATTCATTAGATCAATCCCCTTTTGTGGATTGATCATGTCGGGCATTGTAATTGACCAAATCCCTTGTTGTGGATTGGTCAAATCTTAAATATATTGTGCAAATTAAGAAGTCGACCCCCAGGCTAATTAAAGTGGTTTTAACCACTAAGAAGACAAGTCGGCCCTGCCCAGTGAAGAGACACCTTTCTAGCGCATGCCAGTTTGTATAAATAAAGGAAGCCAGAGCCTTATTATCTCTCACTCACTCATTCGCTCATACAGTGCGCAAGTTTGGTAGCTGCAGTTGGGAGCAGAAGGAAGAGAGAGGCACATTGCTCAGTGTTGGATATTCTCTAGTGTTTTGGTTTATTGTCTTGACATTGTATTGTCTATCTATATTAAGGAAGTTTTTGCTGGGTTTTCTCCCCCATGAGGGTTTCCTAGGATAAATGCTGTGTATCTTGTGATTGTGTATCTCTCAGTGATCCTATCTATGCTATGGTTATCTAGTAAATTGAAAAGAAACCTAATAATAGCTTAAACCTTAAAATGGTATCAGAGCTAAGCTTAAGAGAACATCTTTCACTAGATAAGCAAAAACGTCACTGTTGCCGTACAAGAAAATTAAGGTTTTCTATTGAAGAGGAATTTCAGCCTAAAACTCATCAAGGAAGTGCGCCCTAGCCTAGCAAACTCTTTGGCAGCCTTAGAACACTTTTTCAATGGACAAAACTCTCGGAAAGTAAAACCCCTAGTTTCCACTGGTACCAGAAAACCAGAAGTACCAGAAAACTAGGAAACCAGAACTAGTACCAGAAGTACCAGTCGAAAATTTCGCTCGTCAAGTTTGAAGGGGTAAAATTTGGATTTTCTGAAATCTAACTGCACCAGGCTACTCGCCTTAGCCAAGCGCACCTCCTGGTAAGTTCAAAATTAAATTCTGAGCATTTTCAATTTTTGGTCATTTTCCTAGCTCCAGGTAAAGATGTCTGCAAGCACTAAGGTTGTTGACAAGCTAGAAGGTGTGGAAAAATTTCGTGCCTGGAAGTATTGGATTGCACTCATTCTTGAAGAGAATGACCTAGCAAGATTCATTAAAGAAGATGTACCAGAACCTACCGATGCTGCAGCTAAATCAAAACACTAAAAGGGCACAGTTAGGGCCAAAAGAATCATTGCAAATTTTATTAAAGATCACTTCATTCCTCAAGTAGCTTCAAAGAAGACTCCAAAAGAAATGTTTGATGCCCTAACTAGGATGTATGAAGGAAAGAACATCAACCGAAAGATCAATCTAAGAACTCAACTCAAAAATACAAGGATGCAGAAAGGAGAAACAATTTAAGAGTATTTCTCTAGAATATCACAATTCATGGAACAACTAGAAGCAATTGGTGATACTCTAGATGAAGACGAACTCATAATGACAACCCTTAATGGTCTCACAAGACCTCGGGACGCATTCATCCAAACTATTTGTGCCAGAAAGGAGAAACTACACTTTGACAGTCCTTGGGAAGAATGCGTTCAAGAAGATGCAAGAGTAGCTAACAGAGAAGCAATACTATCAAGAGATGAAGATGAAGCCCTAGCTGCTCATACCAAAGGAGGAAGGAAGAGGTATTACTTCCAGAAAGAAACTCATCAACATAAAGAGTCTCACCGCCCAAACAAATTCATAAATAAAGAATCTCACCCTCCAAGGAGATTCTAGAAGTTTCAGAAAGGTCAAAGAAGAGAAAAATATTTCTCATCCTATCAATGCTACCACTGTGACAAGATGGGACATATTGCTAAGAATTGTCCAGCTAGAAGAGAAGAATACAAGAAGCGAAACAAGAGGCACCATGCCCACACAGTTGAAGACGAAGAGCCACCCACAAAGATGATAAAAGAACAGATTGAAGACAATGTCTTAATCTTTGCCCTCTCAAGATCAATGTCACCTGGTGAGGACACTTGGCTCATAGACAGTGGTGCTTCCAAGCACATGACAGGTCAAAGAGACATTCTCTCTTGCCTTACAGAAAAGAACTTTCCCCAGAAAGTTACACTTGGAGACGATTATCAGTACCCTATCAAAGGAGTAGGAGAATCAAATTACAAACTTGATTCAGGAACCCCAATGAAGATGAGGGATGTACTATATGTACCAAGTTTGACAAAGAACTTACTTTCTATCTCAACTTTAGATAAGAAAGGCTTCAGAGTTGCTTTCATAGATGGAGAAGTTCTTATGTGTTCCAAAGGAAAAACCTCGGAAGAAGCAATTGTTATTGGAAAAGAAGAAGGTGGCTTGTATAAGCTAAAAGGTCACTCAGAAGCAACGTTGACATTCCATTGAGTATCCTTTCTAGGTGTTGCTCGGTTATCCCAGGCTGCTGCTCAGGCTGCTTGCTCGCTGCTCGCGACTTCTGTCCGTTGTCTGGACAATTCTCAGGTTGCCCGAAAATTTTTGGGCGGTCTGCCCGCTGCCCAGACCTGTCTCGGCCCCTTTGCACTGCTGGGTTGTTCTGGTTGTTGGCTTCAACCCCCTTGCGATTGCCAACTTCTTGGCGGCTTCACCCACCAACCTTCGCTTCTACCAATCGATGACTATTATGCCAACTCGATCGACTCTGCTCCCGCGCGGTTGCTTGCACCCTTCAGCTGGCAGCAACTCAACCCGATGGCCAATATCTGCATGCCCGGCCTAGAACTCAGCTTTCCACACTGTCTCCACATCCCGGGACTTGCTGCAGTCATCCCTTGACCACGCATTTGCCGCCTCCTTGCCCATGCAATCTTTCCTCAAGCCGCCACTGTCCTCTCGCTGTAGTGGCGGCTGTTATGGTGGTTGTTTGTGGCAACGACAACCCCCTTCCGACTCCTAGCTTCGTCTGCACGACCTCCACAGCTGCTCGGCTCCCAACAGTTACCTAACGTGCGGTTGATGCTCAACTTTTCCACAGTCCCCTCGGTTGCTGTGGCGACTTCTTGCCTTTACTTTTGACTGTAACTCATCCAGCTACTTGCGGTCTCTTTCTGCCTCAGCTGCGGCCTACTTCTTGTTGGCAGCTGATTTCCTTGCCGGCGGCCTTTTTTGCCACGTCCTTGGCTTGATTTCCAACTGTCGCCTCTGCTCCACGCGGACTATTCTACATAGTTCTCACTCTACAACATGCTCGCTAATTCCTTCAGGTCGGCGACTGCTCACACTACGGCTCTTTTAACTGGTTAGCCCACAATTACGCTGCATAGCCCCTGCTCCCAGCAATTTCCCAGCCATCAACACGTCACCTGCAACTGCCGCGTCCTCTGCTACAGCCATCAACTCACGTGGCCTTTACTGGCAGTTCTCTTGTTGACCCTGCGGCTCGTGTTTCCTTGACTCCCCGTTGCTTCTCTTCTCAGCGTTTTATTCAGCAGCTCTGCTGCCTGTTCTATCCATCGTCAGCCCAACCCTCAATCCCGCATTCGCATAGTGCTCACACTGCTTTCATTTTCTTAGCAGTTGGGTCCAACAAATAAAACGATGACTGTTGCTGCAATTTCAGAGCTTGATTACACAAATTACTCGGCATTCCATACGATGTACGGATCCGTAACGTACGATCCGTATGCTTCTTCCCCCCCTTTTTTATAAAAACCCCGCAGCTTTCACCGGAAATTTTTTTTTTCACGCAAAGAAAAAAAAATCTCTTGCTGAAATATCTCGATCTCGTGCAAAGAATTTGGTTTCCACAGAGTCTCGGCTCTGATACCATGTTGATTTTCCTGTCAAACCTAGCACACGACTAACAATCCAAATAAACTCGCTTTATTGATTATTAGCACAGGTAGGTTATCAACTAACATTTAGCGAAAGCATTAAAACAACATAAACCAAACACACAATGCACAAGAGATTTCGGGTAAACACCCCTTGGAAAACCAGTTCTGAGTTTGATTTTATTAGATAAAATCCTAGGCTCCCATCCCGGGATAATGGCTAGTCATAGGAATTACAATGCAACAATAACCTAGCCCACTTGGTTGCTATCTCCTTGCTGCCTCTTTGCACACTTCCTCAACCCTGCCCACTCAATTACAAGTGCACGAGCAAGACTCCCTCTTGCTCCTATGCACTCATTGTGTGCCTCTCGCTCTCCTTTGATATGCTTTTATAATCTCCTAATGACTAAAACCCTATCTCCAAAGTCGTCAACGATCAAGATCCGGTCTTGATCTTTTGAGATCAATGGTTGTGACTTAATCTCTCGTTGAGATGTCTTAAATCACTTAGTCACTCAACTTTAAAAAGTCACTTTAAGTCATTGAATATAAAAAACACTTTATAAAGTTACTATCTAGAGAGTGTTGCTCGGACACCTCCACATGCTAGGCACCGCCAATGCGGAAGTACTTGTCCGAGCTACCCCAACAACTAACACATACTAAAAGTGATACAAAATACATATAGCAAAGATAGAATGCATGTGCACTAGGAGGCATGTTGAGAATAAATGCCTTGTGCATATATATTATAGACACGCATTAGTGCATTTGAGAATGCCTAGACATTCATATGGCATGCTTGTAGACTCTGAGTAGTCTATTGTTATACATGAAATAATGATGTTGTGATATTTGAATGTGACTAATGATGGATTATGTATACAGGAAAAGTTTATAGCATGGTTGAAAGTGATGATGATGCAGCTGCATATGACAACCATCCATATGAAGACAAATGAGGATGGTAAAATGTTGATCAAGAGGTTGGTGGAGAGAGCCTGCGAGCTTCTATGATATACCAGTTGATCAGGGAGCATCAAGTAATTTGATAACATCCATGCAGGTATGAATTTGGTTGCTTATGATGCATAAATGTAGCACACTTGACCCCCCTAACCCTCTTAGGCTAGTGGGATGTTCAATTCTCTTCTCTTTCCTCGGGGTAAGTACACATGAATTACTCTCCCTGGTTTCGGTTCATCACTATTTAAGTGAAGACTTCCCTTATCACAACACTTACTGTGTAAAATCTTACTTATTCAACCCCCAAACTACCAGCGAAATCCTTCCACAGAGCTCGCTGCAATGATTAAGGACCTATACGCCCTCCATTGGACGGTTAGTGCTACTCCCTGTCGCTAGATCCACGATCTAGATTCACTCGCGATCTAGATAGCTGGTTATGGACCCAAAATTTCTTCTGACGGTTCCATTCCGATAGATCCAACGACTCTTGGACTAGAGGACCAACGGTCCCAATCCCCTCGATCCTCCTATGCACATGACGATTATCCCCTGTTTCTTCAACCATTTGTGAGATGGTTAGGTGAGACCCACGACGATCCTACGACTAAAAGATCAGATTGCGTCCAATCTCCAATCAACGATTCACGTTCGCTTTTGGGGTCCCTCACCATTGGAGTGCATTCGTTCTCGTGACATAGACCACTTCGACTGACTCGCTCCAACGTCGCTCACTACGACGGATCAAACAACTCTCGTTTACTTCATCTGACGGTCAGGATTTGCTCGGAGGTTACAACCGCACTACAGTTAGGGTTCTAAGGTCAACTTCCTTTGACCGATTCATACTAGATCCAATGGCTAAGACCTTATGGGATACCTCCCGATAGATCAACGGTCGTCGAACTCCCAAGTTGATGGAATCCTATTTCAAGCCCTCCATCCAGACTACCGACAACCCTCCTTCTGACAGGCTTAGAACTGGATTCAACAGTCCAGAACTCGTCGATTACCACTCTCCGATAGATCAACGGTCTTCGTTTACTTAGAGTCTCCCTCATCGGAGTCCCCTAGCAACTCCACACTTGGTCACTCCAAGGTTAGCACCATCTGACCAATGGTCCAGATCTGCTTGCTATGTCGAATCAACGACTGTGAAGTGCTCTAACTCAAAACACTGGGTTTTCTTAGGATAACAATCTGTAATGGGACTTAACGGTTTAGGGTCCTTTCAGGTGTTGGCATGTTTTCAAACAAAGGTAGAGTATGCATGTTTGTCATTGATGGCAAAGATCACGATTAGCAGCACATCGACAATGATGGAATGGCAAGATCAACAATGTGAGCTCAGGAGGAGGAGCAATAGTGATCGTTGGATCCCATTCAGAATTCTCGATGACCGTCAGATCCAAATTAAGACTGGAGGAGCGCACAAAAGAGGAGAACAGATCTCAGGCGTCAGATTTGAGTGCGAAGATCGACTATCGTCGGATCCAGAAGAAGGAGCATGATCTTTAAGTACAAGATGAAGCGGGCTTAGAAAGTCCCGAAAGCAGGAGGACCGTTGATCCAAGAAGGACACGTGGAAAACAGTCAAAGCGCGACAAAGGTTTCGTTTCAGAGTTTCGCAGATCGGGAAATCCAAAGGAAAGAGGTTCTCTAACCCCTTGAACTCGCGATATGCGAAATCGCGATAACAATCCTGACCGTTGGAGTCATAGGACACGTGGCAAGCGATTGGAATTTCGCTGACTTGCACATTGGAGGAGTCAACGGAGCGTGGTGTGGGAACTCGCGATATGCGATATCCCGAAATGATCCGAGCGTCGGATTGAGGGTTGATCTGAACCCTTGGATCGAGGTATGCTGTGGAACGTTGGATGCAGAGGACACATGGTGAGCGATTGGCATCTCGCTGACTGGAAAGTCAAAGGAAGGAAATCCTATAACCTTCCAACTCGCGATATGCGAAATCGCGATAAGGACTGGCCCATGGTCATAGACAAGGTCACATCGTCAAAGGCTGGAGGAAGGAGCTAGCGGAGCTAAGCCCCTTTTCGGAGATCACAACATGAAGAGTCAAGACTCTTCATCTCTGGATTACCGAAATGCGAAATGCGAAAACAACTTTTTGTATAGGCTGTGGTCACCGCCAGTGGTCATGTGAGAGGGAGGAGCTAGCGGAGCTAAGCTCCATTTCGGCGATCGCAACTTGGAGCGTCGAGACCCTTCGACACAGGATTGCCGAAATGCGAAATGCGAAACGCATTTTGATTAGGCTGTGGTCACTGCCAGTGGTCATGTGAGAGGGAGGAGCTAGCGGAGCTAAGCTCCATTTCGGGTATCGCAACTTGGAGCGTTGAGACCCTTTGACACAGGATTACCGTAATGCGAAATGCGAAATGCATTTTGATTAGGCCCATGGTCACAGCCAATGGGCATATGTGATAAACGCAAGACCCTACAGATTTAATCCAATGGTGCTGGTTATTTGAGCATCTAATCGAAGGGCTACTGTTGATCTTCATGATTAACTGTTCAGTTACGTTTCAGTTAGCATAATCGAATCATGGTTCTTGATCGGTTGGCGATTCAGTTGCTGAGATGTTTTCTTCTTTGTCCAAGGAGATTCGAAGTGCAACTGATGAGGCTAGTGTGTATAAAAGGAGTGATACAACGACTGTGTGAAGTTGGCTGTTCTAACCGGAAAAATGAGATGAACTGCAAGAAGGGTAAAATTACAGTATGGAGAGCATGAGATAAAACTCAAAGATGAGTAACAGTAGCTGAACAGACAGAAGCAAGAGCAGAATAGCAGAATGGCATGAAGCAAAGCAGAATTGCAGAATAGTTTTTGAACCAGAGAAGAACTGCAGAACAGTGAAGAAGGGGTAAGAATTGAGATACCTGTATTGTATGTTTTGTCAATCATTTATTTATAATCAGGGAGAAAGGGTGGTGCTAGGGAGTACTGTTGTCCTCTGATATTCAAGTTGGTGTTTGAATATTGGAAGTTGTATCTTCTATCTAGTTGTGGCTAGAAAAACAGGGTGGCAGGGTGGCGCTCGGGAAAACACAGAGTTTTCTGTATATATGATGGTGTTTGTATAAATCCAGTTGGTGCTGGAATATTTAGGGAGTTGGTGCTTCCTTCTAGTGGGTGCTAGAGAAACCAGAGAGTTGGTGCTCTCAACAAGTTGGACCTTGTAAAATAGAGGTAGTATCCTCACTTTGAGTTGGTGCTCAAACATAGATGATGTACATAACTTAAAAGACTGCCTATCATTTCGAAGAAGAAGAGGTTTTCTCCCTTTATGGGTTTCCTCGTGAAAATTTGTCTCTGTGTATATCTTATCTGTGATTGATGCTCATTATTTATGTTGTCCATATGATGTATAATATTGATGGTCACTTGATGAAAGATTAAAAATGGTTTAATAGACTTAAGATTGTTTAAACACAGTAACAATTGATTCACCCCCCTCTCAGTTGTCTTAGTAATTTCAACAATTGGTATTAGAGCAGGTTCCTTTTATTCAAAGGTAGATCTGTAAGCTTAAACATGACAAGTCATGAAGGGACTTCAACTACTAAGCCTCCTCTGTTTGATGGAACAAATTTTGCCTTCTGGAAGGTTAGAATGAGAACATATTTAATGGTCTTAGGTGTTGATGTTTGGGATGTAGTAGAGACTGGATATACAAAGCCTGTTGTGCTGGCTTCCAAGGATGATAAGTTAGAGTTTAGCTTTAATGCTAAAGGAATGAATGCTATCTTGAATGGACTTGTTGAAGCTGAGTTTGTAAAGGTGATGCATCTTGAAACTGCTAAAACTATGTGGGATAAACTTATTAACAGTTATGAAGGAAATGAGAAAGTAAAAGATGCAAAACTTCAAACATATAGGTTGAAGTTTGAACAACTAAAGATGAATGAAGATGAAACAGTTAGCAAGTATTTTTTAAGAGTTGAAGAACTTGTGAATGCCATGAAGGGTCTTGGTGAGAAGATTGAAGAATCATTTTTAGTTCAAAAGATTTTAAGATCTCTGCTAGATAAATTTAATCCAAAAGTCTTTGTAATAGAAGAACTAAATGATCTTAAAACTCTATCCATTGATCAACTCCTAGGAACTCTAACTGCATATGAAATGAGAATAAACAAAGAAAAATCCATTACTAGAGAAGCATCTTTTAAAGTAGACAAGAATACTGATTCAGATTTAGATGATATCGAGGCAAAATTTGTGAGAAGGTTAAAGAAAGGATCAGGAAAATATCAAAGCAAGCTTCCCTTCAAATGTTTTAACTGTGGTAAGATAGGTCATTTTGCATCTAAGTGTCCTCACCAGAAAAAGGACCTGAACTCTGATGATGAAAAGAAATACAAATTCAAGAAATATAGTAAAAAGAAAAGTTTGTGTGCAAACAATGACAATTCCTCAGAAGACATAGATAATGATTCATCATGTGAAGACAAAGTGAATGATTTTATGCTTATGGCTATGGGAGATCTTGATGGTGAACACACAGGAGGTGAAATGGATGACGAAGAGGCTGTGGTGGATATGGAAGGTGAATTAATCAGTGCTTTGGAAGAAATTGACAGACTCAAATGTAAGAAGAGAAAACAAAAACAGTTGTTGATGCAGTTTAAAATGAATGGTGAAAAACCTGATGAAAACTTTGCTCTATTAAAAGTGGAGTTAGAAGAGGCAAAGAAAATAGAAGACATACTGAAACAACAGTTGTCAGAGAAGAAAGTGAGGTGTGAAGCCTTAGAAGAAGAGATAGTAAAAACCAGAAAAGAAATGGAGAAGTTTAAGGCATTGTATCACCAAAATCTGTCAAGTATTAAAGCCTCAGAAGAATCAACTTCCATTCTAAATCAACAAAGGAATCCAAAGTTGAAAGCTGGTTTGGGCTATGAAGAAGGATCAAGTAGTAATCATCCAAGTAATACAAAACCCATCAAGTTTGTCAAATCTACAATCATTGACAACAACCACTCTGCAGAAACAAAGAAAGAAAATCAGCCACCAAGAAGGAATGAAAGAAAAAGTACCAGAACCGAATCTGTAGATCAAAGAAATAACACAAACACATCTTCTGATCAAAGAAATCATCAGCATGGAAGAAATCGACTACAGTCTTTTTTCGGGTACAAAGGTTTTTTCTATGGTTATTGTTTTTTTTGTTCTAACTTTGGTCACAAAGCTGTAAATTGTTCTTTAAGATCTAGATATGTGAAATCAAGATACTCAAGGAATAATTATCTGCCACAACAAAGATTGAGACAACCAAGAAACAAAAGACCACAGACTATAAATCGTGTGATGGATGGGGGAAGGATGCAGGTGAAACATAACAATAGTTATGAGCATAACAATCGTTATGATTTGTTATTCAGTGAACCAGAATGTTACATCTGTTATAACTATGGACATAAAGCTACAAAATGTCGTTTAAGGAATTTTAAGCCAGACTCGAATCCCACTGCTGAAAATTTCAAGATTTGGAAGAAGAAAGAAGATGATAAGTGTAGACTAGTGTTATCAGCCGAAAGACAAAAGAATCCCTGGTATATTGACAATGGATGTTCCAAACATATGACTGGAGACAAAAGTAAGTTTCTAACTCTAAGTGAAAGCAAATCAGGGAATGTAACTTTTGGAAATGATGCACCAAGAAAAATAAAAGCTAAAGGAATGGTAAGTTTGAGTAATGGCAAAGGGAAAGCTCAAGATGTCTTGTTTGTAGAAGGTCTGAAACATAATCTGCTTAGTGTCAGTCAAGTCTATGACCGAGGATGTGAAGTCGTTTTTACTTCTAAAGATTGTAGATAAAATCTGTGAATTCAGGACAGCTAGTTGCAAAAGGGATAAGAACAGAAAACAATGTCTATGTGTTAAAAGAAGAAAAAGAAGAATGCCACTTAAACAAGTACGATGAAAGTTGGTTATGGCATAGGAGACTTGGACACTTAAATTTTGATCATATAATCAAGCTCAAAAACAGTGGGGCATTAAAGGATCTTCCAAAGATATCGAAGCCATATGATTCTGTTTGTAAACCATGCCAGATAGGAAAGCTTACTCAGACACAGTTCAAATCTAAAAACTTTCTTTCAACAAAAAAACCTGTCTAGTTAGTACATATGGATTTATGTGGACCATCAAGAAAAGAAGGTACAGGAAAAGAAAACTATTTTATGTTGATTATTGATGATTATTCTAGACTAACATGGGTTGCCTTTCTGAAAGAAAATCTGAAGCATTTGAAAAATTCAAAGTGTTTAAGGCTCTGTTTGAGAATCAAACAGGAAAAAGATTGAAGGCAGTAAGGTCTGATAGAGGAGGAGAGTTTATTTTATGGAACTTCAAAGAGTTCTGTGATAAACATGGGATCAAAAGAGAGTACACAATCCCACAACAAAATGGAGTTGTTGAGAGGCAGAATAGATCAGTACAGCAAATGGCAAGATCAATGATGAATGAAAAACATATTGCTCAGACATATTGGGTGGAAGCAATACATACAACTGTTCATATTCTGAACAAAGCTCATCTCAGGCCACAGGGTGACAAGACTCCTTATGAATTATGGTTTGGAAGACCTGCTTCAATCAAGCATTTTAAAGTCTTTGGGAGTAAATATTATATCAAGAATAATGATGAAAATATTGGCAAATATGATGACAGGGCTGATGAAGGTATATTCTTAGGTTATGCTACAAACAATAAAGGTTACAGATGCTACAATAAGAGGCTGCATAAATTGGTTGATTGTATTGACATAAAAGTTGATGAAGAAATCCCGATAGGAATTGTAACCAGTGTTGAACCAAGCACAAAAGATATAATTGAAAACGAAGATGAATAGGTCCAAGGATCAGAAAGAGAAGAATCTGAATCAGATGAAGATACGAATATTCCAACTGACACAAATCAGCAAAAAGAAGCAAAATCACCTCTCAGAATCGTTAGAAAGAATCATCCTGAAAATCAGATAATTGGAGATATAAATAAAGGAGTTCAGACAAGAAGGAAATTGATTAAAGACTTAGAACAATCCCATGTTGCTTTTTTATCTATGGCTGAACCTAAATTTTTTGATGAAGCCAACTAGCATGATGATTGGATTAGAGCTATGAATGAAGAGCTTGATCAGATTGAGAAGAACAATACTTGGGAGCTTGTTCCTAGACCTGAAGACAAGAATGTAATAGGTTCCAAATGGGTGTTCAAAAATAAAATGAATGAAAAATGACAAGTTGTTAGAAATAAAGCCAGATTGGTCTGTAAAGGGTATGCATAAGTTGAATGTCAGGATTTTGATGAAACTTTTGCACTAGTGGTAAGATTTGAAGCTATCAGAATGTTTTTTGCATATTCATGTCATAAGAACTTTAAAATGTATCAGATGGATGTTAAGTCAACATTTCGTAATGGAGATCTAGGGGAAGAAGTATATATGGAGCAACCTGAAGGATTCTCATTGATAGATAGTCCTAACTATGTCTGCAAGCTGAAGAAGGCTCTATATGGAATGAAACAAGCACCACGAGCTTGGTATTATAGACTGGACAAATTCTTACAAGACAAAGGATTCAAGAAAGGTATTGTTGACAACAATCTCTACATTAAGTCTGAAGGTGATAATTTACT
>SNQJ01S0002359.1:753965-773896 GCA_010110895.2 Picea sitchensis
ACATCCTCCAAGGCTGAGACTGAGAGCAAGTTAACACTCAACCCTGGAACAAAGAGAACTCCATCAATCTCCAAGAGTCCCCCAAACTCGAGTTGGAATCTAACGTTCCCAACTCCACGTACAACTCTCGCCATACCACCTTCATTTACCACCTGTTGGCCAGGACCAATCTCTGTGAAATCTGGGAATACTCGCCAGATTCCCGTCATGTGGTTAGAGGCTCCACTATCCACAATCCATCTGACATCACCTCCGAATCCTCTGCTGCTGACACTGGAAACTAGGGTAACCAAAGAAAATTCCCTATCGAACTTTGAAGCAAAGTCCTCTATGGTTGCTGTAGTAGTTTTCTCATGCCCCTTTGACTCCTTCTTCTTCTTCCTCTCAAGACAATGAGAGGCAAGGTGCCCCAACTGGTTACAACAATAGCATCTGACTTTACTCAAGTCCCTTCCGGAACTTCCTTTCTTCTTGCTCTTTACCACAAGAGCAACATTCTCATCAACTTTGTCTGTCTTCTGATCACTGCTCTGAGATCTTTCTCGAATCTCCTCCTGAGTGAAATCATCCCACAATCTGCTTCAATCTGGTAGATGCTCACGACCCACTACGCACTTCACGAAGACTTCCCAATCTTTGGTGAAGCAATTTAAGGCTATCCTCACCAATTCAAAATCCGAAATGACCTCTCCAACAGCTGCCAACTCATCTTTAACTTGAGCCACCCGGGTAAGCTAAGAAGAGACACTCTCCTCCTTACCCATCTTGGTATCATGCAACTTAGCCCTCAAGGCCATCTTCTGGTTCTCGTTCTTCGCCTCGAACAAGTTCTTAAGTGCATCCCACATTTCCTTGGCAGTCTTTTTCTCAGCCAAGTGTGGGATAAGGTGATCCTTTACCCCATCCAGAATAATCCTCTGAGCTTTAGCTTCCTTGGTCTCATGCAAGTCCAAAGCAACGGGATCTGCTGTGGGAGCTGTTACAACAGAGTTGACATAGCTATAGATCTTGTTCTCCTTGAGAACGGCTGACAAATGAACCTTCCACTGCAAGTAGTTGGAAATGCCTTCCAACCGATCCTCATATCTAATGCTTGCAGCCATATTCCCTGTCACAACTCAAGGAAAACAATCACACCCTTTTGCCCAAATATCACACTGCCCACTGTCACTTAGAGCCCAAGCTCTGATACCATGTAGATTTTTAATGACAAAAAATCAGCAAACTAATATTCTGTCAAACACTTAGCAACTTAGAGATAACTGTCTTCAAAATTTCAGAAAGGCATAAAACCTACATTCGAAAATTTCTATAAGCAGAAATACACATTGCTAAGCAAAATATGTAGCGGAAATACACAGTGGACAGCAACCCATAACTCACATAAATTTAGGCAAATGCTAGGGAAAACCCCAATGTGGGGAAACCCAATGAGAGAGAGAGAACTATTATTCAGCTTCAGGAAAGTACATATCAGCAGCAAAACAACATTTGCAACCAAGGAAAATACCTCACAACATCAAATCTGTCCCACAGAAATCTGCCTCGTTTTTCGTGCCAAAACCGTACCGCTGTCCAGCCTCTTATGTACCTCGTTTTTCGTGCCCACAGTCCGCTGTATAGACTGTTTTGTACGGCCCAAAAATAGCCACCGAAAATCTGAAAAGCACCTCGAAAATCGTGCGAAAAATAGTCTCGATTTCCGTGCAAAATCCGTACGGCTGTACGAAATCGTACGGACTGTACAGATCCATACAGTACGACCTCCCACAGTAGAGAAATATTTCGGCCAAAAATTCATAGAATTTTTTTTTCGGGAATCATGCCCTCTTTCCTCGAAAAACGTGCCCTGTTTGCTGCTCACTTTCCTCTCTCAAGCTTACTCTGAAAATCTCTCTAACTCTCCTCCCGATGTCTTCTCAAACATTCGACATATCTTGCACACTACCCAATGCATTCTTTTATAATCTGAAAATGACATTCCCCCCCCAAAAGTGTTTTTTCACCTTCCCCAACCCTAGATCGAAAGGCCAAGATTAGATCTTGCCTTTTTCAAGATCAAGGGTCATGATTAATTCCCTCCAAAATGTCTCATTTAAAATTTAAAGGGCATTTCACTTTATTACATAAGTGCTTTATGAAAATAAAGTCAGTTTAAAAATAGAAGGTACACTTTATTAAAAAGTCACTTTAATAAAAGAACCACTTAAACAACTTTATAAAAACTATTACAAAGTTAAGTGCTTGGTAGTGTAAACATTAAGGTAACATCCGCATACAAGACAAAACATGCGGAGCACCTCCCGAGCTAAAAAGCTAACAAATTATGCTTGTATAATCTGTGGCTGAATAACTGAATAAACCCTAAGGCCGAAATGTTGATGGCCAACCTACATACACACACTTAATAATCAAATCAATGGTTAGTTAGTGATTCCAAGCAAAAAATTTGGCTTGGGATCATTACATGATACCACAAGTGGATTGATTTAGCTGACTGCCCAACTAGGCAAATGGTCCTGGAAGGTTACTCTCCTTCACTCCACTGACAATAGTAGAAGTTGGCCCCCCCTTCCGACTGAGCTTAGGACCTCCACATGTTTATCAGGCACCTTCCCAACTGGATTTCCTCTGCACAACGGAGTCCCTTTTCTGCTATACAGTCCCTCAGCGAACTCCCCTTACCAGTGTCAGTTTCTTTCCAGTAAGCACCAAGCCGTGGTCCTCTATTGCTCCAGTCTGGATCTGTGTCTTCTTTGTTCCAAGGTGGCCATTAATCTCTTGGGAAAGCTTTCTATTTTCTTCAAAATTAGCTTCCCAACAACTCTGTTGCTCAGAGTTAAGCGCGTGAGTCTCCTCCTCATCGCTTTCTCCAACTATGAGTCTACGACTCACTCTGTTTTCTGTGATTCTTTTGTGAGAACCCACTTTCATCTTCTCAAGTCCTCTCGTGTATGTCCAATTTGTTCCTCCACCTCTCATGTCTGCGTGCCTCCTCTTGTGTGGTCTTTGTGTGTTTTTTTTTTTTTTTCCTTTGTGGTTTTCCATCTTTAGTCTCTTCTTCCACATACTCTTCAAGATTCCAGTGGTTGTTGTCAAATGCAACCTCCAGTTAGGGATCCGAATTCGAAGGGGAAATCCAGGGCATCCTTATGTCAGTTCTTGATTGACTCTCTGGCTTTACCCAAACATCAATTCTATCAGCACTTATAACTGCTTCAACCACCAATCCCGCTACCCATAACTGGTCACGTGGCTCTATGCAGATCTAAGTACGTTGGCAGGTGATGCATTCAAGTTTTGTAGGTGTAGGTTGGAATGTTGAGCAAGCTTCCTATTTTCTTCATTGAAGCTTCTCCACTCCACCTTGTGATATCATGGCTAGTACTCAAGGCATTTCCCTCTTAGTTAGTTGTTTGATGTTTTCTATTTATCAACAACATAATTACTTGCTTTATATTCACATTATATGAAGTCTTAGCATAATTACAGTTATGGGGGAAAACAAGGTGTTACACTAATGCTGAAGGGAATTGAGGTAAGAATTCCCTCAGTCAAAAATCAAATTTGAATTGATATGTATCATGAGCATGACATTCCACTAGATGTGGTAAAGGAAGAGGGCCTTGAATACATATAAATCCTACTTAACGACGAATGAAATCATGTAAAATTTAATAGCATGTTATGTTATATTGGTTATGAATTCATAACCAAGGCAATTAGGAGATGTATGCTTGGAGATGTACTCCTGTTATAGAAATGTATGCTAACAGGGCTAGCCATGTGTTGAGGCCATGATGCGGTTAGATATGGAAGGGCTATAACGTTATACAAGTGCTCAATGGTATTCCTACTGATAATCGATGTTTGGACTGCAACCTCTTTGCTGACACTGAAGAGCACTGAGGGATTGCGGTGTAGAGAAGGGGGTACACTTCTTTGGGTTGTGTAGGATTGAGGGGAATGAAAGCTTGTTGGTTGGAATTGTTGTGGGAATCGACAAATGGTGAAAGTTGTTGTCGCTGGAGTTCTTAGAGACACAACTCTGAGACTTCCTAGACGGTCTGTGCTGGAGCCCTGGAGAAAAGTGGTATAGCCCGAGGGATTGCGGAGCAGAGAAGGGGGTACACTTCCTTGGGTTGTGCAAACTGAGGGGAATGAGATGTTGTTGGTTGGAATTGTTGCAAGAGTTGTTGAACTATGAAATCACTATGTATGGTTTTTGGGCCAAAATGCTTATGTATATATATGTTTTGGGTCGGAGAGGCAGTGACCCTAGCATTGTAATATGCATGTACACCTGTATGGTGATGTGCATTGAGGGCAGTGCAAAAATAAGGGGCAGGGGATGTAACATCCCTAGTTTTAATCCCTGTGAATTTTAATGTAATTGTTCTAATGCGATTTAGGCTGGTGAGCTGGTGTGTTACGGGCTGAAGAGCTTGCACTGATCAATATGGCCATGGGCCGAGCTATGTAAATTGTACATTGAAAGTATTAATAAAAATAATAATCGCTATGATTCCACAAGAGAGGGAGGCTAGAGGGGTCCAAGGGGAAGCACATGTCATTTACTTGAGTTATTAAACTCTTAATCCTTTTTTGACTTATTAAACACTCAATCATTGAATGCATGTAAGAGGTTGGGTGAGGGAGTCAACTGACCTAGTAATGGCTGCACAGGCTGAGTACAATCATTATTGGGAATAGTGAGAGTCAAGCAAGCATGGGAGAAGAAAGGGAATTCGTGTAGGAAGGGGGGGAAGTTTTTACCGGTGGTTTTTGGGCAGCAAGAGGGGAGCTGGGTGTTGGAAAAGAGCACCAACCATGCTGTAGCCATGAGAGAGCTTCTACAAGCTGATTTTTGAGCAGCAAAGGGAGAGTGGGGTGTGGATAAAGAGCACCAGCTCTGCTGTGTTAGAGAACAACCATTAGAGGGCCGAGTTTATGATGAAATTGCGGGTTGTGTGCCTGTAAATTGAGCTTTGTGTCTGTGGTGCATTTTCCTGTAGAGGAAATGGCTCAAGACCCTTGAGAAGGCTGTTCAGTGTTGTGAGCACCCTTGGAATAGTTGGGAATTCCTGGAGTCCTCAGTTGTGAGATTTCCTGGCCAACTGTGTCCATTGGAGCCCTGAAGGGAAGTGGGAAGGCCCAAGGGACTGTGTGGCAGAGAAGGAGGATCCCATTCCTTGGGTTGTGCAGGTTGAGGGGAAAGAGGTGCGTCGGATTGGAATTATTGTTGGAGTAGAAACCTGGCAATTGGGCTGTTGAGTGTGTGGATAGTGAACAAGAGAAATAGAACTCCTTGTGGACTCATAGTCTTAGCTCGAGGGTGGCTTTGCTGTTGAAAGAAAATGAACAGAAAACCTATGGCTGGGAGGAACGTCCTTCGTATGCAACCAATTGGTTCATCTACTTAAAGATAAGTTTTCTGTTATATTTTATCCTGTTTATTCTGCCGTGTAAATGAATATTTAAATGCTGTTGTGTTTGCTTGAATGGCTGCATTCATGTTTTGAAATGTGCTGTTAGTTGCATGAGAAAAATTATGGGCCTGCTGCCCATTAATTTATTTTATATGTGGGGCGTTTTTAATCCGTTTTAGCAGGCGGGTATTTTATAGTTGATATCAGAGAAAATTTCGTTTTTGCTGGTAATGGGTATGTTACAAGTTGACTTTTAAGCATTGCTTCTGTCCCAATGATTATACCATTCCTGACATAGGATTTGTTGGGTTCAGTAAGCTGTGTAAGATAGTGTCTTCTGAAGCTGATTCCCCCCCCCCAAAAAAAAAACAAATTTCGAATGATCTAGTTGGAATTCATCCACTCTATTCCACTTGTTAGAAAGTATTTTTCTGTTTTCATTGAGTATGTTCTGCTATTCAATTACTACAGTAACCTGAAACTGTCCTGTCACATACAGAACTACGTTGAATGTTTAAATGTATTATTCTAACAGCTAGTAAAAATCTTCACGCGAGGCATGTTGGTTTCAAGAGTAGTTGACTTTTAAGCATTGCTCCTGTCCAAATGATTATAGTATATACCACTCCTGAGATAGGATTTGTTGGGTTCAGTAAGCTGTGTAAGATAGTGTCTTCCAGAGATAAATTTTTATCCTACGCAATGTAATACCAGTTTTTTAGCGTTTTCAAAGAAGTTTGATTTTCCCTGCTTCTAGGTGATTAGACTCTAGAGACATTTGTTATATTCTGAACATTTTTGGGATCTTAAAATAAATGTTCAAACCATTCCTTGAAAATGGCTGGTTAAATTGTTCTGATTAAATTTGTTGTGTCAGGCAAACACAGAAGCTGTGATGAGAAATCGAGAATTAACAGAGACACGGATGATACAGGTTTTCCATAATTTGTCTAATCATTTTGACATCGAGTTACAAGTTGCATTAGTTAGTTTCTTTTTCTTAACTTCAGATATTGTAACAGTTATTTGTATCAAATTGCATTTCAGGCACTGCGTGAAGAGTTGGCATCAACTGAACGAAGGGAAGAGGAGGAGCGTGCAGCTCATAATGCAACTCGAATGGTTGGTGTGAATGTTATGTCAGATAGAAAGTCCTTATCTTTGATTTTGATGTTAGAATTTTAATCTGTAGACACTTATCCTGTCTGAGGATATACAGGCAGCCATGGAGAGGGAAACAGAACTAGAGCAGCGTGCAGCTGAGTCATCTGCAGCATTGGCAAGAATACAGGTATTGTTTAGGATTTCCTCAACTCATCAAGCCTTGCATCAATGAAGTTATTCAATCATACTAAAAGTACTAGAAACTATGGATCTTTGCAAGGTTTATTATAAATTAAAATTACATTGTATTGTTTCTTGTCCACTTAGCTAATGAAGTAAATAAATTTTAAAATTACTCCTATTGTTATTGCTATTTACTGTTATTTTTTTGTTTTCATGCAATGGAATATCAGGGACTCGAGAAGTAGTCAAGACTCAAAACTAACATAGCCTAGGTTGGCATACACACATATTTGGTAAACCACCTTCTTGTGCAGTTATAATAATAATAATAATAATAAGTCGATTAATGACACACCTCTTACTTCATGGCCAGTCAATGCATATAAGTACACCGTCACGAGGCACATTGTAATCATCTTCTTATCAATTATCCTTTATTCAATATATATTTCTTATATATTTACAGAAATCTTCTGTCAATCATAATAAACAGGAATTCTGTTTATTTCAGCGGTCTATTTTAATTAATCTCTTGGTATAAAGAACCCTTGATTTTATGTAGCATTTACTATTAAGACAGTCTGTACTAAAATTTTATGGAAAATCCTCTAATATTTAGTGTTCCCCCAACTTTCTGGGATGTAGGAGTACAAGAGTGGGAAATGAACATTGGGGATGTGTGGAGACATCCCTCAATTTTAGGCAAATTCATGGGTGATGGGGGGATGTCACGGTCCCTAGCATAGGGGGCCTTATATGTAAAATTATAAAAAAATCCCAATAATAACAATTCATCCCATGTAAATTCATCATTGTGCAATGTAAGTACTAAATTCAAAGATGTAAATGATACTGTAAGTTTTTAATGACAAAATCAGCAAGCTACTATTTTGTCATACACTTAGCAACCTAGAGATAACTGTCTTGCATGAACTCTGAAATGTCTAAAACCCACATTCAGAAATTACCATAAGCAAAAATACACATTGCTAAGTAATTATGCAGCGGAATAAACATAATAAACAATATTCATCCAACCATGAATAACTCAGAAATTTAGGCAAATGCCAGGGAAAACCCCAATGTGGGGAAACCCAATGAGAGAGAGAGATTTATTATTCAGCTTTAGGAAAGTGCATATCAGCAGCAATTACACAATTTCCAGCCAAGAGAAAAATACTTCACAACACCAAAACTGTCCCAAAATCTGTCTCGATTTCTGTGCCCAGAAAATCCGTACAGCTGTACGGATTTTCCCTTTCCAGCACCTCAAAATCCGTGCCAAAATCTCTTTTGTACAGACAACAACAGAACTACCCCCTTCACCAACAGAAAACGCTGAAATGGCTGCCTCAAAATCTGTGCAGCAAGCTGCCTCGATTTTCGTGCCCTTCCATCCTGTTGTATGGACTGTACGGATCCGTACAGTACAACCTCTCTAACAACAGAAAATTCAGCACTCACAAAACAGAAAATCCTCTTGGGATTTGTGCCCAAAAACTCTTGGGAAATGTGCCCTCCTTGCTGCCCTCTTTCCTCTCTCAAGCTTACTCAGAAAATCTCTCAAGCTCCTCCTCTCAATGTGTCTTACACACTACCCAATGCATTCTTTTATAAATCTGAAAATGACATTTTCCCTCCGAAGTGTCTTTTCACTTTCCCCAACCCTAAATCCAAAGGCCAAGATCTAACCTTGCCTTTTCAAGATCAAGGGTCATGATTCATTCCCTCCAAAATCAATCACTTAAAATATTAAAGTACATTTCACTTTATTACATAAGTGCTTTATGAAATAAAGTCACTTTAATATTAGAAGGTACACTTCATTAAAAAGTCACTTTAATAAAATAACCACTTTATCACAACTTTATAAAAACACATTATAAAGTCAAGTGTCTAGTAGTGTAGGTACAAGGTAACTTCTGCATACAAGACACATGCGGAGTAGCTCCCGAGCTAAAAAACTAACACTCCCTCTTAGCGAGGGATGTACTCACTGCCATCTCCATCATCTGGTCCCATCACACTATGCTCAGTAGGAGCTCCCTCTGAATCTGGAGCCATCCTCAACACCTGCACATAACTCGAACTAGAAGATCTTCTCCTGACAACTACCCGAAACTTTGAGCTCCTTGGAGAATCCACTCCACCCTGAGCATTGGTTCGACCACATCAGTTGAGTCTTCTGCCGATGCTTAGAATAGACTCGCTCTCTTCTCTCGGAATGCAAGACTAAATCCTTGGTACCACCGCAGTCTTAGGAGCCTCCTCATGCTCCTCATTCGACGCTAAATCATACACTGAAGGTTGTCCTCGCAACATATACAACCTGTCCACCCGATCACCGATCAACTGCAGTTCCACCGGGTCCACTCCCTCCTTGTAGATAAAGACATGTTCCCTCTTGAACAATGTACAATATCCTACATCCTCCAAGGCTGAGACTGAGAGCAAGTTAACCCTCAACCCTCGAACAAAGAGAACTACATCAACCTTCAACAATCCTCCATACTTGAGTCAGAATCTAACCTTTCCAACTCCACGTACAACTCGCTCCATACCACCTTCATTTACCACCTGCCGGTCAGGACCTGTCTCTGTGATAATTAGGAATACTCGCCAGATTCCCGTCATGTGGCAAGAAGCTCCACTATCCACAATCCATCTGATATCACCTCCAAATCCTCCACTACCGACACTGGAAACTAGGGTAACCAAAGAAAGTTCCCTGTCATAGCTCAAGGAAAACAATCACAAATTTCCCCCCTTCAACCTTGCCAAAAAATCACACTGTCCACTGTCACTCAGAGCCTAAGCTTTGATACCATGTAAATTTTTAATGACAAAATCAACAAGCTACTATTTTGTCATACACTTAGCAACCTAGAGATAATTGTCTTGCATGAACTCTGAAATGTCTAAAACCCACATTCAGAAATTACCATAAGCAAAAATACACATTGCTAAGTAATTATGCAGCGGAATAAACTCAATGAACAACATTCAACCAACCATGAATAACTCAGAAATTTAGGCAAATGCCAGGGAAAACCCCAATGTGGGGAAACCCAACCCAATGAGAGAGAGAGAGAKTTATTATTCAGCTTCAGGAAGGTACATATCAACAACAATTACACAATTTTTCAGCTAAGAGAAAAATACCTCACAACACCAAAATTGTCCCAAAATCTGCCTCGATTTTTGTGCCTAGAAAATCTGTACAGCTGTACAGATTTTCCCTTTCCAACACCTCGAAATCCGTGCCAAAATATATGTTGTACAGGCAGCAACAAAACTGCCCCCTTCACCAACAAAAAACGCCGAAATGGTTGCCTCGAAATCCATGCAGCAAGCTGCCTCAATTTCCGTGCCCCTCCTAGCCAATTGTACGAATTGTACAGATCCGTACAGTACAACCTCTCTAACAACAGAAAACATAAAATCCTTTTGGGATTTGTGCCAAAAAACTCTTGGGAAATGTGCCCTCCTTGTTGCCCTCTTTCCTCTCTCAAGCTTACTCAGAAAATCTCTCAAGCTCCTCCTCTCAATGTGTTTTACACACTACCCAATGCATTCTTTTATAAATCTGAAAATGACATTTTCCCTCCAAAGTGTCATTCTTTTATAGATCTAATCTTGCCTTTTCAAGATCAAGTGTCATGATTCTTTCCCTCCAAAATGAATCACTTAAAATATTAAAGTACATTTCACTTTATTACATAAGTGCTTTATGAAATAAAGTCACTTTAATATTAGAAGGTACACTTCATTAAAAAGTCACTTTAATAAAAGAACCACTTTATCACAACTTTATAAAAACACATTATAAAGTCAAGTGTCTAGTAGTGTAGGTACAAGGTAACTTCCACATACAAGACACATATGCGGAGTACCTCCCGAGCTAAAATGCTAACAGATACAAACACTATTCATCAATCACCATTGTTATTATCATATTTCACATTGAATCAATGGTACATGCACATGAAAATTTCAGATTTATGAATTATAACAAAATGAAATACATTGATTCGAATTCTAATTATATTAAGTAAATACTAAATAGTAGATACTGAAGTATGAAATAGTAAATTAAAATTACTCAAAAATGTTTATGTATTAGCATAAGATAGGTACTTCCACATAGGTTCGATGTCTAGCATGTGGAAGTCGTCCTTGTAACCTCTCAGAAAACCTTAGGAAATTCACTTTATGTGTCAATTATTAAAGTGAATGATCTTTTAATTAATTAGTTAGATGCCTAAGTTTTGACATTAGTAACTTGAGTGAGTTGATTAAGTCCTAACTGTCAGATTTAAAGTGAACGAGAGATTAGATATCAACCAATGATCACTTTGGAGAAGATCTAGGGTTTTGGACTTAGGGTTAACTCAATGTAATAAAAGACAACCTAGGTGAGGGGATGTGACACATTGAGAGAAAGTGAGGAGATTTCATTATGTGGGTGAAGAGAGTTCATCCAAGTGTGAGTGGGTAGGGCTGAAGAAAGGTGCAAAGGGGTAGCGAGGGAGATAGGAGCCAGGTGGGATAGGCTATCGCTGCATTATAATCCTTTGAAGGGCCATTATCCCAAGAAGGGAGATCGATATTAATAAAAGGTATGGTTTTCTTGCAAGGGTTTTTCTAGCGCTGTTTACCTGAATATCTTGTGCAATGTGTGATTGGTTTCTATTTTAATGGTTTCGCTAATGTTTCGTTGATAACCTAGCTGTGCTAATAATTAATAAAGCTAGTTTATTTGGATTATTAGTCATGTGCTGGGTAAATTCAACATGGTATTAGAGCTTGGACTCTGATGAGGAAGCCAGATTTGCACGAGAGCATATTTCTGCAGCGGGAGTTTTTTTTTTAAATTTCTGTAGGTTGGGTTAGAGAATAATTAAAAAAAGGGGAGAAAGAGGAACTGTATGGGTCCATATAGCAGCGTACAGATCGACTGAGTAAAGCTGAGATAACTGCTGAGTAGATTGTGGGTGCTACAACTGTAAAGAACAATGGTTGTGGATCAAGATGAATTGATTTGAGATAGATCGAGCTGTTTGATTTGCAGCGGCTGGACGGAAAGGACTGTGGAACAACCGATAGAGTTAGGATGGGAGAGGCAACCGTTGTGGAGTGGTTGTGTAGCTGCGTACAACAGACGACGATGTGAAGTTTGAGTGGGGGAGGACAGGAAAAGGAGCATCAACACGAGTAGCTGTATGGTTGAGTCTGCAAGTGAAGTGGCTCAAGCGTGAGGAGGGTGATCGGGCTAAGCTGGAAAGAGAAGATGCTGGCAGAGGAAGGTTCGATTGGGAGTTGGAAGGCATCCGTAGACGGTCGGTTGGGATAAATCGTGCAGAGCTAGGTGTCGGCGCGAGCAAGAGGGTAGTGCGACTGAGTGGAGGTTGAAGCCGACGGGTCAACTGCCAACGCTGTACGAGACTGCAGATAGGGAGCTGATTGCTGGCAAAAATGGTACAACCGCCGACAAATCGGGTCACGTGGAGCAGCGGTCGGGAAAGTGAAAGAGTCGTCGACTGAAGAAAGGACAGCTGCACAGGTGGCTAGTAGGCCATGGGCTAGGTGATCGGCTGGAGGTTGCAATAGAGATCAGGCAAGAAGCAATCGACAAATGTATGGAAGGAGCTCGCAGACCGTAGTTGAGGTGATGGTCGGGTGAGGTAAAGGGACGACAACACTCATCCACCAACACAGACAGCCGTAGACAGCGAGGACAGTCGGCTAGAGGGGACATGACAGTCCAGGTCAGGCCCAGGAAATCGCTGGGAAATTGTAGAGAGTGAGTGAAGGCCTTGGGCAGGTCATAGAAGCCTCAGGCAATGGGTAGGCAGCCTGGGCAACAGGCTGAGATAGCCGGGTAGTGCCCAAAAAGGCCCCGAGCAACCCAGGAAAGGACACGGGCAACCTCGGGTAGGGGTCCAGGCACTGGGAACTGGGCAACAAATCTGAGTAGTGGCGAGCTGGTCCGGGCAAACCAAATTTTGAGCTTTTCAGTAGGTTGCCGAGATGGCATCGTTGGGATTGCGATTTGAAGACAGGTTGGACGGGGTCTCCAACTACAGTTCGTGGAAGGAGAGGATTATGCTGGTATTGATGGAGAATGATATCTAGGAGTTTTCCAACTACATCGTGGTCCCACCAGCGGATCCAAAAGACGTGGCTGCCCATAAGTTAAAGGACATGAAATTCAGGCGTATTATCCTAGACAGAGCGAAGTATCACTTGATCCCTCATTTATCGGGAGAGAACTCAGTCGGGGACATGTAGGAGGCTCTAAAGAGCTTGTTTTAGAGCAAGAACGAGAATCACAAAATGGTGCTGAGAGAGAAACTCATGGATACGAAGATGAGAGGATCAAATACGGTGACAACTTATTTAACTTGGATCTGACCGGTCTGAGATGAACTGGCAGCAATTGGGGAAGCAGTGGATGACTCAAAGTTGGTGAGGACGACACTCAAAGGCTTCACGAAGCAGTGGACACCGTTCATCAAAGGAGTCGTGGCACTTGAGAAGCTCCCTGATTGGTCAAGGTTGTGGGATGACTTCATTTAAGAGGAGCTTCGGGATGAAGAGCTGAATCGAGGCAGACACAAGGTTGATGATGAGAATGTAGCTCTTGCCAGCCAAGTAAAGAAGGGCAAGAAGATTTCTAGCGGAGACGACAAGAAGAAGGACATGAGCAAAGTCAAGTGCTTTGCATGTCACAAGTTTGGGCATTATGCAGGTCAATGTCCGAACAAGAAGAAGGGTGGAAACGAGACGCAACTAGAGGTCGCTGCATTGACAAAGGCTCAAATGGATGAGTTTGCTAAGAAGTTAAGCAGTCATAACTCTTATTTGTTTCCCAGACTACCTTGGGCACCATATCATCTAGTGCATGGTTTATAGATAGTGGAGCCACATGTCATATGACAAGAGCACGAGAGGTGCTCGAGAGCTTGACAAAATCTTACTCAGAATTGTATGTGGAACATGCAGTGCAAAGATCTGGAACAATGCCATTCCAAATGGAGTTAGGAGGCATATTGAGACTGACAAATGTGCTATGGGTGCTGTTGACCACCTATTTCAACTAGGTGTCAATGTCATGTACCATGAAAATATGTACCTTGTGGTACATGTTTGAAGACTTATGTCTTAGTAGGGCAGTTTTGCCCCTAACACATCTTTTTGTATACATTTGTATACACGGAATGTCCGCTCCCCTACGTGGGATAATAATGTAATATGTTAGCATGTGTTAATTTTTAGTTAGTTGCCTAGGACTTTATCATTAGGAAAGTCCTTTCATCGAGTGTTTTTTATGCTCAAGTAATTAATCTTGCTTTTCGACGACTTTAATTACCTTTGAGTTTTTCACTCAAATAATCCTCCAAAGTGGTAAAAGGCGTTTTAATGATCAAGCCCAAGGGATGAATAAGGTTTAGAAATGTTGTAAATGACCGTGCTAGACATCTTCTAGAGTCTTGCAGAATTTCGTTAAGTTTTGATAAGATTTTTTGATAATTAAAATTTTCCGTTAATTGGAAATTTTAATTATTTTTGATGTAAAATGTAAAAATTTGGTCCTTGCAGATTTTGTATAGGGGTGTGAGTACTCAAATAAAATGGCTTATGACCCCCTACACCATTGGACCAAGTTTCGGCTCAATTGAACAAGTTTTGCTAGTTCATTGTCCATGAGGAGTCCAAGTCAGTCAAAAGTAAGCAAATAATTGACTAAGGTAAAAAAGCCAAAAGTTGTAAAAGTGTCTAAAGTCATGAGAGAAAGTGGGGAAATGATTTCTAATGTTTTTCCTAAGTTGGAAAAGTGAAAACCACTTAGAAGAACCCCCCAAGCTAAGCCAACAATCAAAAGTGAGTCTTCCTAGTGAAACGTGCACCCCCCTTGCTCATGAACTTATGGGAAAATGAAAATTAAAGTAAGGTGACAAAACCCTAAGTAAACTTTTCTTATAGCCTAACTTCATGTTTGAATAAAGGTAAAGGGGTTTTCCCCCTTCCTATCTCACCCCTGTTGCTGCCCTTATACACACCTATAAATGTGGAAAAGTCTTCCACTTGTTGTGTCCTTGGAGGCACAATGCCTAAGTCCAAACCCACTTGTCACCTCGATTTGGACTTCTTCCGTCTAGGCTTTCTCCTAGGGAAGCCAAGGGGGGTAGACCCTAGTTACTATGTGAATTATTAAGTGAATTCTAGGAGTTTATTTTAGTTTAGTTAAGTTAGGGGGAAATCTAACCGATATGGCAAGCAACAATGCAATGCACAATTTCAAATGACAATCAAACCTTTCCCTAAGGTCAACTAAGACTAGTGCCTAAATTTTGGGCAAGGGGTCAACTAAATCTATACAAAGATTACAAGAATTAAAAGATCGAAAAGCTTTACACTAAGTACAAGATGAATCAAAACAATGACAATTATACAATGTAAAGTAAGTTACAATATGAACAAAAGAATGAGTCAGAAAGATGTATAACAAAAGATGAACCAAAGCCAATGAACTCACAACTATACATGTAACTTGAAAAAATGTTGAAAAGGGAACAAGTGTGCAACTTCTAAAGATGAAAGAGCTCCCAAAGAGGAAGTGCGCAACTTCTAAGCAAAGGGGGAAACAACTCATCAAGTGCCCCAAGGAGATGGTGTGCAACTTCTGAGCAAAGGGGGAAACCACTCACCAAGTGCCCCAAGGAGATGGTGCGCAACTTGATGGTTGCTTGCCTTTGAACAAAGAAACCACTTCAAACACAATGAACTTGAAAGTAAAAGGCTCAACTTGAATTGTAAACGCTAGTGAATTAAAACCATGAGCAGAAGAAAAATACCTTGAACAACAAGGTTTACACAACTTGAAATGAAAAGCTTGCAATGAAAAGTAGAGATGAATTAAACCATAAGCATGTGAAAGAGACCTTGAACAACAAGGTATACACAACTTAAAAGATACTGAAAATGAGGTGCAAGTGTTGTGTAATTTAGATAAATTTTAGATGATTTTTAAGAGTCTCTCTCTGATTAGGGGGGCCTAAGCTAACGTGAAACCAACCTAAGCTATGTGACTACTCCTATACTCTTACCGCTTTGGCCAAAATGATTGCTGGGTGCTCAAGAAGTAGGGCAAGCAAGGCCCTACCCTAGCTCCATAGGTCAACTCGAAAAACTTGGGTGCTCAAGCAGGGGGGACACCTAGTGCTGTGAAGTCATCCCTGACTTAGCACCCCCTGTAGCCTCTACAAGCCTCCTTTTTGGTGGCGAAAGTTGTACCAGCAAATGGTGCCTATTTAGACTAGATAAATTGATTCCCCCTAGTCTANAGTCTAGATTGCAAAAATGAATAACTTGAAATTAAGTTGCAAAGTAAAAGATTTATGGTTAAGATACAAGATATATTGAGTTAATTAAAAGATGCACAACTTAAGCAAAAGATATCAAATTTAAATGACTTTGCAAGATAAATAAGTAAAAATGAGAAACTAAAGATTAGACAATTATAGACAAGACAAAGAATTACTAGCTAAACTATAGACAAGCCTTACGATATAGCATGGGTGGCAAAACCAAGCCTCTTTGCTAGGTGTAGGCAAAATAATTAAATAATTGCAAATAAAAATAACTTGGAAAGGAAATGACAATCCTAGCCACACAACCTTGTCTTAAGGACAAGTGGGGCAAATAATTAGATGCAATAAAAAGAAAACAAATTACCTAGCCTTACTATATTGCATGGGTGGCTAAGCCAAACCACTTTGCAAGGTGTAGGCACAAATTATTTACAATTATTACAAAACAGAATTAAAATGGCTGGTTAGGCCAAATCAATTACCTGAGGAAAAAAAAACACTCGTTGAAAGGACTTCCCTAATGATAAAGTCTTAGGCAACTAATCTAAAATATGATCCATGCAAACCCATTACATTATTATCCCATGCAGGGGAGCAGAAATTCCAGTTACAAAAAGAAGTGTTGGGGGTCATATGGGAGATCCTGTGTCCTAGGCGAGCGATGCAGGCCTAGTCGATTTAGTTTTCTCTTTGGCCTTGTTATGTTGTAAAGTTCAGTTTAGTATTTTTTCAAGGCCTGTTAAAAGTGATTTTTTTAGAATACGAAGGGCAGAAACTAACTTCACCTCTAACTAATATATGAGATTCATTTTGTTCAAGTAATCTAATTTAATTTTACAGTGAGATCACTTTTGTTATTTTGCACATTTATTATTACTTATAGATTGAGATTGAGGTTAGAGATGTCTTATGCATGCTGTTGGAGCTATTTTTAACATGTATGCTCTTTCTAGTCTCATTGATTGCATCTGGACACTCATGGTTATTTGATTTCTATCTGACTAATTTATGTCAATCAATTCGCTGTTACAACTATTATTTCATCATACATTGTTAGATTAAAGTTTAAAGTTTAAACATTGGATATAACCACATTTTAACCCCTTGGTAGTCCCTTCATTCTTGTTTTGTAATTATCTTAATCTGGGTAATGTGGCTGCCTTGATGCCCTTTAAGTGAAGAGCCTTATGCTGAATTTTCTAAATATATTTTATAGCAAGAAAAATCGATATTATTTAATATCTAAACGTCATATTTATCTGCAGACATTTGTTTCAGGCTAACATTGGTTCAGGAATATTTAAATTATGTGCATGGAATAACATGGGTACATTCCAATCTATTTATTTTGAAAGGGGAACTTTCTGACAGGAGTAATATGATTTTCCATCCAGAGAACAGTTGATGAAAGGACTCAGAAAATAGCAGATTTGGAACAGAAGGTGTCTATGCTTGAGGTAGTTTTCATCCCTGTATTCCTGCAACACAATAAAAAATGCTTTGATAGTATACATCTGAGGACTTCTAGATACAAAAGCTGAATCAATGTGTCTATCCCCTCTTAGTAGATATGTTTTGTGAGAGGGAACCATTTGTGACTGAGAGATGTCCTTTTGTAGATAGAATCTGCAACATTGAATCAGGAGCTTCAAGAATCAGAGGCTCGATCTCGCCGGGAACAGAAGCGATCAACAGAAGATGCTAATCAAACATCTCAGGTACCAAATGATGTTGTACTTATACCTATTTTGGGAGTATTCCTTAAAGGAGTGAAATGCTGTGTAATTGTCTGTAATGGCAGTTCATTATCATGAGACTTACAAACTCAAGTACATCCCACGGTGTCAAAGCTAGCTTGGAGATATCCTCTTTTTTATGCCAGACATGGTTAGGCCCCTAAGAACATCTTTCTGTGTGAAATAGTTAACAGCAGCACCAGATCATGTTATGTCAAGAATCTGAATTTCGTTGACATTTGTTTTTCTTTGGGCCTCCGATATCCATCTTTCTTTTGTTTTCATCTTTATCTTGGATGTTTTGCAATCACAAGTGTTCAATAAGTGCTTATAAACAAGGAAGACAAGGATATGTCATTTAAGAATGTAGGTTTGAAATTTGGAGCTTTTGGATTACATTTACAGACTCTTATTTTTGTTGTAATCAGTATTAAATGAAAAGTTTCGCAGCTTAAGTTATTCAAGATCCACTTCCGTGTCGTAACAGTTATAATCCTGTCAGTCTTGGCATAATATTTACTTGGTGTCTGCTGTTTTAACTTTTAATGCATTAGACTTCCTCAATGAAGCTTTAATTAAGGCAATTGGAGATTATTTATGATTTTATGAATTTTGGTGATGATATTCTTGTAGCTATCGTTGTTGTCATATTGTTTTGCATGTATTTAAATCTCTTTCAGCAGTTCCTATTGTTATAAAAATTGAAGCAATGGTTTCTGCAATGATATATGTATTAAGTGGCTGGCATGGCAAGGAGAAGCAGAGAGGGCACGGCAAGCACAGAGGGAAGCAGAGGCCAAGCTTTCTGCAATGGAGGCAAGTGGTCAACACCATCTTTCTTTAGAGCATGTTTAGGAAACGTTAATGTTTTGGCATGCTCTGTTTTTTGATATTTCATTTTCAACAACTGTTAGGTGGATAGTCATTGGTTGAACTTCAGTTAGATTTTCTTCTGGATGTAAATAAGCATGGACTTCAGTAAAGTTTGTGTCTGGTTTCTGCAATTGTATTTGGAGATTGAAGCTTAAAGGTGGTCACATATCAAGTTAAGATAAATTCTATTCTGAATAGATGCTTTGCTTTTGGTTTGATAGGCTGAAACTCAAAAAATGAGAGTTGAAATATCAAGCATGAAAAGGGATGCAGAACAATATTCAAGGCAGGTAAGGACCTTTTTCTATCCTCCTCTGTTACCTTTAGAACTGCTTTTCCATTTGGAAAAAATTACTTTTCACTTCGTTCAGTTTTCTACTATTCCCCTTATATGAAATGGTGGTCGAGTGTATTACACATTTTACTAGAAAATCAGCATGTGAGAATGACATGTTCATAGCCAACGTGAACTCTTGAAAATGTTGATTTTTTAATGACAAAATCAGAAATATTTCATTCACATATTTCTTCAAACACTTAGCAACCTAGAGATAACTGTCTTCTTAAATTTCAGAAATGCATACCCGCATTCAGAAATTTCTATAAGTAGAAATACACATTGTTAAGCAAAATATGCAGCAGAAATGCACAATGGACAGCAACCCATAACTCATAGAAATTTAGGCAACTGCCAGGGAAAACCCCAATGTGGGGAAACCCAACGAGAGAGAGAAATCTTATTATTTTGCTTCAGGAAAGTTCAGAACAGCATCAATAACACTTTTTCAGCCAAGAGAAATACCTCTTACAACACAAAACTATCCCCCACAAATCTGTCTTGAAAACCTTGCCACAGTCCGTACAACTGTACGGATTTGCTGAAATTCGGCACTTTGAAATTCGTGCCACAACAGGCTGCTGTACCTTCTCTTCTGTACAGCCGTCCTCCTTCAGAAAATTCTTCAAGGATGCCCTGAAAACCGTGCCCAAGCTTGCCTCGGTTTTCGTGCCTCAAGAATGCTGTTGTACGGCCTGTCCCAGCAAATAACACTACTGCAAATCAAAACAGAAAAAGCCTCCTTGGGATTTGCACCCTAGCTCTCTTGGGAATCGTGCCCTTCTTGATGTTCACTTTCCTCTCTCAAGCAATCTCTCAACTTCTCCTCTCGTCTTCTTCGGTGTGTCTTTCTCACATCCCTAAGCATGTATATGTACTTTTCTCTTTTCCCAAG